>JAWJVD010000098.1:1200000-1665000 GCA_038048745.1 Coluber constrictor foxii | reverse complement strand
CGGTTTTATTATTGGCGAGCGGTGTTATGATCTTGTGTAATAAACGTGTTTTGCAAAACCCTAAAGAAAATCCTGTTTTATACTCGGTACCATTTGACATTTTGACAAGTAACCGACGACCGAAAGAAGATCCTGAGGCCCTGGTTGAAGTGATAACATCTCTGCCTTGCACAGAAATAAAGAAAGACTACACTGTGTACTCTACACGATCAATGCAAAAGCAACTGCTTGAGAAGGCTAAGCGGGTCCCTATTATATTAGTTACTCCTTGTGAGGACTAATCCCAGGTTGAAGGGGAGAAGGGGGCAGTTTAGAGACTGGACATCACGGAATCGTTTCCAAGATCAACCAGACTAGGAACTACTTTTCTGCTGGTGTCCAAGATCTATCTATCTATCTATCTGATATCTATCATCTCTCTCTCTCTCTCTCTCTCTCTAAAGTAACTGCTTTGGCTTATTCCCAGAGATGATTTGGTTCCTTGCACCTGATGCCGTGCCAAGAACATTACCATCTCAAGGGTCGAGGTCTTGAGCTGCTCAAACAGGTGAAGCCCCCTCCCCGTCTTTCTTTCTGACTCACGGTCTCAGAGTTCAACTGATCCCGTCTGTCTATCTCACCCCAAATAACACCAAATGAGAAAAAATGCCGTTGAATAATATTGTATAGTAAACGATATTTTTAAACAATTGTAATATATTCTAACGATATATTTAAATGTTGTGATATTTAAATAGATTTTCTTTAAATGGTATATTGTTATAATGCTATATATTGTAGAGCATTGGTTTTTATATTCTATTGACAAATACTACTGTATTTATTTTGGACATTTTCTATTATTGTTTATTTACTGTATTGTATTTTGCTTCCGCTTTTTATTGTACGGTTACAAAATAATTCGTTTCCTACTGAAAATAAATAATATTAATAGTACGGAGTGGGTCCCGATTCTGTATTTGTCTGGTCTAGCAGGATTGTCTGCCTTCTGTTTGCTTGGGACTCTGCGGCGAGAAGTCCTGTGATTTTTAATTTTGCTTCTAGAGCTGCAAAAATTCTGACTGATTAGCCTTATCTATGTTATAATTAAGGACTTTCTGAGTATGCTGTGGTCTGCAGTAGCTAGTGGCGAGTTGGACATGTTGACTGTCCATTTGGCTTTCATTTGTCTCTTTGTTTCTGGGTTTGTCAGCATTTTTTGTGTTTACTGGGGTCATAGTTTGTTCCGCTTGCTCCTTGAGATTATCCATGGTGCATCACCGTAAAACACAAACCAACTAAGTAGTCTAAGAAGAAAAACCAGAAGTCATCTACAACATGTAAGACGGACAGGCTGAGGTCATCCGTGAACATCAACTAGCAATCAAAAGACACGATGAAAACTCCTTAATCTCACAGCACATGGACGGACTCAACCATAGTTTCGGCTGGGAAACTTGACCGTCCTAGATCAAACCAAATCCAAAAAAGCTGGGGAATTTCTGGAATTCAGATAAACCGGCCATGAATGACACAGACAGATAATCTACATTTACATACCACTTACAAGAGACCAAAAAAAAAAAAAAGAAAAAGAAAAAAGAAACAAAGAAAGACAGAAAGAAAAAAGGCTAGGAAGGAAAGAAAAAGACCAGAACGCATCCTCTCCAGCAGCCTACACCCAGATAAGCAGGGATTAATGCCAAATAATCAAGCAGAAAATAATACCCTAACCGAGGTACAAGGGGAAAACCATGCCCCCGACACTAGCCAGGCAAATTACAGGTCATCGTGGAAACCAGAATTTCCATTATTGTTAAGCAAAGCAATTGTTAAATAGTCGTGATTTTACTTCCTTTTTTGCCGTGGTCGGTAAATGAATCGCTTGTACAGTTAACAACACAGTTGTTAAGCAAATTTGGCTTCCGCCACTGACACTGCTTATTGGAAGGGAAGAGGGAAAGTCACCTGTGGCAATCCTATGGCCCGGGGACACTGCAACCATCACAAATAGATGCCAATTGCCAAGCAGCTAAATTTTGATCGCATGACCGTGGGAATGCTGCAAGGGTTGTGAGCGAGAGGACCAGTTGTTAGGCACTTTCCGGTACCGTGGTAAATTCAACTGGTCACTAAAGGAATGGCTGTAAGTCAAAAACTGACAGCCTTCCGGTCTTCCGGGTGCGCTTCAAGGTGTTGGTTCTCACCTTTAAAGCGCTCCATGGCTTAGGGCCAGGGTATTTACGAGACGCCTTCTGCTACCGACTACCTCCCGCCGGCCAATTCGCTCTCACAGAGAGGGTCTCCTCAGGGTGCCGTCGGTCAAGCAAAGTCGGCTGGCGGCCCCCGGGGGAAGAGCCTTCTCTGTGGGAGCACCTGCCCTCTGGAACGAGCTATCTCCCAGAATATGACTAATCCCGGATCTCCGCACTTTCCGTAAGGCCCTGAAGATGTTTTTATTTCAGAAAGCCGGCCTAGCCTAAATGGGTTTTTATGGGTTATTTTTTAATTTGTATAGCCCCGGGTTTTAAATTGGGAGGCCGATTAATTTAATTTATTTTTATTGTAACTTTTATATTGTATGCTATTTTAAATTTTGGGTGTTCACCGCCTTGAGTCCTTTGGGGGAGAAGGGCGGTATATAAATTTAATTAATTAATTAATTAAATAAATAAAAGAACTACCTTTATTGTATATCAATAAGGCACAAAGCCCCCCCCCCGGCACTGACAGTGTTAATGATCCATGATGCCAGGTAATGAAACACCAAGGACTCCTCGCTTCAACCCTGGGCTACGGAGGTTCTGTTCTCCTGGATCTTATCCTGCAAATACAGAAAAGAAGAAATGGTATTTTCCCCAGGGTTTCCTAGGTGGAAAGATGATGGTGTTCTCTCCCCCCCTTTTTTTTTTGTCAACAACTGTAGTAATTAAATATTGATTTAATTTGAATTCTTGTTTTCTTTTATTTAATTGACCTTTGATATTTGTATCAAACTTTAGGGTCAATCTCTGCTTTTAATAAAAAAGGGCGACACCTCATCTTCTAGGAAGGCGATCAATCTTCCTCTTCCACTACTTAATTAGTGGGCTTCCTTTTAACAGAAACTAAAATTCCCTGATTTATACTTACCTGCAGGCTTGCTTTTCTGTTTGAAAATTTTTTTGTTGGGGTCTCTGTCTGATTGACCTTTGTGGGTCCTTGACTGGTCTGCTTCGCTGGTGGGGTTACGGCACCTCCTCACCGGAAGATTCCTGAGACTGCAATGGAGTCCTTGTAGCCGGCTTAATGGATGTTCCGCTTGGGAAGGAGGCGATCCGTAGCCCAGGGTTGAAGTGAGGAGTCCTTGGTGTTTCATTACCTGGCATCATGGATCATTAACACTGTCAGTGCCGGGGGGGGGGCTTTGTGCCATTGATATACAATAAAGGTACTTCTATTTATTTATTTATTTAATTAATTAATTAATTATATATATACCACTTATATAATTTATATACCATTCTTCTTCCCCAAGGGACTCAAGGCGGTGAACACCCAAACTTATAACTGGACTTACTTATAACTGGACTCAATACAGGCAGAAAATGTAACTTTTCACACAGTGCTCAGATTTTCAAAAGAAACACATATTCATGTTCCTCACAGTCTGAAAAGCGCAAAAACACATTCCACTTTCAAGTACGAACTTTCCCTGAGGAGATAAAACAATCTGTATCTCACAATTGGCAATAGGACTGAATCAAGCTAGAAAACGTAACTTTAGACCCAATGATCCGATTTTGAAAAGAAACACAAATTGATGTTTCCCACGGTCTGAAAAGACCAAAAGTCATTCAATTTTCAAACACGAACTTTCCCTAGAAAGTTAGACCAAAGCTCTTATTTATAACTGGACTCCATTCAGGCAGAAAATGTAACTTTTGAAACACTGCTCAGATTTGCAAAAGAAAAGATATTCTTGTTCCTCACAGTCTGAAAAGTACAAAAACACATTCAATTTTCGAGTACGAACTTTCCCTGAGGAGATAAAGAAATCCGTATCTCACAATTGGCAATAGGACTCAATTCAGACAGAAAATGTAACTTTTCACACAATGCTCAGATTTTCAAAAGAAAAGATATTCTTGTTCCTCACAGTCTGGAAAGCGCAAAAACACATTCAATTTTCAACTACGAACTTTCCTTGAGGAGATAAACCAATCTGTATGTTACAATTGGCAATAGAATTAAGCTAGAAAACGTAACTTTAGACCCAATGATCCGATTTTCAAAAGAAACATAAATTCATGCTTCCCACGGTCTGAAAAGACCAAAAGTCATTCAATTTTCAAACACGAACTTTCCCTAGAAAGATAGACCAAAGCTCTTATTTATAACTGGACACAACTCAGGCAGAAAATGTAACTTTTGAAACACTGCTCAGATTTGCAAAAGAAACACATATTCTTGTTCCTCACAGTCTGAAAAGTACAAAAACACATTCAATTTTCAAGTACGAACTTTCCCTGAGGAGATAAAGCAATCCGTATCTCACAATTGGCAATAGGACTCAATTCAGACAGAAAATGTAACTTTTGAAACACTGCTCAGATTTGCAAAAGAAAAGATATTCTTGTTCCTCACAGTCTGAAAAGTACAAAAACACATTCAATTTTCAAGTACGAACTTTCCCTGAGGAGATAAAGCAATCCGTATCTCACAATTGGCAATAGGACTCAATTCAGACAGAAAATGTAACTTTTCACACAATGCTCAGATTTTCAAAAGAAAAGATATTCTTGTTCCTCACAGTCTGAAAAGCGCAAAAACACATTCAATTTTCAAACACGAACTTTCCCTAGAAAATTAGACCAAAGCTCTTATTTATAACTGGACACAACTCAGGCAGAAAATGTAACTTTTGAAACACTGCTCAGATTTGCAAAAGAAACACATAATTTTGTTCCTCACAGTCTGAAAAGTACAAAAACACATTCAATTTTCAAGTACGAACTTTCCCTGAGGAGATAAAGCAATCCGTATCTCACAATTGGCAATAGGACTCAATTCAGACAGAAAATGTAACTTTTGAAACACTGCTCAGATTTGCAAAAGAAAAGATATTCTTGTTCCTCACAGTCTGAAAAGTACAAAAACACATTCAATTTTCAAGTACGAACTTTCCCTGAGGAGATAAAGCAATCCGTATCTCACAATTGGCAATAGGACTCAATTCAGACAGAAAATGTAACTTTTCACACAATGCTCAGATTTTCAAAAGAAAAGATATTCTTGTTCCTCACAGTCTGAAAAGCGCAAAAACACATTCAATTTTCAACTACGAACTTTCCTTGAGGAGATAAACCAATCTGTATGTTACAATTGGCAATAGGACTGAATTAAGCTAGAAAACGTAACTTTAGACCCAATGATCCGATTTTCAAAAGAAACACAAATTCATGCTTCCCACGGTCTGAAAAGACCAAAAGTCATTCAATTTTCAAACACGAACTTTCCCTAGAAAGATAGACCAAAGCTCTTATTTATAACGACACAACTCAGGCAGAAAATGTAACTTTTGAAACACTGCTCAGATTTGCAAAAGAAACACATATTCATGTTCCTCACAGTCTGAAAAGCGCAAAAACACATTCCACTTTCAAGTACGAACTTTCCCTGAGGAGATAAAACAATCTGTATCTGACAATTGGCAATAGGACTGAATCAAGCTAGAAAACGTAACTTTAGACCCAATGATCTTACATTTTCTGTCTGAATTGAGTCCTATTGCCAATTGTGAGATACGGATTGCTTTATCTCCTCAGGGAAAGTTCGTACTTGAAAATTGAATGTGTTTTTGTACTTTTCAGACTTTGAGGAACAAGAATATGTATTTCTTTTGCAAATCTGAGCAGTGTTTCAAAAGTTACATTTTCTGCCTGAATTGAGTCCAGTTATAAATAAGAGCTTTGGTCTAACTTTCTAGGGAAAGTTCGTGTTTGAAAATTGAATGACTTTTGGTCTTTTCAGACTGTGAGGAACATGAATATGTGTTTCTTTTGAAAATCTGAGCATTGTGTGAAAAGTTACAATTTCTGTCTGAATTGAGTCCTATTGCCAATTGTGAGATACCGATTGCTTTATCTCCTCAGGGAAAGTTCGTACTTGAAAATTGAATGTCTTTTTGCGCTTTTCAGACTGTGAGGAACATGAATATGTGTTTCTTTTGCAAATCTGAGCAGTATTTCAAAAGTTACATTTTCTGTCTGAATTGAGTCCTATTGCCAATTGTAAGATACAGATTGGTTTATCTCCTCAAGGAAAGTTCGTGTTTGAAAATTGAATGTTTTTGTACTTTTCAGTCTGTGAGGAACAAGAATATGTGTTTCTTTTGCAAATCTGAGCAGTGTTTCAAAAGTTACATTTTCTGTCTGAATTGAGTCCTATTGCCAATTGTGAGTTACAGATTGGTTTATCTCCTCAGGGAAAGTTCGTACTTGAAAATTGAATCTGTTTCTGTACTTTTCAGACCGTGAGGAACATCAATTTGTGTTTCTTTTGAAAATCGTTTCATTGGGTCTAAAGTTACGTTTTCTAGCTTGATTCAGTCCTATTGCCAATTGTGAGTTACAGATTGGTTTATCTCCTCAGGGAAAGTTCGTACCTGAAAGTGGAATGTGTTTTTGCGCTTTTCAGACTGTGAGGAACATGAATATGTGTTTCTTTTGCAAATCTGAGCAGTGTTTCAAAAGTTACATTTTCTGTTTATTGAGTCCAGTTAGAAGTAAGAGCTTTGGTCTAATTTTCTAGGGAAAGTTCCTGTTTGAAAATTGAATGACGTTTGGTCTTTTCAGAGCGTGGGAAACATCAATTTGTGTTTCTTTTGAAAATCGGATCATTGGGTCTAAAGTTACGTTTTCTAGCTTGATTCAGTCCTATTGCCAATTGTGAGTTACAGATTGGTTTATCTCCTCAGGGAAAGTTCGTACCTGAAAGTGGAATGTGTTTTTGCGCTTTTCAGACTGTGAGGAACATGAATATGTGTTTCTTTTGCAAATCTGAGCAGTGTTTCAAAAGTTACATTTTCTGTTTATTGAGTCCAGTTAGAAGTAAGAGCTTTGGTCTAATTTTCTAGGGAAAGTTCCTGTTTGAAAATTGAATGACGTTTGGTCTTTTCAGAGCGTGGGAAACATCAATTTGTGTTTCTTTTGAAAATCGGATCATTGGGTCTAAAGTTAGGTTTTCTAGCTTGGTTCAGTCCTATTGCCAATTGTAAGATACAGATTGGTTTATCTCCTCAGGGAAAGTTCGTACTTGAAAATTGAATATTTTTGTACGTTTCAGACTTTGAGGAGCAACAATATGTGTTTCTTTTGCAAATCTGAGCAGTGTTTCAAAAGTTACATTGTCTGCCTGAATTGAGTCCACTTATAAATAAGAGCTTTGGTCTAGTTTTCTAGGGAAAGTTCGTGTTTGAAAATTGAATGACTTGGTCTTTTCAGACGGTGGGAAACATCAATTTGTGTTTCTTTTGAAAATCGGATCATTGGGTCTAAAGTTACGTTTTCTAGCTTGATTCAGTCCTATTGCCAATTGTAAGATACAGATTGGTTTATCTCCTCAGGGAATTTCGTACTTGAAAGTGGAATGTGTTTTTGCGCTTTTCAGACTGTGAGGAACATGAATATGTGTTTCTTTTGCAAATCTGAGCAGTATTTCAAAAGTTACATTTTCTGTCTGAATTGAGTCCTATTGCCAATTGTAAGATACAGATTGGTTTATCTCCTCAGGGAAAGTTCGTACTTGAAAATTGAATGTGTTTTTGTACTTTTCAGACTATGAGGAACAAGAATATCTGTTTCTTTTGCAAATCTGAGCAGTGTTTCAAAAGTTACATTTTCTGTCTGAATTGAGTCCTATTGCCAATTGTGAGTTACAGATTGGTTTATCTCCTCAGGGAAAGTTCGTACCTGAAAGTGGAATGTGTTTTTGCGCTTTTCAGACTGTGAGGAACATGAATATGTGTTTCTTTTGCAAATCTGAGCAGTGTTTCAAAAGTTACATTTTCTGCCTGAATTGAGTCCAGTTATAAGTAAGAGCTTTGGTCTAATTTTCTAGGGAAAGTTCGTGTTTGAAAATTGAATGACTTTTGGTCTTTTCAGACTGTGAGGAACATGAATATGTGTTTCTTTTGAAAATCTGAGCATTGTGTGAAAAGTTACATTTTCTGTCTGAATTGAGTCCTATTGCCAATTGTGAGATACAGATTGCTTTATCTCCTCAGGGAAAGTTCGTACTTGAAAATTGAATGTGTTTTTGTACTTTTCAGTCTGTGAGGAACAAGAATATGTGTTTCTTTTGCAAATCTGAGCAGTGTTTCAAAAGTTACATTTTCTGTCTGAATTGAGTCCTATTTCAATTGTGAGTTACAGATTGGTTTATCTACTCAGGGAAAGTTCGTACTTGAAAATTTAATTTTTTTTTGTACTTTTCAGACTATGAGGAACAAGAATATCTGTTTCTTTTGCAAATCTGAGCAGTGTTTCAAAAGTTACATTTTCTGTCTGAATTGAGTCCTATTGCCAATTGTGAGTTACAGATTGCTTTATCTCCTCAGGGAAAGTTCGAACCTGAAAGTGGAATGTTTTTGTACGTTTCAGACTTTTAGGAACAAGAATATCTGTTTCTTTGGAAATCTGAGCAATATTTCAAAAGCTACATTTTCTGCCAGAATTGAGTCCAGTTATAAATAATGTAGCTTTCTAGGGAAAGTTCGTGTTTGAAAATTGAATGACTTTTGGTCTTTTCAGACGGTGGGAAACATCAATTTGTGTTTCTTTTGAAAATCGGATCATTGGGTCTAAAGTTACGTTTTCTAGCTTGATTCAGTCCTATTGCCAATTGTAAGATACAGATTGGTTTATCTCCTCAGGGAAAGTTCGTACTTGAAAATTGAATGTGTTTTTGTACTTTTCAGACTATGAGGAACAAGAATATCTGTTTCTTTTGCAAATCGAGCAGTGTTTCAAAAGTTACATTTTCTGTCTGAATTGAGTCCTATTGCCAATTGTAAGATACAGATTGCTTTATCTCCTCAAGGAAAGTTCGTGTTTGAAAATTGAATGACTTTTGGTCTTTTCAGACTGTGAGGAACATGAATATGTGTTTCTTTTGAAAATCTGAGCATTGTGTGAAAAGTTACATTTTCTGTCTGAATTGAGTCCTATTGCCAATTGTGAGATACAGATTGCTTTATCTCCTCAGGGAAAGTTCGTACTTGAAAATTGAATGTCTTTTTGTACTTTTCAGTCTGTGAGGAACAAGAATATGTGTTTCTTTTGCAAATCTGAGCAGTGTTTAAAAAGTTACATTTTCTGTCTGAATTGAGTCCTATTGCCAATTGTGAGTTACAGATTGGTTTATCTCCTCAGGGAAAGTTCGTACTTGAAAGTGGAATGTGTTTTTGCGCTTTTCAGACTGTGAGGAACATGAATATGTGTTTCTTTTGCAAATCTGAGCAGTGTTTCAAAAGACATTTTCTCTGTATTGAGTCCACTTAGAAGTAAGAGCTTTGGTCTAATTTTCTAGGGAAAGTTCGTGTTTGAAAATTGAATGTGTTTTTGTACTTTTCAGTCTGTGAGGAACAAGAATATGTGTTTCTTTTGAAAATCTGAGCATTGTGTGAAAAGTTACATTTTCTGTCTGAATTGAGTCCTATTGCCAATTGTGAGATACAGATTGCTTTATCTCCTCAGGGAAAGTTCGTACTTGAAAATTGAATGTGTTTTTGTACTTTTCAGTCTGTGAGGAACAAGAATATGTGTTTCTTTTGCAAATCTGAGCAGTGTTTAAAAAGTTACATTTTCTGTCTGAATTGAGTCCTATTGCCAATTGTGAGTTACAGATTGCTTTATCTCCTCAGGGAAAGTTCGAACCTGAAAGTGGAATGTTTTTGTACGTTTCAGACTTTTAGGAACAAGAATATCTGTTTCTTTGGAAATCTGAGCAATATTTCAAAAGCTACATTTTCTGCCAGAATTGAGTCCAGTTATAAATAATGTAGCTTTCTAGGGAAAGTTCGTGTTTGAAAATTGAATGACTTTTGGTCTTTTCAGACGGTGGGAAACATCAATTTGTGTTTCTTTTGAAAATCGGATCATTGGGTCTAAAGTTACGTTTTCTAGCTTGATTCAGTCCTATTGCCAATTGTAAGATACAGATTGGTTTATCTCCTCAGGGAAAGTTCGTACTTGAAAATTGAATGTGTTTTTGTACTTTTCAGACTATGAGGAACAAGAATATCTGTTTCTTTTGCAAATCGAGCAGTGTTTCAAAAGTTACATTTTCTGTCTGAATTGAGTCCTATTGCCAATTGAAAGATACAGATTGCTTTATCTCCTCAAGGAAAGTTCGTGTTTGAAAATTGAATGACTTTTGGTCTTTTCAGACTGTGAGGAACATGAATATGTGTTTCTTTTGAAAATCTGAGCATTGTGTGAAAAGTTACATTTTCTGTCTGAATTGAGTCCTATTGCCAATTGTGAGATACAGATTGCTTTATCTCCTCAGGGAAAGTTCGTACTTGAAAATTGAATGTCTTTTTGTACTTTTCAGTCTGTGAGGAACAAGAATATGTGTTTCTTTTGCAAATCTGAGCAGTGTTTAAAAAGTTACATTTTCTGTCTGAATTGAGTCCTATTGCCAATTGTGAGTTACAGATTGGTTTATCTCCTCAGGGAAAGTTCGTACTTGAAAGTGGAATGTGTTTTTGCGCTTTTCAGACTGTGAGGAACATGAATATGTGTTTCTTTTGCAAATCTGAGCAGTGTTTCAAAAGACATTTTCTCTGTATTGAGTCCACTTAGAAGTAAGAGCTTTGGTCTAATTTTCTAGGGAAAGTTCGTGTTTGAAAATTGAATGTGTTTTTGTACTTTTCAGACTGTGAGGAACATGAATATGTGTTTCTTTTGAAAATCTGAGCATTGTGTGAAAAGTTACATTTTCTGTCTGAATTGAGTCCTATTGCCAATTGTGAGATACAGATTGCTTTATCTCCTCAGGGAAAGTTCGTACTTGAAAATTGAATGTCTTTTTGTACTTTTCAGTCTGTGAGGAACAAGAATATGTGTTTCTTTTGCAAATCTGAGCAGTGTTTAAAAAGTTACATTTTCTGTCTGAATTGAGTCCTATTGCCAATTGTGAGTTACAGATTGCTTTATCTCCTCAGGGAAAGTTCGTACTTGAAAGTGGAATGTGTTTTTGCGCTTTTCAGACTGTGAGGAACATGAATATGTGTTTCTTTTGCAAATCTGAGCAGTGTTTCAAAAGACATTTTCTCTGTATTGAGTCCACTTAGAAGTAAGAGCTTTGGTCTAATTTTCTAGGGAAAGTTCGTGTTTGAAAATTGAATGTGTTTTTGTACTTTTCAGACTGTGAGGAACATGAATATGTGTTTCTTTTGAAAATCTGAGCATTGTGTGAAAAGTTACATTTTCTGTCTGAATTGAGTCCTATTGCCAATTGTGAGATACAGATTGCTTTATCTCCTCAGGGAAAGTTCGTACTTGAAAATTGAATGTCTTTTTGTACTTTTCAGTCTGTGAGGAACAAGAA
This sequence comes from Coluber constrictor foxii, assembly GCA_038048745.1. Taxonomy (NCBI): domain Eukaryota; kingdom Metazoa; phylum Chordata; class Lepidosauria; order Squamata; family Colubridae; genus Coluber; species Coluber constrictor. The sequence continues at coordinate 1,653,426 of JAWJVD010000098.1, read as the reverse complement.
TATGTGTTTCTTTTGCAAATCTGAGCAGTGTTTAAAAAGTTACATTTTCTGTCTGAATTGAGTCCTATTGCCAATTGTGAGTTACAGATTGGTTTATCTCCTCAGGGAAAGTTCGTACTTGAAAGTGGAATGTGTTTTTGCGCTTTTCAGACTGTGAGGAACATGAATATGTGTTTCTTTTGCAAATCTGAGCAGTGTTTCAAAAGACATTTTCTCTGTATTGAGTCCACTTAGAAGTAAGAGCTTTGGTCTAATTTTCTAGGGAAAGTTCGTGTTTGAAAATTGAATGTGTTTTTGTACTTTTCAGACTGTGAGGAACATGAATATGTGTTTCTTTTGAAAATCTGAGCATTGTGTGAAAAGTTACATTTTCTGTCTGAATTGAGTCCTATTGCCAATTGTGAGATACAGATTGCTTTATCTCCTCAGGGAAAGTTCGTACTTGAAAATTGAATGTCTTTTTGTACTTTTCAGTCTGTGAGGAACAAGAATATGTGTTTCTTTTGCAAATCTGAGCAGTGTTTCAAAAGTTACATTTTCTGTCTGAATTGAGTCCTATTGCCAATTGTGAGTTACTGATTGGTTTATCTCCTCAGGGAAAGTTCGTACTTGAAAATTGAATGTTTTTGTACGTTTCAGACTTTGAGGAACAAGAATATGTGTTTCTTTTGCAAATCTGAGCAGTGTTTCAAAAGTTACATTGTCTGCCTGAATTGAGTCCACTTATAAATAAGAGCTATGGTCTAGTTTTCTAGGGAAAGTTCGTGTTTGAAAATTGAATGACTTTTGGTCTTTTCAGACCGTGGGAAACCTAAATTTGTGTTTCTTTTGAAAATCGGATCTTTGGGTCTAAAGTTACGTTTTCTAGCTTGATTCAGTCCTATTGCCAATTGTATGATACTGATTGGTTTATCTCCTCAGGGAAAGTTCGTACTTGAAAATTGAATGTGTTTTTGTACTTTTCAGACTATGAGGAACAAGAATATCTGTTTCTTTTGCAAATCTGAGCAGTGTTTCAAAAGTTACATTTTCTGTGTATTGAATCAACTTAGAATTAAGAGCTTTGGTCTAATTTTCTAGGGAAAGTTCGTGTTTGAAAATTGAATGACTTTTGGTCTTTTCAGACTGTGAGGAACAAGAATATGTGTTTCTTTTGCAAATCTGAGCAGTGTTTCAAAAGTTACATTTTCTGTCTGAATTGAGTCCTATTGCCAATTGTGAGTTACAGATTGGTTTATCTCCTCAGGGAAAGTTCGTACTTGAAAGTGGAATGTGTTTTTGCGCTTTTCAGACTGTGAGGAACGTGAATATGTGTTTCTTTTGCAAATCTGAGCAGTCTGTGAAAAGTTACATTTTCTGTCTGAATTGAGTCCTATTGCCAATTGTGAGTTACAGATTGGTTTATCTCCTCAGGGAAAGTTCGTACTTGAAAATTGAATGTGTTTTTGTACTTTTCAGACCGTGAGGAACATCAATTTGTGTTTCTTTTGAAAATCGTTTCATTGGGTCTAAAGTTATGTTTTCTAGCTTGATTCAGTCCTACTGCCAGTTGTAAGATACAGATTGGTTTACCTCCTCAAGGAAAGTTCGTACTTGAAAGTGGAATGTGTTTTTGCGCTTTTCAGACTGTGAGGAACATGAATATGTGTTTCCTTTGAAAATCTGAGCAGTCTGTGAAAAGTTACATTTTCTGTCTGAATTGCCAATTGGGAGATACAGATTGCTTTATCTCCTCAGGGAAAGTTCGTACTTGAAAATTGAACGTTTTTGTACGTTTCAGACTTTGAGGAACAAGAATATGTGTTTCTTTTGCAAATCTGAGCAGTGTTTCAAAAGTTACATTGTCTGCATTAACTGAGTCCACTTATGAATAAGAGCTTTGGTCTAGTTTTCTAGGGAAAGTTCGTGTTTGAAAATTGAATGACTTTTGGTCTTTTCAGAGCGTGGGAAACATCAATTTGTGTTTCTTTTGAAAATCGGATCATTGGGTCTAAAGTTACGTTTTCTAGCTTGATTCAGTCCTATTGCCAATTGTAAGATACAGATTGGTTTATCTCCTCAGGGAAAGTTCGTACTTGAAAATTGAATGTGTTTTTGTAGTTTTCAGACTATGAGGAACAAGAATATCTGTTCCTTTTGCAAATCTGAGCAGTGTTTCAAAAGTTACATTTTCTGTCTGAATTGACTCCTATTGCCAATTGTAAGATACAGATTGGTTTATCTCCTCAGGGAAAGTTCGTACTTGAAAATTGAATGTGTTTTTGTAGTTTTCAGACTATGAGGAACAAGAATATCTGTTCCTTTTGCAAATCTGAGCAGTGTTTCAAAAGTTACATTTTCTGTCTGAATTGAGTCCTATTGCCAATTGTGAGTTACAGATTGGTTTATCTCCTCAGGGAAAGTTCGTACTTGAAAATTGAATGTGTTTTTGTACTTTTCAGACCGTGAGGAACATCAATTTGTGTTTCTTTTGAAAATCGTTTCATTGGGTCTAAAGTTATGTTTTCTAGCTTGATTCAGTCCTATTGCCAGTTGTAAGATACAGATTGGTTTATCTCCTCAAGGAAAGTTCGTACTTGAAAGTGGAATGTGTTTTTGCGCTTTTCAGACTGTGAGGAACATGAATATGTGTTTCCTTTGAAAATATGAGCAGTCTGTGAAAAGTTACATTTTCTGTCTGAATTGCCAATTGGGAGATACAGATTGCTTTATCTCCTCAGGGAAAGTTCGTACTTGAAAATTGAACGTTTTTGTACGTTTCAGACTTTGAGGAACAAGAATATGTGTTTCTTTTGCAAATCTGAGCAGTGTTTCAAAAGTTACATTGTCTGCATTAACTGAGTCCACTTATGAATAAGAGCTTTGGTCTAGTTTTCTAGGGAAAGTTCGTGTTTGAAAATTGAATGACTTTTGGTCTTTTCAGAGCGTGGGAAACATCAATTTGTGTTTCTTTTGAAAATCGGATCATTGGGTCTAAAGTTACGTTTTCTAGCTTGATTCAGTCCTATTGCCAATTGTAAGATACAGATTGGTTTATCTCCTCAGGGAAAGTTCGTACTTGAAAATTGAATGTGTTTTTGTAGTTTTCAGACTATGAGGAACAAGAATATCTGTTTCTTTTGCAAATCTGAGCAGTGTTTCAAAAGTTACATTTTCTGTCTGAATTGAGTCCTATTGCCAATTGTAAGATACAGATTGGTTTATCTCCTCAGGGAAAGTTCGTACTTGAAAATTGAATGTGTTTTTGTACTTTTCAGACCGTGAGGAACATCAATTTGTGTTTCTTTTGAAAATCGTTTCATTGGGTCTAAAGTTATGTTTTCTAGCTTGATTCAGTCCTATTGCCAGTTGTAAGATACAGATTGGTTTATCTCCTCAAGGAAAGTTCGTACTTGAAAGTGGAATGTGTTTTTGCGCTTTTCAGACTGTGAGGAACAAGAATATGTGTTTCTTTTGCAAATCTGAGCAGTCTGTGAAAAGTTACATTTTCTGTCTGAATTGCCAATTGGGAGATACAGATTGCTTTATCTCCTCAGGGAAAGTTCGTAGTTCAAAATTGAATGTGTTTTTGTACTTTTCAGACTATGAGGAACAAGAATATCTGTTCCTTTTGCAAATCTGAGCAGTGTTTCAAAAGTTACATTTTCTGTCTGAATTGAGTCCTATTGCCAATTGTAAGATACAGATTGGTTTATCTCCTCAGGGAAAGTTCGTACTTGAAAATTGAATGTGTTTTTGTACTTTTCAGACTATGAGGAACAAGAATATCTGTTCCTTTTGGAAATCTGAGCAGTGTTTCAAAAGTTACATTTTGTGTCTGAATTGAGTCCTATTGCCAATTGTGAGTTACAGATTGGTTTATCTCCTCAGGGAAAGTTCGTACTTGAAAATTGAATGTGTTTTTGTACTTTTCAGACCGTGAGGAACATCAATTTGTGTTTCTTTTGAAAATCGTTTCATTGGGTCTAAAGTTATGTTTTCTAGCTTGATTCAGTCCTATTGCCAGTTGTAAGATACAGATTGGTTTATCTCCTCAAGGAAAGTTCGTACTTGAAAGTGGAATGTGTTTTTGCGCTTTTCAGACTGTGAGGAACAAGAATATGTGTTTCTTTTGCAAATCTGAGCAGTCTGTGAAAAGTTACATTTTCTGTCTGAATTGCCAATTGGGAGATACAGATTGCTTTATCTCCTCAGGGAAAGTTCGTACTTGAAAATTGAATGTGTTTTTGTACTTTTCAGACTATGAGGAACAAGAATATCTGTTCCTTTTGCAAATCTGAGCAGTGTTTCAAAAGTTACATTTTGTGTCTGAATTGAGTCCTATTGCCAATTGTAAGATACAGATTGGTTTATCTCCTCTGGGAAAGTTCGTACTTGAAAATTGAATGTGTTTTTGTACTTTTCAGACCGTGAGGAACATCAATTTGTGTTTCTTTTGAAAATCGTTTCATTGGGTCTAAAGTTATGTTTTCTAGCTTGATTCAGTCCTATTGCCAGTTGTAAGATACAGATTGGTTTATCTCCTCAAGGAAAGTTCGTACTTGAAAGTGGAATGTGTTTTTGCGCTTTTCAGACTGTGAGGAACAAGAATATGTGTTTCTTTTGCAAATCTGAGCAGTCTGTGAAAAGTTACATTTTCTGTCTGAATTGCCAATTGGGAGATACAGATTGCTTTATCTCCTCAGGGAAAGTTCGTACTTGAAAATTGAATGTGTTTTTGTACTTTTCAGACTATGAGGAACAAGAATATCTGTTCCTTTTGCAAATCTGAGCAGTGTTTCAAAAGTTACATTTTGTGTCTGAATTGAGTCCTATTGCCAATTGTGAGTTACAGATTGGTTTATCTCCTCAGGGAAAGTTCGTACTTGAAAATTGAATGTGTTTTTGTACTTTTCAGACCGTGAGGAACATCAATTTGTGTTTCTTTTGAAAATCGTTTCATTGGGTCTAAAGTTATGTTTTCTAGCTTGATTCAGTCCTATTGCCAGTTGTAAGATACAGATTGGTTTATCTCCTCAAGGAAAGTTCGTACTTGAAAGTGGAATGTGTTTTTGCGCTTTTCAGACTGTGAGGAACAAGAATATGTGTTTCTTTTGCAAATCTGAGCAGTCTGTGAAAAGTTACATTTTCTGTCTGAATTGCCAATTGTGAGTTACAGATTGCTTTATCTCCTCAGGGAAAGTTCGTACTTGAAAATTGAATGTGTTTTTGTACTTTTCAGACTATGAGGAACAAGAATATCTGTTCCTTTTGCAAATCTGAGGAGTGTTTCAAAAGTTACATTTTCTGTCTGAATTGAGTCCTATTTCCAATTGTAAGATACAGATTGGTTTATCTCCTCAGGGAAAGTTCGTACTTGAAAATTGAATGTGTTTTTGTACTTTTCAGACCGTGAGGAACATCAATTTGTGTTTCTTTTGAAAATCGTTTCATTGGGTCTAAAGTTATGTTTTCTAGCTTGATTCAGTCCTATTGCCAGTTGTAAGATACAGATTGGTTTATCTCCTCAAGGAAAGTTCGTACTTGAAAGTGGAATGTGTTTTTGCGCTTTTCAGACTGTGAGGAACAAGAATATGTGTTTCTTTTGCAAATCTGAGCAGTCTGTGAAAAGTTACATTTTCTGTCTGAATTGCCAATTGGGAGATACAGATTGCTTTATCTCCTCAGGGAAAGTTCGTACTTGAAAATTGAATGTGTTTTTGTACTTTTCAGACTATGAGGAACAAGAATATCTGTTCCTTTTGCAAATCTGAGCAGTGTTTCAAAAGTTACATTTTCTGTCTGAATTGAGTCCTATTGCCAATTGTAAGATACAGATTGGTTTATCTCCTCAGGGAAAGTTCGTACTTGAAAATTGAATGTGTTTTTGTACTTTTCAGACCGTGAGGAACATCAATTTGTGTTTCTTTTGAAAATCGTTTCATTGGGTCTAAAGTTATGTTTTCTAGCTTGATTCAGTCCTATTGCCAGTTGTAAGATACAGATTGGTTTATCTCCTCAAGGAAAGTTCGTACTTGAAAGTGGAATGTGTTTTTGCGCTTTTCAGACTGTGAGGAACAAGAATATGTGTTTCTTTTGCAAATCTGAGCAGTCTGTGAAAAGTTACATTTTCTGTCTGAATTGCCAATTGGGAGATACAGATTGCTTTATCTCCTCAGGGAAAGTTCGTACTTGAAAATTGAATGTGTTTTTGTACTTTTCAGACTATGAGGAACAAGAATATCTGTTCCTTTTGCAAATCTGAGCAGTGTTTCAAAAGTTACATTTTCTGTCTGAATTGAGTCCTATTGCCAATTGTAAGATACAGATTGGTTTATCTCCTCAGGGAAAGTTCGTACTTGAAAATTGAATGTGTTTTTGTACTTTTCAGACTATGAGGAACAAGAATATCTGTTCCTTTTGGAAATCTGAGCAGTGTTTCAAAAGTTACATTTTGTGTCTGAATTGAGTCCTATTGCCAATTGTGAGTTACAGATTGGTTTATCTCCTCAGGGAAAGTTCGTACTTGAAAATTGAATGTGTTTTTGTACTTTTCAGACCGTGAGGAACATCAATTTGTGTTTCTTTTGAAAATCGTTTCATTGGGTCTAAAGTTATGTTTTCTAGCTTGATTCAGTCCTATTGCCAATTGTAAGATACAGATTGGTTTATCTCCTCAGGGAAAGTTCGTACTTGAAAATTGAATGTGTTTTTGTACTTTTCAGACTATGAGGAACAAGAATATCTGTTTCTTTTGCAAATCGAGCAGTGTTTCAAAAGTTACATTTTCTGTCTGAATTGAGTCCTATTGCCAATTGTAAGATACAGATTGCTTTATCTCCTCAAGGAAAGTTCGTGTTTGAAAATTGAATGACTTTTGGTCTTTTCAGACTGTGAGGAACATGAATATGTGTTTCTTTTGAAAATCTGAGCATTGTGTGAAAAGTTACATTTTCTGTCTGAATTGAGTCCTATTGCCAATTGTGAGATACAGATTGCTTTATCTCCTCAGGGAAAGTTCGTACTTGAAAATTGAATGTCTTTTTGTACTTTTCAGTCTGTGAGGAACAAGAATATGTGTTTCTTTTGCAAATCTGAGCAGTGTTTAAAAAGTTACATTTTCTGTCTGAATTGAGTCCTATTGCCAATTGTGAGTTACAGATTGGTTTATCTCCTCAGGGAAAGTTCGTACTTGAAAGTGGAATGTGTTTTTGCGCTTTTCAGACTGTGAGGAACATGAATATGTGTTTCTTTTGCAAATCTGAGCAGTGTTTCAAAAGACATTTTCTCTGTATTGAGTCCACTTAGAAGTAAGAGCTTTGGTCTAATTTTCTAGGGAAAGTTCGTGTTTGAAAATTGAATGTGTTTTTGTACTTTTCAGTCTGTGAGGAACAAGAATATGTGTTTCTTTTGAAAATCTGAGCATTGTGTGAAAAGTTACATTTTCTGTCTGAATTGAGTCCTATTGCCAATTGTGAGATACAGATTGCTTTATCTCCTCAGGGAAAGTTCGTACTTGAAAATTGAATGTGTTTTTGTACTTTTCAGTCTGTGAGGAACAAGAATATGTGTTTCTTTTGCAAATCTGAGCAGTGTTTAAAAAGTTACATTTTCTGTCTGAATTGAGTCCTATTGCCAATTGTGAGTTACAGATTGCTTTATCTCCTCAGGGAAAGTTCGAACCTGAAAGTGGAATGTTTTTGTACGTTTCAGACTTTTAGGAACAAGAATATCTGTTTCTTTGGAAATCTGAGCAATATTTCAAAAGCTACATTTTCTGCCAGAATTGAGTCCAGTTATAAATAATGTAGCTTTCTAGGGAAAGTTCGTGTTTGAAAATTGAATGACTTTTGGTCTTTTCAGACGGTGGGAAACATCAATTTGTGTTTCTTTTGAAAATCGGATCATTGGGTCTAAAGTTACGTTTTCTAGCTTGATTCAGTCCTATTGCCAATTGTAAGATACAGATTGGTTTATCTCCTCAGGGAAAGTTCGTACTTGAAAATTGAATGTGTTTTTGTACTTTTCAGACTATGAGGAACAAGAATATCTGTTTCTTTTGCAAATCGAGCAGTGTTTCAAAAGTTACATTTTCTGTCTGAATTGAGTCCTATTGCCAATTGTAAGATACAGATTGCTTTATCTCCTCAAGGAAAGTTCGTGTTTGAAAATTGAATGACTTTTGGTCTTTTCAGACTGTGAGGAACATGAATATGTGTTTCTTTTGAAAATCTGAGCATTGTGTGAAAAGTTACATTTTCTGTCTGAATTGAGTCCTATTGCCAATTGTGAGATACAGATTGCTTTATCTCCTCAGGGAAAGTTCGTACTTGAAAATTGAATGTCTTTTTGTACTTTTCAGTCTGTGAGGAACAAGAATATGTGTTTCTTTTGCAAATCTGAGCAGTGTTTAAAAAGTTACATTTTCTGTCTGAATTGAGTCCTATTGCCAATTGTGAGTTACAGATTGGTTTATCTCCTCAGGGAAAGTTCGTACTTGAAAGTGGAATGTGTTTTTGCGCTTTTCAGACTGTGAGGAACATGAATATGTGTTTCTTTTGCAAATCTGAGCAGTGTTTCAAAAGACATTTTCTCTGTATTGAGTCCACTTAGAAGTAAGAGCTTTGGTCTAATTTTCTAGGGAAAGTTCGTGTTTGAAAATTGAATGTGTTTTTGTACTTTTCAGACTGTGAGGAACATGAATATGTGTTTCTTTTGAAAATCTGAGCATTGTGTGAAAAGTTACATTTTCTGTCTGAATTGAGTCCTATTGCCAATTGTGAGATACAGATTGCTTTATCTCCTCAGGGAAAGTTCGTACTTGAAAATTGAATGTCTTTTTGTACTTTTCAGTCTGTGAGGAACAAGAATATGTGTTTCTTTTGCAAATCTGAGCAGTGTTTAAAAAGTTACATTTTCTGTCTGAATTGAGTCCTATTGCCAATTGTGAGTTACAGATTGCTTTATCTCCTCAGGGAAAGTTCGTACTTGAAAGTGGAATGTGTTTTTGCGCTTTTCAGACTGTGAGGAACATGAATATGTGTTTCTTTTGCAAATCTGAGCAGTGTTTCAAAAGACATTTTCTCTGTATTGAGTCCACTTAGAAGTAAGAGCTTTGGTCTAATTTTCTAGGGAAAGTTCGTGTTTGAAAATTGAATGTGTTTTTGTACTTTTCAGACTGTGAGGAACATGAATATGTGTTTCTTTTGAAAATCTGAGCATTGTGTGAAAAGTTACATTTTCTGTCTGAATTGAGTCCTATTGCCAATTGTGAGATACAGATTGCTTTATCTCCTCAGGGAAAGTTCGTACTTGAAAATTGAATGTCTTTTTGTACTTTTCAGTCTGTGAGGAACAAGAATATGTGTTTCTTTTGCAAATCTGAGCAGTGTTTAAAAAGTTACATTTTCTGTCTGAATTGAGTCCTATTGCCAATTGTGAGTTACAGATTGGTTTATCTCCTCAGGGAAAGTTCGTACTTGAAAGTGGAATGTGTTTTTGCGCTTTTCAGACTGTGAGGAACATGAATATGTGTTTCTTTTGCAAATCTGAGCAGTGTTTCAAAAGACATTTTCTCTGTATTGAGTCCACTTAGAAGTAAGAGCTTTGGTCTAATTTTCTAGGGAAAGTTCGTGTTTGAAAATTGAATGTGTTTTTGTACTTTTCAGACTGTGAGGAACATGAATATGTGTTTCTTTTGAAAATCTGAGCATTGTGTGAAAAGTTACATTTTCTGTCTGAATTGAGTCCTATTGCCAATTGTGAGATACAGATTGCTTTATCTCCTCAGGGAAAGTTCGTACTTGAAAATTGAATGTCTTTTTGTAGTTTTCAGACTATGAGGAACAAGAATATCTGTTCCTTTTGCAAATCTGAGCAGTGTTTCAAAAGTTACATTTTCTGTCTGAATTGAGTCCTATTGCCAATTGTGAGTTACAGATTGGTTTATCTCCTCAGGGAAAGTTCGTACTTGAAAATTGAATGTGTTTTTGTACTTTTCAGACCGTGAGGAACATCAATTTGTGTTTCTTTTGAAAATCGTTTCATTGGGTCTAAAGTTATGTTTTCTAGCTTGATTCAGTCCTATTGCCAGTTGTAAGATACAGATTGGTTTATCTCCTCAAGGAAAGTTCGTACTTGAAAGTGGAATGTGTTTTTGCGCTTTTCAGACTGTGAGGAACATGAATATGTGTTTCCTTTGAAAATATGAGCAGTCTGTGAAAAGTTACATTTTCTGTCTGAATTGCCAATTGGGAGATACAGATTGCTTTATCTCCTCAGGGAAAGTTCGTACTTGAAAATTGAACGTTTTTGTACGTTTCAGACTTTGAGGAACAAGAATATGTGTTTCTTTTGCAAATCTGAGCAGTGTTTCAAAAGTTACATTGTCTGCATTAACTGAGTCCACTTATGAATAAGAGCTTTGGTCTAGTTTTCTAGGGAAAGTTCGTGTTTGAAAATTGAATGACTTTTGGTCTTTTCAGAGCGTGGGAAACATCAATTTGTGTTTCTTTTGAAAATCGGATCATTGGGTCTAAAGTTACGTTTTCTAGCTTGATTCAGTCCTATTGCCAATTGTAAGATACAGATTGGTTTATCTCCTCAGGGAAAGTTCGTACTTGAAAATTGAATGTGTTTTTGTAGTTTTCAGACTATGAGGAACAAGAATATCTGTTTCTTTTGCAAATCTGAGCAGTGTTTCAAAAGTTACATTTTCTGTCTGAATTGAGTCCTATTGCCAATTGTAAGATACAGATTGGTTTATCTCCTCAGGGAAAGTTCGTACTTGAAAATTGAATGTGTTTTTGTACTTTTCAGACCGTGAGGAACATCAATTTGTGTTTCTTTTGAAAATCGTTTCATTGGGTCTAAAGTTATGTTTTCTAGCTTGATTCAGTCCTATTGCCAGTTGTAAGATACAGATTGGTTTATCTCCTCAAGGAAAGTTCGTACTTGAAAGTGGAATGTGTTTTTGCGCTTTTCAGACTGTGAGGAACAAGAATATGTGTTTCTTTTGCAAATCTGAGCAGTCTGTGAAAAGTTACATTTTCTGTCTGAATTGCCAATTGGGAGATACAGATTGCTTTATCTCCTCAGGGAAAGTTCGTAGTTCAAAATTGAATGTGTTTTTGTACTTTTCAGACTATGAGGAACAAGAATATCTGTTCCTTTTGCAAATCTGAGCAGTGTTTCAAAAGTTACATTTTCTGTCTGAATTGAGTCCTATTGCCAATTGTAAGATACAGATTGGTTTATCTCCTCAGGGAAAGTTCGTACTTGAAAATTGAATGTGTTTTTGTACTTTTCAGACTATGAGGAACAAGAATATCTGTTCCTTTTGGAAATCTGAGCAGTGTTTCAAAAGTTACATTTTGTGTCTGAATTGAGTCCTATTGCCAATTGTGAGTTACAGATTGGTTTATCTCCTCAGGGAAAGTTCGTACTTGAAAATTGAATGTGTTTTTGTACTTTTCAGACCGTGAGGAACATCAATTTGTGTTTCTTTTGAAAATCGTTTCATTGGGTCTAAAGTTATGTTTTCTAGCTTGATTCAGTCCTATTGCCAGTTGTAAGATACAGATTGGTTTATCTCCTCAAGGAAAGTTCGTACTTGAAAGTGGAATGTGTTTTTGCGCTTTTCAGACTGTGAGGAACAAGAATATGTGTTTCTTTTGCAAATCTGAGCAGTCTGTGAAAAGTTACATTTTCTGTCTGAATTGCCAATTGGGAGATACAGATTGCTTTATCTCCTCAGGGAAAGTTCGTACTTGAAAATTGAATGTGTTTTTGTACTTTTCAGACTATGAGGAACAAGAATATCTGTTCCTTTTGCAAATCTGAGCAGTGTTTCAAAAGTTACATTTTGTGTCTGAATTGAGTCCTATTGCCAATTGTAAGATACAGATTGGTTTATCTCCTCTGGGAAAGTTCGTACTTGAAAATTGAATGTGTTTTTGTACTTTTCAGACCGTGAGGAACATCAATTTGTGTTTCTTTTGAAAATCGTTTCATTGGGTCTAAAGTTATGTTTTCTAGCTTGATTCAGTCCTATTGCCAGTTGTAAGATACAGATTGGTTTATCTCCTCAAGGAAAGTTCGTACTTGAAAGTGGAATGTGTTTTTGCGCTTTTCAGACTGTGAGGAACAAGAATATGTGTTTCTTTTGCAAATCTGAGCAGTCTGTGAAAAGTTACATTTTCTGTCTGAATTGCCAATTGGGAGATACAGATTGCTTTATCTCCTCAGGGAAAGTTCGTACTTGAAAATTGAATGTGTTTTTGTACTTTTCAGACTATGAGGAACAAGAATATCTGTTCCTTTTGCAAATCTGAGCAGTGTTTCAAAAGTTACATTTTGTGTCTGAATTGAGTCCTATTGCCAATTGTGAGTTACAGATTGGTTTATCTCCTCAGGGAAAGTTCGTACTTGAAAATTGAATGTGTTTTTGTACTTTTCAGACCGTGAGGAACATCAATTTGTGTTTCTTTTGAAAATCGTTTCATTGGGTCTAAAGTTATGTTTTCTAGCTTGATTCAGTCCTATTGCCAGTTGTAAGATACAGATTGGTTTATCTCCTCAAGGAAAGTTCGTACTTGAAAGTGGAATGTGTTTTTGCGCTTTTCAGACTGTGAGGAACAAGAATATGTGTTTCTTTTGCAAATCTGAGCAGTCTGTGAAAAGTTACATTTTCTGTCTGAATTGCCAATTGTGAGTTACAGATTGCTTTATCTCCTCAGGGAAAGTTCGTACTTGAAAATTGAATGTGTTTTTGTACTTTTCAGACTATGAGGAACAAGAATATCTGTTCCTTTTGCAAATCTGAGGAGTGTTTCAAAAGTTACATTTTCTGTCTGAATTGAGTCCTATTTCCAATTGTAAGATACAGATTGGTTTATCTCCTCAGGGAAAGTTCGTACTTGAAAATTGAATGTGTTTTTGTACTTTTCAGACCGTGAGGAACATCAATTTGTGTTTCTTTTGAAAATCGTTTCATTGGGTCTAAAGTTATGTTTTCTAGCTTGATTCAGTCCTATTGCCAGTTGTAAGATACAGATTGGTTTATCTCCTCAAGGAAAGTTCGTACTTGAAAGTGGAATGTGTTTTTGCGCTTTTCAGACTGTGAGGAACAAGAATATGTGTTTCTTTTGCAAATCTGAGCAGTCTGTGAAAAGTTACATTTTCTGTCTGAATTGCCAATTGGGAGATACAGATTGCTTTATCTCCTCAGGGAAAGTTCGTACTTGAAAATTGAATGTGTTTTTGTACTTTTCAGACTATGAGGAACAAGAATATCTGTTCCTTTTGCAAATCTGAGCAGTGTTTCAAAAGTTACATTTTCTGTCTGAATTGAGTCCTATTGCCAATTGTAAGATACAGATTGGTTTATCTCCTCAGGGAAAGTTCGTACTTGAAAATTGAATGTGTTTTTGTACTTTTCAGACCGTGAGGAACATCAATTTGTGTTTCTTTTGAAAATCGTTTCATTGGGTCTAAAGTTATGTTTTCTAGCTTGATTCAGTCCTATTGCCAGTTGTAAGATACAGATTGGTTTATCTCCTCAAGGAAAGTTCGTACTTGAAAGTGGAATGTGTTTTTGCGCTTTTCAGACTGTGAGGAACAAGAATATGTGTTTCTTTTGCAAATCTGAGCAGTCTGTGAAAAGTTACATTTTCTGTCTGAATTGCCAATTGGGAGATACAGATTGCTTTATCTCCTCAGGGAAAGTTCGTACTTGAAAATTGAATGTGTTTTTGTACTTTTCAGACTATGAGGAACAAGAATATCTGTTCCTTTTGCAAATCTGAGCAGTGTTTCAAAAGTTACATTTTCTGTCTGAATTGAGTCCTATTGCCAATTGTAAGATACAGATTGGTTTATCTCCTCAGGGAAAGTTCGTACTTGAAAATTGAATGTGTTTTTGTACTTTTCAGACTATGAGGAACAAGAATATCTGTTCCTTTTGGAAATCTGAGCAGTGTTTCAAAAGTTACATTTTGTGTCTGAATTGAGTCCTATTGCCAATTGTGAGTTACAGATTGGTTTATCTCCTCAGGGAAAGTTCGTACTTGAAAATTGAATGTGTTTTTGTACTTTTCAGACCGTGAGGAACATCAATTTGTGTTTCTTTTGAAAATCGTTTCATTGGGTCTAAAGTTATGTTTTCTAGCTTGATTCAGTCCTATTGCCAATTGTAAGATACAGATTGGTTTATCTCCTCAGGGAAAGTTCGTACTTGAAAATTGAATGTGTTTTTGTACTTTTCAGACTATGAGGAACAAGAATATCTGTTTCTTTTGCAAATCGAGCAGTGTTTCAAAAGTTACATTTTCTGTCTGAATTGAGTCCTATTGCCAATTGTAAGATACAGATTGCTTTATCTCCTCAAGGAAAGTTCGTGTTTGAAAATTGAATGACTTTTGGTCTTTTCAGACTGTGAGGAACATGAATATGTGTTTCTTTTGAAAATCTGAGCATTGTGTGAAAAGTTACATTTTCTGTCTGAATTGAGTCCTATTGCCAATTGTGAGATACAGATTGCTTTATCTCCTCAGGGAAAGTTCGTACTTGAAAATTGAATGTCTTTTTGTACTTTTCAGTCTGTGAGGAACAAGAATATGTGTTTCTTTTGCAAATCTGAGCAGTGTTTAAAAAGTTACATTTTCTGTCTGAATTGAGTCCTATTGCCAATTGTGAGTTACAGATTGGTTTATCTCCTCAGGGAAAGTTCGTACTTGAAAGTGGAATGTGTTTTTGCGCTTTTCAGACTGTGAGGAACATGAATATGTGTTTCTTTTGCAAATCTGAGCAGTGTTTCAAAAGACATTTTCTCTGTATTGAGTCCACTTAGAAGTAAGAGCTTTGGTCTAATTTTCTAGGGAAAGTTCGTGTTTGAAAATTGAATGTGTTTTTGTACTTTTCAGTCTGTGAGGAACAAGAATATGTGTTTCTTTTGAAAATCTGAGCATTGTGTGAAAAGTTACATTTTCTGTCTGAATTGAGTCCTATTGCCAATTGTGAGATACAGATTGCTTTATCTCCTCAGGGAAAGTTCGTACTTGAAAATTGAATGTGTTTTTGTACTTTTCAGTCTGTGAGGAACAAGAATATGTGTTTCTTTTGCAAATCTGAGCAGTGTTTAAAAAGTTACATTTTCTGTCTGAATTGAGTCCTATTGCCAATTGTGAGTTACAGATTGCTTTATCTCCTCAGGGAAAGTTCGAACCTGAAAGTGGAATGTTTTTGTACGTTTCAGACTTTTAGGAACAAGAATATCTGTTTCTTTGGAAATCTGAGCAATATTTCAAAAGCTACATTTTCTGCCAGAATTGAGTCCAGTTATAAATAATGTAGCTTTCTAGGGAAAGTTCGTGTTTGAAAATTGAATGACTTTTGGTCTTTTCAGACGGTGGGAAACATCAATTTGTGTTTCTTTTGAAAATCGGATCATTGGGTCTAAAGTTACGTTTTCTAGCTTGATTCAGTCCTATTGCCAATTGTAAGATACAGATTGGTTTATCTCCTCAGGGAAAGTTCGTACTTGAAAATTGAATGTGTTTTTGTACTTTTCAGACTATGAGGAACAAGAATATCTGTTTCTTTTGCAAATCGAGCAGTGTTTCAAAAGTTACATTTTCTGTCTGAATTGAGTCCTATTGCCAATTGTAAGATACAGATTGCTTTATCTCCTCAAGGAAAGTTCGTGTTTGAAAATTGAATGACTTTTGGTCTTTTCAGACTGTGAGGAACATGAATATGTGTTTCTTTTGAAAATCTGAGCATTGTGTGAAAAGTTACATTTTCTGTCTGAATTGAGTCCTATTGCCAATTGTGAGATACAGATTGCTTTATCTCCTCAGGGAAAGTTCGTACTTGAAAATTGAATGTCTTTTTGTACTTTTCAGTCTGTGAGGAACAAGAATATGTGTTTCTTTTGCAAATCTGAGCAGTGTTTAAAAAGTTACATTTTCTGTCTGAATTGAGTCCTATTGCCAATTGTGAGTTACAGATTGGTTTATCTCCTCAGGGAAAGTTCGTACTTGAAAGTGGAATGTGTTTTTGCGCTTTTCAGACTGTGAGGAACATGAATATGTGTTTCTTTTGCAAATCTGAGCAGTGTTTCAAAAGACATTTTCTCTGTATTGAGTCCACTTAGAAGTAAGAGCTTTGGTCTAATTTTCTAGGGAAAGTTCGTGTTTGAAAATTGAATGTGTTTTTGTACTTTTCAGACTGTGAGGAACATGAATATGTGTTTCTTTTGAAAATCTGAGCATTGTGTGAAAAGTTACATTTTCTGTCTGAATTGAGTCCTATTGCCAATTGTGAGATACAGATTGCTTTATCTCCTCAGGGAAAGTTCGTACTTGAAAATTGAATGTCTTTTTGTACTTTTCAGTCTGTGAGGAACAAGAATATGTGTTTCTTTTGCAAATCTGAGCAGTGTTTAAAAAGTTACATTTTCTGTCTGAATTGAGTCCTATTGCCAATTGTGAGTTACAGATTGCTTTATCTCCTCAGGGAAAGTTCGTACTTGAAAGTGGAATGTGTTTTTGCGCTTTTCAGACTGTGAGGAACATGAATATGTGTTTCTTTTGCAAATCTGAGCAGTGTTTCAAAAGACATTTTCTCTGTATTGAGTCCACTTAGAAGTAAGAGCTTTGGTCTAATTTTCTAGGGAAAGTTCGTGTTTGAAAATTGAATGTGTTTTTGTACTTTTCAGACTGTGAGGAACATGAATATGTGTTTCTTTTGAAAATCTGAGCATTGTGTGAAAAGTTACATTTTCTGTCTGAATTGAGTCCTATTGCCAATTGTGAGATACAGATTGCTTTATCTCCTCAGGGAAAGTTCGTACTTGAAAATTGAATGTCTTTTTGTACTTTTCAGTCTGTGAGGAACAAGAATATGTGTTTCTTTTGCAAATCTGAGCAGTGTTTAAAAAGTTACATTTTCTGTCTGAATTGAGTCCTATTGCCAATTGTGAGTTACAGATTGGTTTATCTCCTCAGGGAAAGTTCGTACTTGAAAGTGGAATGTGTTTTTGCGCTTTTCAGACTGTGAGGAACATGAATATGTGTTTCTTTTGCAAATCTGAGCAGTGTTTCAAAAGACATTTTCTCTGTATTGAGTCCACTTAGAAGTAAGAGCTTTGGTCTAATTTTCTAGGGAAAGTTCGTGTTTGAAAATTGAATGTGTTTTTGTACTTTTCAGACTGTGAGGAACATGAATATGTGTTTCTTTTGAAAATCTGAGCATTGTGTGAAAAGTTACATTTTCTGTCTGAATTGAGTCCTATTGCCAATTGTGAGATACAGATTGCTTTATCTCCTCAGGGAAAGTTCGTACTTGAAAATTGAATGTCTTTTTGTACTTTTCAGTCTGTGAGGAACAAGAATATGTGTTTCTTTTGCAAATCTGAGCAGTGTTTCAAAAGTTACATTTTCTGTCTGAATTGAGTCCTATTGCCAATTGTGAGTTACTGATTGGTTTATCTCCTCAGGGAAAGTTCGTACTTGAAAATTGAATGTTTTTGTACGTTTCAGACTTTGAGGAACAAGAATATGTGTTTCTTTTGCAAATCTGAGCAGTGTTTCAAAAGTTACATTGTCTGCCTGAATTGAGTCCACTTATAAATAAGAGCTATGGTCTAGTTTTCTAGGGAAAGTTCGTGTTTGAAAATTGAATGACTTTTGGTCTTTTCAGACCGTGGGAAACCTAAATTTGTGTTTCTTTTGAAAATCGGATCTTTGGGTCTAAAGTTACGTTTTCTAGCTTGATTCAGTCCTATTGCCAATTGTATGATACTGATTGGTTTATCTCCTCAGGGAAAGTTCGTACTTGAAAATTGAATGTGTTTTTGTACTTTTCAGACTATGAGGAACAAGAATATCTGTTTCTTTTGCAAATCTGAGCAGTGTTTCAAAAGTTACATTTTCTGTGTATTGAATCAACTTAGAATTAAGAGCTTTGGTCTAATTTTCTAGGGAAAGTTCGTGTTTGAAAATTGAATGACTTTTGGTCTTTTCAGACTGTGAGGAACAAGAATATGTGTTTCTTTTGCAAATCTGAGCAGTGTTTCAAAAGTTACATTTTCTGTCTGAATTGAGTCCTATTGCCAATTGTGAGTTACAGATTGGTTTATCTCCTCAGGGAAAGTTCGTACTTGAAAGTGGAATGTGTTTTTGCGCTTTTCAGACTGTGAGGAACGTGAATATGTGTTTCTTTTGCAAATCTGAGCAGTCTGTGAAAAGTTACATTTTCTGTCTGAATTGAGTCCTATTGCCAATTGTGAGTTACAGATTGGTTTATCTCCTCAGGGAAAGTTCGTACTTGAAAATTGAATGTGTTTTTGTACTTTTCAGACCGTGAGGAACATCAATTTGTGTTTCTTTTGAAAATCGTTTCATTGGGTCTAAAGTTATGTTTTCTAGCTTGATTCAGTCCTACTGCCAGTTGTAAGATACAGATTGGTTTACCTCCTCAAGGAAAGTTCGTACTTGAAAGTGGAATGTGTTTTTGCGCTTTTCAGACTGTGAGGAACATGAATATGTGTTTCCTTTGAAAATCTGAGCAGTCTGTGAAAAGTTACATTTTCTGTCTGAATTGCCAATTGGGAGATACAGATTGCTTTATCTCCTCAGGGAAAGTTCGTACTTGAAAATTGAACGTTTTTGTACGTTTCAGACTTTGAGGAACAAGAATATGTGTTTCTTTTGCAAATCTGAGCAGTGTTTCAAAAGTTACATTGTCTGCATTAACTGAGTCCACTTATGAATAAGAGCTTTGGTCTAGTTTTCTAGGGAAAGTTCGTGTTTGAAAATTGAATGACTTTTGGTCTTTTCAGAGCGTGGGAAACATCAATTTGTGTTTCTTTTGAAAATCGGATCATTGGGTCTAAAGTTACGTTTTCTAGCTTGATTCAGTCCTATTGCCAATTGTAAGATACAGATTGGTTTATCTCCTCAGGGAAAGTTCGTACTTGAAAATTGAATGTGTTTTTGTAGTTTTCAGACTATGAGGAACAAGAATATCTGTTCCTTTTGCAAATCTGAGCAGTGTTTCAAAAGTTACATTTTCTGTCTGAATTGAGTCCTATTGCCAATTGTAAGATACAGATTGGTTTATCTCCTCAGGGAAAGTTCGTACTTGAAAATTGAATGTGTTTTTGTAGTTTTCAGACTATGAGGAACAAGAATATCTGTTCCTTTTGCAAATCTGAGCAGTGTTTCAAAAGTTACATTTTCTGTCTGAATTGAGTCCTATTGCCAATTGTGAGTTACAGATTGGTTTATCTCCTCAGGGAAAGTTCGTACTTGAAAATTGAATGTGTTTTTGTACTTTTCAGACCGTGAGGAACATCAATTTGTGTTTCTTTTGAAAATCGTTTCATTGGGTCTAAAGTTATGTTTTCTAGCTTGATTCAGTCCTATTGCCAGTTGTAAGATACAGATTGGTTTATCTCCTCAAGGAAAGTTCGTACTTGAAAGTGGAATGTGTTTTTGCGCTTTTCAGACTGTGAGGAACATGAATATGTGTTTCCTTTGAAAATATGAGCAGTCTGTGAAAAGTTACATTTTCTGTCTGAATTGCCAATTGGGAGATACAGATTGCTTTATCTCCTCAGGGAAAGTTCGTACTTGAAAATTGAACGTTTTTGTACGTTTCAGACTTTGAGGAACAAGAATATGTGTTTCTTTTGCAAATCTGAGCAGTGTTTCAAAAGTTACATTGTCTGCATTAACTGAGTCCACTTATGAATAAGAGCTTTGGTCTAGTTTTCTAGGGAAAGTTCGTGTTTGAAAATTGAATGACTTTTGGTCTTTTCAGAGCGTGGGAAACATCAATTTGTGTTTCTTTTGAAAATCGGATCATTGGGTCTAAAGTTACGTTTTCTAGCTTGATTCAGTCCTATTGCCAATTGTAAGATACAGATTGGTTTATCTCCTCAGGGAAAGTTCGTACTTGAAAATTGAATGTGTTTTTGTAGTTTTCAGACTATGAGGAACAAGAATATCTGTTTCTTTTGCAAATCTGAGCAGTGTTTCAAAAGTTACATTTTCTGTCTGAATTGAGTCCTATTGCCAATTGTAAGATACAGATTGGTTTATCTCCTCAGGGAAAGTTCGTACTTGAAAATTGAATGTGTTTTTGTACTTTTCAGACCGTGAGGAACATCAATTTGTGTTTCTTTTGAAAATCGTTTCATTGGGTCTAAAGTTATGTTTTCTAGCTTGATTCAGTCCTATTGCCAGTTGTAAGATACAGATTGGTTTATCTCCTCAAGGAAAGTTCGTACTTGAAAGTGGAATGTGTTTTTGCGCTTTTCAGACTGTGAGGAACAAGAATATGTGTTTCTTTTGCAAATCTGAGCAGTCTGTGAAAAGTTACATTTTCTGTCTGAATTGCCAATTGGGAGATACAGATTGCTTTATCTCCTCAGGGAAAGTTCGTAGTTCAAAATTGAATGTGTTTTTGTACTTTTCAGACTATGAGGAACAAGAATATCTGTTCCTTTTGCAAATCTGAGCAGTGTTTCAAAAGTTACATTTTCTGTCTGAATTGAGTCCTATTGCCAATTGTAAGATACAGATTGGTTTATCTCCTCAGGGAAAGTTCGTACTTGAAAATTGAATGTGTTTTTGTACTTTTCAGACTATGAGGAACAAGAATATCTGTTCCTTTTGGAAATCTGAGCAGTGTTTCAAAAGTTACATTTTGTGTCTGAATTGAGTCCTATTGCCAATTGTGAGTTACAGATTGGTTTATCTCCTCAGGGAAAGTTCGTACTTGAAAATTGAATGTGTTTTTGTACTTTTCAGACCGTGAGGAACATCAATTTGTGTTTCTTTTGAAAATCGTTTCATTGGGTCTAAAGTTATGTTTTCTAGCTTGATTCAGTCCTATTGCCAGTTGTAAGATACAGATTGGTTTATCTCCTCAAGGAAAGTTCGTACTTGAAAGTGGAATGTGTTTTTGCGCTTTTCAGACTGTGAGGAACAAGAATATGTGTTTCTTTTGCAAATCTGAGCAGTCTGTGAAAAGTTACATTTTCTGTCTGAATTGCCAATTGGGAGATACAGATTGCTTTATCTCCTCAGGGAAAGTTCGTACTTGAAAATTGAATGTGTTTTTGTACTTTTCAGACTATGAGGAACAAGAATATCTGTTCCTTTTGCAAATCTGAGCAGTGTTTCAAAAGTTACATTTTGTGTCTGAATTGAGTCCTATTGCCAATTGTAAGATACAGATTGGTTTATCTCCTCTGGGAAAGTTCGTACTTGAAAATTGAATGTGTTTTTGTACTTTTCAGACCGTGAGGAACATCAATTTGTGTTTCTTTTGAAAATCGTTTCATTGGGTCTAAAGTTATGTTTTCTAGCTTGATTCAGTCCTATTGCCAGTTGTAAGATACAGATTGGTTTATCTCCTCAAGGAAAGTTCGTACTTGAAAGTGGAATGTGTTTTTGCGCTTTTCAGACTGTGAGGAACAAGAATATGTGTTTCTTTTGCAAATCTGAGCAGTCTGTGAAAAGTTACATTTTCTGTCTGAATTGCCAATTGGGAGATACAGATTGCTTTATCTCCTCAGGGAAAGTTCGTACTTGAAAATTGAATGTGTTTTTGTACTTTTCAGACTATGAGGAACAAGAATATCTGTTCCTTTTGCAAATCTGAGCAGTGTTTCAAAAGTTACATTTTGTGTCTGAATTGAGTCCTATTGCCAATTGTGAGTTACAGATTGGTTTATCTCCTCAGGGAAAGTTCGTACTTGAAAATTGAATGTGTTTTTGTACTTTTCAGACCGTGAGGAACATCAATTTGTGTTTCTTTTGAAAATCGTTTCATTGGGTCTAAAGTTATGTTTTCTAGCTTGATTCAGTCCTATTGCCAGTTGTAAGATACAGATTGGTTTATCTCCTCAAGGAAAGTTCGTACTTGAAAGTGGAATGTGTTTTTGCGCTTTTCAGACTGTGAGGAACAAGAATATGTGTTTCTTTTGCAAATCTGAGCAGTCTGTGAAAAGTTACATTTTCTGTCTGAATTGCCAATTGTGAGTTACAGATTGCTTTATCTCCTCAGGGAAAGTTCGTACTTGAAAATTGAATGTGTTTTTGTACTTTTCAGACTATGAGGAACAAGAATATCTGTTCCTTTTGCAAATCTGAGGAGTGTTTCAAAAGTTACATTTTCTGTCTGAATTGAGTCCTATTTCCAATTGTAAGATACAGATTGGTTTATCTCCTCAGGGAAAGTTCGTACTTGAAAATTGAATGTGTTTTTGTACTTTTCAGACCGTGAGGAACATCAATTTGTGTTTCTTTTGAAAATCGTTTCATTGGGTCTAAAGTTATGTTTTCTAGCTTGATTCAGTCCTATTGCCAGTTGTAAGATACAGATTGGTTTATCTCCTCAAGGAAAGTTCGTACTTGAAAGTGGAATGTGTTTTTGCGCTTTTCAGACTGTGAGGAACAAGAATATGTGTTTCTTTTGCAAATCTGAGCAGTCTGTGAAAAGTTACATTTTCTGTCTGAATTGCCAATTGGGAGATACAGATTGCTTTATCTCCTCAGGGAAAGTTCGTACTTGAAAATTGAATGTGTTTTTGTACTTTTCAGACTATGAGGAACAAGAATATCTGTTCCTTTTGCAAATCTGAGCAGTGTTTCAAAAGTTACATTTTCTGTCTGAATTGAGTCCTATTGCCAATTGTAAGATACAGATTGGTTTATCTCCTCAGGGAAAGTTCGTACTTGAAAATTGAATGTGTTTTTGTACTTTTCAGACCGTGAGGAACATCAATTTGTGTTTCTTTTGAAAATCGTTTCATTGGGTCTAAAGTTATGTTTTCTAGCTTGATTCAGTCCTATTGCCAGTTGTAAGATACAGATTGGTTTATCTCCTCAAGGAAAGTTCGTACTTGAAAGTGGAATGTGTTTTTGCGCTTTTCAGACTGTGAGGAACAAGAATATGTGTTTCTTTTGCAAATCTGAGCAGTCTGTGAAAAGTTACATTTTCTGTCTGAATTGCCAATTGGGAGATACAGATTGCTTTATCTCCTCAGGGAAAGTTCGTACTTGAAAATTGAATGTGTTTTTGTACTTTTCAGACTATGAGGAACAAGAATATCTGTTCCTTTTGCAAATCTGAGCAGTGTTTCAAAAGTTACATTTTCTGTCTGAATTGAGTCCTATTGCCAATTGTAAGATACAGATTGGTTTATCTCCTCAGGGAAAGTTCGTACTTGAAAATTGAATGTGTTTTTGTACTTTTCAGACTATGAGGAACAAGAATATCTGTTCCTTTTGGAAATCTGAGCAGTGTTTCAAAAGTTACATTTTGTGTCTGAATTGAGTCCTATTGCCAATTGTGAGTTACAGATTGGTTTATCTCCTCAGGGAAAGTTCGTACTTGAAAATTGAATGTGTTTTTGTACTTTTCAGACCGTGAGGAACATCAATTTGTGTTTCTTTTGAAAATCGTTTCATTGGGTCTAAAGTTATGTTTTCTAGCTTGATTCAGTCCTATTGCCAGTTGAAAGATACAGATTGGTTTATCTCCTCAAGGAAAGTGCGTACTTGAAAGTGGAATGTGTTTTTGCGCTTTTCAGACTGTGAGGAACAAGAATATGTGTTTCTTTTGCAAATCTGAGCAGTCTGTGAAAAGTTACATTTTCTGTCTGAATTGCCAATTGGGAGATACAGATTGCTTTATCTCCTCAGGGAAAGTTCGTACTTGAAAATTGAATGTGTTTTTGTACTTTTCAGACTATGAGGAACAAGAATATCTGTTCCTTTTGGAAATCTGAGCAGTGTTTCAAAAGTTACATTTTCTGTCTGAATTGAGTCCTATTGCCAATTGTAAGATACAGATTGGTTTATCTCCTCAGGGAAAGTTCGTACTTGAAAATTGAATGTGTTTTTGTACTTTTCAGACCGTGAGGAACATCAATTTGTGTTTCTTTTGAAAATCGTTTCATTGGGTCTAAAGTTATGTTTTCTAGCTTGATTCAGTCCTATTGCCAGTTGTAAGATACAGATTGGTTTATCTCCTCAAGGAAAGTTCGTACTTGAAAGTGGAATGTGTTTTTGCGCTTTTCAGACTGTGAGGAACAAGAATATGTGTTTCTTTTGCAAATCTGAGCAGTCTGTGAAAAGTTACATTTTCTGTCTGAATTGCCAATTGGGAGATACAGATTGCTTTATCTCCTCAGGAAAAGTTCGTACTTGAAAATTGAATGTGTTTTTGTACTTTTTAGACTATGAGGAACAAGAATATCTGTTCCTTTTGCAAATCTGAGCAGTGTTTCAAAAGTTACATTTTCTGTCTGAATTGAGTCCTATTGCCAATTGTAAGATACAGATTGGTTTATCTCCTCAGGGAAAGTTCGTACTTGAAAATTGAATGTGTTTTTGTACTTTTCAGACCGTGAGGAACATCAATTTGTGTTTCTTTTGAAAATCGTTTCATTGGGTCTAAAGTTATGTTTTCTAGCTTGATTCAGTCCTATTGCCAGTTGTAAGATACAGATTGGTTTATCTCCTCAAGGAAAGTTCGTACTTGAAAGTGGAATGTGTTTTTGCGCTTTTCAGACTGTGAGGAACATGAATATGTGTTTCCTTTGAAAATATGAGCAGTCTGTGAAAAGTTACATTTTCTGTCTGAATTGCCAATTGGGAGATACAGATTGCTTTATCTCCTCAGGGAAAGTTCGTACTTGAAAATTGAACGTTTTTGTACGTTTCAGACTTTGAGGAACAAGAATATGTGTTTCTTTTGCAAATCTGAGCAGTGTTTCAAAAGTTACATTGTCTGCATTAACTGAGTCCACTTATGAATAAGAGCTTTGGTCTAGTTTTCTAGGGAAAGTTCGTGTTTGAAAATTGAATGACTTTTGGTCTTTTCAGAGCGTGGGAAACATCAATTTGTGTTTCTTTTGAAAATCGGATCATTGGGTCTAAAGTTACGTTTTCTAGCTTGATTCAGTCCTATTGCCAATTGTAAGATACAGATTGGTTTATCTCCTCAGGGAAAGTTCGTACTTGAAAATTGAATGTGTTTTTGTACTTTTCAGACTATGAGGAACAAGAATATCTGTTTCTTTTGCAAATCTGAGCAGTGTTTCAAAAGTTACATTTTCTGTCTGAATTGAGTCCTATTTCCAATTGTAAGATACAGATTGGTTTATCTCCTCAGGGAAAGTTCGTACTTGAAAATTGAATGTGTTTTTGTACTTTTCAGACCGTGAGGAACATCAATTTGTGTTTCTTTTGAAAATCGTTTCATTGGGTCTAAAGTTATGTTTTCTAGCTTGATTCAGTCCTATTGCCAGTTGTAAGATACAGATTGGTTTATCTCCTCAAGGAAAGTTCGTACTTGAAAGTGGAATGTGTTTTTGCGCTTTTCAGACTGTGAGGAACAAGAATATGTGTTTCTTTTGCAAATCTGAGCAGTCTGTGAAAAGTTACATTTTCTGTCTGAATTGCCAATTGGGAGATACAGATTGCTTTATCTCCTCAGGGAAAGTTCGTACTTGAAAATTGAATGTGTTTTTGTACTTTTCAGACTATGAGGAACAAGAATATCTGTTCCTTTTGCAAATCTGAGCAGTGTTTCAAAAGTTACATTTTCTGTCTGAATTGAGTCCTATTGCCAATTGTAAGATACAGATTGGTTTATCTCCTCAGGGAAAGTTCGTACTTGAAAATTGAATGTGTTTTTGTACTTTTCAGACCGTGAGGAACATCAATTTGTGTTTCTTTTGAAAATCGTTTCATTGGGTCTAAAGTTATGTTTTCTAGCTTGATTCAGTCCTATTGCCAGTTGTAAGATACAGATTGGTTTATCTCCTCAAGGAAAGTTCGTACTTGAAAGTGGAATGTGTTTTTGCGCTTTTCAGACTGTGAGGAACAAGAATATGTGTTTCTTTTGCAAATCTGAGCAGTCTGTGAAAAGTTACATTTTCTGTCTGAATTGCCAATTGGGAGATACAGATTGCTTTATCTCCTCAGGGAAAGTTCGTACTTGAAAATTGAATGTGTTTTTGTACTTTTCAGACTATGAGGAACAAGAATATCTGTTCCTTTTGCAAATCTGAGCAGTGTTTCAAAAGTTACATTTTCTGTCTGAATTGAGTCCTATTGCCAATTGTAAGATACAGATTGGTTTATCTCCTCAGGGAAAGTTCGTACTTGAAAATTGAATGTGTTTTTGTACTTTTCAGACTATGAGGAACAAGAATATCTGTTCCTTTTGGAAATCTGAGCAGTGTTTCAAAAGTTACATTTTGTGTCTGAATTGAGTCCTATTGCCAATTGTGAGTTACAGATTGGTTTATCTCCTCAGGGAAAGTTCGTACTTGAAAATTGAATGTGTTTTTGTACTTTTCAGACCGTGAGGAACATCAATTTGTGTTTCTTTTGAAAATCGTTTCATTGGGTCTAAAGTTATGTTTTCTAGCTTGATTCAGTCCTATTGCCAGTTGAAAGATACAGATTGGTTTATCTCCTCAAGGAAAGTGCGTACTTGAAAGTGGAATGTGTTTTTGCGCTTTTCAGACTGTGAGGAACAAGAATATGTGTTTCTTTTGCAAATCTGAGCAGTCTGTGAAAAGTTACATTTTCTGTCTGAATTGCCAATTGGGAGATACAGATTGCTTTATCTCCTCAGGGAAAGTTCGTACTTGAAAATTGAATGTGTTTTTGTACTTTTCAGACTATGAGGAACAAGAATATCTGTTCCTTTTGGAAATCTGAGCAGTGTTTCAAAAGTTACATTTTCTGTCTGAATTGAGTCCTATTGCCAATTGTAAGATACAGATTGGTTTATCTCCTCAGGGAAAGTTCGTACTTGAAAATTGAATGTGTTTTTGTACTTTTCAGACCGTGAGGAACATCAATTTGTGTTTCTTTTGAAAATCGTTTCATTGGGTCTAAAGTTATGTTTTCTAGCTTGATTCAGTCCTATTGCCAGTTGTAAGATACAGATTGGTTTATCTCCTCAAGGAAAGTTCGTACTTGAAAGTGGAATGTGTTTTTGCGCTTTTCAGACTGTGAGGAACAAGAATATGTGTTTCTTTTGCAAATCTGAGCAGTCTGTGAAAAGTTACATTTTCTGTCTGAATTGCCAATTGGGAGATACAGATTGCTTTATCTCCTCAGGAAAAGTTCGTACTTGAAAATTGAATGTGTTTTTGTACTTTTTAGACTATGAGGAACAAGAATATCTGTTCCTTTTGCAAATCTGAGCAGTGTTTCAAAAGTTACATTTTCTGTCTGAATTGAGTCCTATTGCCAATTGTAAGATACAGATTGGTTTATCTCCTCAGGGAAAGTTCGTACTTGAAAATTGAATGTGTTTTTGTACTTTTCAGACCGTGAGGAACATCAATTTGTGTTTCTTTTGAAAATCGTTTCATTGGGTCTAAAGTTATGTTTTCTAGCTTGATTCAGTCCTATTGCCAGTTGTAAGATACAGATTGGTTTATCTCCTCAAGGAAAGTTCGTACTTGAAAGTGGAATGTGTTTTTGCGCTTTTCAGACTGTGAGGAACATGAATATGTGTTTCCTTTGAAAATATGAGCAGTCTGTGAAAAGTTACATTTTCTGTCTGAATTGCCAATTGGGAGATACAGATTGCTTTATCTCCTCAGGGAAAGTTCGTACTTGAAAATTGAACGTTTTTGTACGTTTCAGACTTTGAGGAACAAGAATATGTGTTTCTTTTGCAAATCTGAGCAGTGTTTCAAAAGTTACATTGTCTGCATTAACTGAGTCCACTTATGAATAAGAGCTTTGGTCTAGTTTTCTAGGGAAAGTTCGTGTTTGAAAATTGAATGACTTTTGGTCTTTTCAGAGCGTGGGAAACATCAATTTGTGTTTCTTTTGAAAATCGGATCATTGGGTCTAAAGTTACGTTTTCTAGCTTGATTCAGTCCTATTGCCAATTGTAAGATACAGATTGGTTTATCTCCTCAGGGAAAGTTCGTACTTGAAAATTGAATGTGTTTTTGTACTTTTCAGACTATGAGGAACAAGAATATCTGTTTCTTTTGCAAATCTGAGCAGTGTTTCAAAAGTTACATTTTCTGTCTGAATTGAGTCCTATTTCCAATTGTAAGATACAGATTGGTTTATCTCCTCAGGGAAAGTTCGTACTTGAAAATTGAATGTGTTTTTGTACTTTTCAGACCGTGAGGAACATCAATTTGTGTTTCTTTTGAAAATCGTTTCATTGGGTCTAAAGTTATGTTTTCTAGCTTGATTCAGTCCTATTGCCAGTTGTAAGATACAGATTGGTTTATCTCCTCAAGGAAAGTTCGTACTTGAAAGTGGAATGTGTTTTTGCGCTTTTCAGACTGTGAGGAACAAGAATATGTGTTTCTTTTGCAAATCTGAGCAGTCTGTGAAAAGTTACATTTTCTGTCTGAATTGCCAATTGTGAGTTACAGATTGCTTTATCTCCTCAGGGAAAGTTCGTACTTGAAAATTGAATGTGTTTTTGTACTTTTCAGACTATGAGGAACAAGAATATCTGTTCCTTTTGCAAATCTGAGGAGTGTTTCAAAAGTTACATTTTCTGTCTGAATTGAGTCCTATTTCCAATTGTAAGATACAGATTGGTTTATCTCCTCAGGGAAAGTTCGTACTTGAAAATTGAATGTGTTTTTGTACTTTTCAGACCGTGAGGAACATCAATTTGTGTTTCTTTTGAAAATCGTTTCATTGGGTCTAAAGTTATGTTTTCTAGCTTGATTCAGTCCTATTGCCAGTTGTAAGGTACAGATTGGTTTATCTCCTCAAGGAAAGTTCGTACTTGAAAGTGGAATGTGTTTTTGCGCTTTTCAGACTGTGAGGAACAAGAATATGTGTTTCTTTTGCAAATCTGAGCAGTCTGTGAAAAGTTACATTTTCTGTCTGAATTGCCAATTGTGAGTTACAGATTGCTTTATCTCCTCAGGGAAAGTTCGTACTTGAAAATTGAATGTGTTTTTGTACTTTTCAGACTATGAGGAACAAGAATATCTGTTCCTTTTGCAAATCTGAGGAGTGTTTCAAAAGTTACATTTTCTGTCTGAATTGAGTCCTATTTCCAATTGTAAGATACAGATTGGTTTATCTCCTCAGGGAAAGTTCGTACTTGAAAATTGAATGTGTTTTTGTACTTTTCAGACCGTGAGGAACATCAATTTGTGTTTCTTTTGAAAATCGTTTCATTGGGTCTAAAGTTATGTTTTCTAGCTTGATTCAGTCCTATTGCCAGTTGTAAGATACAGATTGGTTTATCTCCTCAAGGAAAGTTCGTACTTGAAAGTGGAATGTGTTTTTGCGCTTTTCAGACTGTGAGGAACAAGAATATGTGTTTCTTTTGCAAATCTGAGCAGTCTGTGAAAAGTTACATTTTCTGTCTGAATTGCCAATTGGGAGATACAGATTGCTTTATCTCCTCAGGGAAAGTTCGTACTTGAAAGTGGAATGTGTTTTTGCGCTTTTCAGACTGTGAGGAACAAGAATATGTGTTTCTTTTGCAAATCTGAGCAGTCTGTGAAAAGTTACATTTTCTGTCTGAATTGCCAATTGTGAGTTACAGATTGCTTTATCTCCTCAGGGAAAGTTCGTACTTGAAAATTGAATGTGTTTTTGTACTTTTCAGACTATGAGGAACAAGAATATCTGTTCCTTTTGCAAATCTGAGGAGTGTTTCAAAAGTTACATTTTCTGTCTGAATTGAGTCCTATTTCCAATTGTAAGATACAGATTGGTTTATCTCCTCAGGGAAAGTTCGTACTTGAAAATTGAATGTGTTTTTGTACTTTTCAGACCGTGAGGAACATCAATTTGTGTTTCTTTTGAAAATCGTTTCATTGGGTCTAAAGTTATGTTTTCTAGCTTGATTCAGTCCTATTGCCAGTTGTAAGATACAGATTGGTTTATCTCCTCAAGGAAAGTTCGTACTTGAAAGTGGAATGTGTTTTTGCGCTTTTCAGACTGTGAGGAACAAGAATATGTGTTTCTTTTGCAAATCTGAGCAGTCTGTGAAAAGTTACATTTTCTGTCTGAATTGCCAATTGGGAGATACAGATTGCTTTATCTCCTCAGGGAAAGTTCGTACTTGAAAATTGAATGTGTTTTTGTACTTTTCAGACTATGAGGAACAAGAATATCTGTTCCTTTTGCAAATCTGAGCAGTGTTTCAAAAGTTACATTTTCTGTCTGAATTGAGTCCTGTTGCCAATTGTAAGATACAGATTGGTTTATCTCCTCAGGGAAAGTTCGTACTTGAAAATTGAATGTGTTTTTGTACTTTTCAGACTATGAGGAACAAGAATATCTGTTCCTTTTGGAAATCTGAGCAGTGTTTCAAAAGTTACATTTTGTGTCTGAATTGAGTCCTATTCCCAATTGTGAGTTACAGATTGGTTTATCTCCTCAGGGAAAGTTCGTACTTGAAAATTGAATGTGTTTTTGTACTTTTCAGACCGTGAGGAACATCAATTTGTGTTTCTTTTGAAAATCGTTTCATTGGGTCTAAAGTTATGTTTTCTAGCTTGATTCAGTCCTATTGCCAG
This sequence comes from Coluber constrictor foxii, assembly GCA_038048745.1. Lineage (NCBI taxonomy): Eukaryota > Metazoa > Chordata > Lepidosauria > Squamata > Colubridae > Coluber > Coluber constrictor. The sequence continues at coordinate 1,622,885 of JAWJVD010000098.1, read as the reverse complement.
TTGTAAGATACAGATTGGTTTATCTCCTCAAGGAAAGTTCGTACTTGAAAGTGGAATGTGTTTTTGCGCTTTTCAGACTGTGAGGAACAAGAATATGTGTTTCTTTTGCAAATCTGAGCAGTCTGTGAAAAGTTACATTTTCTGTCTGAATTGCCAATTGGGAGATACAGATTGCTTTATCTCCTCAGGGAAAGTTCGTACTTGAAAATTGAATGTGTTTTTGTACTTTTCAGACTATGAGGAACAAGAATATCTGTTCCTTTTGCAAATCTGAGCAGTGTTTCAAAAGTTACATTTTGTGTCTGAATTGAGTCCTATTGCCAATTGTGAGTTACAGATTGGTTTATCTCCTCAGGGAAAGTTCGTACTTGAAAATTGAATGTGTTTTTGTACTTTTCAGACCGTGAGGAACATCAATTTGTGTTTCTTTTGAAAATCGTTTCATTGGGTCTAAAGTTATGTTTTCTAGCTTGATTCAGTCCTATTGCCAGTTGTAAGATACAGATTGGTTTATCTCCTCAAGGAAAGTTCGTACTTGAAAGTGGAATGTGTTTTTGCGCTTTTCAGACTGTGAGGAACAAGAATATGTGTTTCTTTTGCAAATCTGAGCAGTCTGTGAAAAGTTACATTTTCTGTCTGAATTGCCAATTGGGAGATACAGATTGCTTTATCTCCTCAGGGAAAGTTCGTACTTGAAAATTGAATGTGTTTTTGTACTTTTCAGACTATGAGGAACAAGAATATCTGTTCCTTTTGCAAATCTGAGCAGTGTTTCAAAAGTTACATTTTCTGTCTGAATTGAGTCCTATTGCCAATTGTAAGATACAGATTGGTTTATCTCCTCAGGGAAAGTTCGTACTTGAAAATTGAATGTGTTTTTGTACTTTTCAGACTATGAGGAACAAGAATATCTGTTCCTTTTGGAAATCTGAGCAGTGTTTCAAAAGTTACATTTTGTGTCTGAATTGAGTCCTATTCCCAATTGTGAGTTACAGATTGGTTTATCTCCTCAGGGAAAGTTCGTACTTGAAAATTGAATGTGTTTTTGTACTTTTCAGACCGTGAGGAACATCAATTTGTGTTTCTTTTGAAAATCGTTTCATTGGGTCTAAAGTTATGTTTTCTAGCTTGATTCAGTCCTATTGCCAGTTGTAAGATACAGATTGGTTTATCTCCTCAAGGAAAGTTCGTACTTGAAAGTGGAATGTGTTTTTGCGCTTTTCAGACTGTGAGGAACAAGAATATGTGTTTCTTTTGCAAATCTGAGCAGTCTGTGAAAAGTTACATTTTCTGTCTGAATTGCCAATTGGGAGATACAGATTGCTTTATCTCCTCAGGGAAAGTTCGTACTTGAAAATTGAATGTGTTTTTGTACTTTTCAGACTATGAGGAACAAGAATATCTGTTCCTTTTGCAAATCTGAGCAGTGTTTCAAAAGTTACATTTTGTGTCTGAATTGAGTCCTATTGCCAATTGTGAGTTACAGATTGGTTTATCTCCTCAGGGAAAGTTCGTACTTGAAAATTGAATGTGTTTTTGTACTTTTCAGACCGTGAGGAACATCAATTTGTGTTTCTTTTGAAAATCGTTTCATTGGGTCTAAAGTTATGTTTTCTAGCTTGATTCAGTCCTATTGCCAGTTGTAAGATACAGATTGGTTTATCTCCTCAAGGAAAGTTCGTACTTGAAAGTGGAATGTGTTTTTGCGCTTTTCAGACTGTGAGGAACAAGAATATGTGTTTCTTTTGCAAATCTGAGCAGTCTGTGAAAAGTTACATTTTCTGTCTGAATTGCCAATTGTGAGTTACAGATTGCTTTATCTCCTCAGGGAAAGTTCGTACTTGAAAATTGAATGTGTTTTTGTACTTTTCAGACTATGAGGAACAAGAATATCTGTTCCTTTTGCAAATCTGAGGAGTGTTTCAAAAGTTACATTTTCTGTCTGAATTGAGTCCTATTTCCAATTGTAAGATACAGATTGGTTTATCTCCTCAGGGAAAGTTCGTACTTGAAAATTGAATGTGTTTTTGTACTTTTCAGACCGTGAGGAACATCAATTTGTGTTTCTTTTGAAAATCGTTTCATTGGGTCTAAAGTTATGTTTTCTAGCTTGATTCAGTCCTATTGCCAGTTGTAAGATACAGATTGGTTTATCTCCTCAAGGAAAGTTCGTACTTGAAAGTGGAATGTGTTTTTGCGCTTTTCAGACTGTGAGGAACAAGAATATGTGTTTCTTTTGCAAATCTGAGCAGTCTGTGAAAAGTTACATTTTCTGTCTGAATTGCCAATTGGGAGATACAGATTGCTTTATCTCCTCAGGGAAAGTTCGTACTTGAAAATTGAATGTGTTTTTGTACTTTTCAGACTATGAGGAACAAGAATATCTGTTCCTTTTGCAAATCTGAGCAGTGTTTCAAAAGTTACATTTTCTGTCTGAATTGAGTCCTATTGCCAATTGTAAGATACAGATTGGTTTATCTCCTCAGGGAAAGTTCGTACTTGAAAATTGAATGTGTTTTTGTACTTTTCAGACCGTGAGGAACATCAATTTGTGTTTCTTTTGAAAATCGTTTCATTGGGTCTAAAGTTATGTTTTCTAGCTTGATTCAGTCCTATTGCCAGTTGTAAGATACAGATTGGTTTATCTCCTCAAGGAAAGTTCGTACTTGAAAGTGGAATGTGTTTTTGCGCTTTTCAGACTGTGAGGAACAAGAATATGTGTTTCTTTTGCAAATCTGAGCAGTCTGTGAAAAGTTACATTTTCTGTCTGAATTGCCAATTGGGAGATACAGATTGCTTTATCTCCTCAGGGAAAGTTCGTACTTGAAAATTGAATGTGTTTTTGTACTTTTCAGACTATGAGGAACAAGAATATCTGTTCCTTTTGCAAATCTGAGCAGTGTTTCAAAAGTTACATTTTCTGTCTGAATTGAGTCCTATTGCCAATTGTAAGATACAGATTGGTTTATCTCCTCAGGGAAAGTTCGTACTTGAAAATTGAATGTGTTTTTGTACTTTTCAGACTATGAGGAACAAGAATATCTGTTCCTTTTGGAAATCTGAGCAGTGTTTCAAAAGTTACATTTTGTGTCTGAATTGAGTCCTATTCCCAATTGTGAGTTACAGATTGGTTTATCTCCTCAGGGAAAGTTCGTACTTGAAAATTGAATGTGTTTTTGTACTTTTCAGACCGTGAGGAACATCAATTTGTGTTTCTTTTGAAAATCGTTTCATTGGGTCTAAAGTTATGTTTTCTAGCTTGATTCAGTCCTATTGCCAGTTGTAAGATACAGATTGGTTTATCTCCTCAAGGAAAGTTCGTACTTGAAAGTGGAATGTGTTTTTGCGCTTTTCAGACTGTGAGGAACAAGAATATGTGTTTCTTTTGCAAATCTGAGCAGTCTGTGAAAAGTTACATTTTCTGTCTGAATTGCCAATTGGGAGATACAGATTGCTTTATCTCCTCAGGGAAAGTTCGTACTTGAAAATTGAATGTGTTTTTGTACTTTTCAGACTATGAGGAACAAGAATATCTGTTCCTTTTGCAAATCTGAGCAGTGTTTCAAAAGTTACATTTTGTGTCTGAATTGAGTCCTATTGCCAATTGTGAGTTACAGATTGGTTTATCTCCTCAGGGAAAGTTCGTACTTGAAAATTGAATGTGTTTTTGTACTTTTCAGACCGTGAGGAACATCAATTTGTGTTTCTTTTGAAAATCGTTTCATTGGGTCTAAAGTTATGTTTTCTAGCTTGATTCAGTCCTATTGCCAGTTGTAAGATACAGATTGGTTTATCTCCTCAAGGAAAGTTCGTACTTGAAAGTGGAATGTGTTTTTGCGCTTTTCAGACTGTGAGGAACAAGAATATGTGTTTCTTTTGCAAATCTGAGCAGTCTGTGAAAAGTTACATTTTCTGTCTGAATTGCCAATTGTGAGTTACAGATTGCTTTATCTCCTCAGGGAAAGTTCGTACTTGAAAATTGAATGTGTTTTTGTACTTTTCAGACTATGAGGAACAAGAATATCTGTTCCTTTTGCAAATCTGAGGAGTGTTTCAAAAGTTACATTTTCTGTCTGAATTGAGTCCTATTTCCAATTGTAAGATACAGATTGGTTTATCTCCTCAGGGAAAGTTCGTACTTGAAAATTGAATGTGTTTTTGTACTTTTCAGACCGTGAGGAACATCAATTTGTGTTTCTTTTGAAAATCGTTTCATTGGGTCTAAAGTTATGTTTTCTAGCTTGATTCAGTCCTATTGCCAGTTGTAAGATACAGATTGGTTTATCTCCTCAAGGAAAGTTCGTACTTGAAAGTGGAATGTGTTTTTGCGCTTTTCAGACTGTGAGGAACAAGAATATGTGTTTCTTTTGCAAATCTGAGCAGTCTGTGAAAAGTTTCATTTTCTTTCTGAATTGCCAATTGGGAGATACAGATTGCTTTATCTCCTCAGGGAAAGTTCGTACTTGAAAATTGAATGTGTTTTTGTACTTTTCAGACTATGAGGAACAAGAATATCTGTTCCTTTTGCAAATCTGAGCAGTGTTTCAAAAGTTACATTTTCTGTCTGAATTGAGTCCTATTGCCAATTGTAAGATACAGATTGGTTTATCTCCTCAGGGAAAGTTCGTACTTGAAAATTGAATGTGTTTTTGTACTTTTCAGACCGTGAGGAACATCAATTTGTGTTTCTTTTGAAAATCGTTTCATTGGGTCTAAAGTTATGTTTTCTAGCTTGATTCAGTCCTATTGCCAGTTGTAAGATACAGATTGGTTTATCTCCTCAAGGAAAGTTCGTACTTGAAAGTGGAATGTGTTTTTGCGCTTTTCAGACTGTGAGGAACAAGAATATGTGTTTCTTTTGCAAATCTGAGCAGTCTGTGAAAAGTTACATTTTCTGTCTGAATTGCCAATTGGGAGATACAGATTGCTTTATCTCCTCAGGGAAAGTTCGTACTTGAAAATTGAATGTGTTTTTGTACTTTTCAGACTATGAGGAACAAGAATATCTGTTCCTTTTGCAAATCTGAGCAGTGTTTCAAAAGTTACATTTTCTGTCTGAATTGAGTCCTATTGCCAATTGTAAGATACAGATTGGTTTATCTCCTCAGGGAAAGTTCGTACTTGAAAATTGAATGTGTTTTTGTACTTTTCAGACTATGAGGAACAAGAATATCTGTTCCTTTTGGAAATCTGAGCAGTGTTTCAAAAGTTACATTTTGTGTCTGAATTGAGTCCTATTGCCAATTGTGAGTTACAGATTGGTTTATCTCCTCAGGGAAAGTTCGTACTTGAAAATTGAATGTGTTTTTGTACTTTTCAGACCGTGAGGAACATCAATTTGTGTTTCTTTTGAAAATCGTTTCATTGGGTCTAAAGTTATGTTTTCTAGCTTGATTCAGTCCTATTGCCAGTTGTAAGATACAGATTGGTTTATCTCCTCAAGGAAAGTGCGTACTTGAAAGTGGAATGTGTTTTTGCGCTTTTCAGACTGTGAGGAACAAGAATATGTGTTTCTTTTGCAAATCTGAGCAGTCTGTGAAAAGTTACATTTTCTGTCTGAATTGCCAATTGGGAGATACAGATTGCTTTATCTCCTCAGGGAAAGTTCGTACTTGAAAATTGAATGTGTTTTTGTACTTTTCAGACTATGAGGAACAAGAATATCTGTTCCTTTTGGAAATCTGAGCAGTGTTTCAAAAGTTACATTTTCTGTCTGAATTGAGTCCTATTGCCAATTGTAAGATACAGATTGGTTTATCTCCTCAGGGAAAGTTCGTACTTGAAAATTGAATGTGTTTTTGTACTTTTCAGACCGTGAGGAACATCAATTTGTGTTTCTTTTGAAAATCGTTTCATTGGGTCTAAAGTTATGTTTTCTAGCTTGATTCAGTCCTATTGCCAGTTGTAAGATACAGATTGGTTTATCTCCTCAAGGAAAGTTCGTACTTGAAAGTGGAATGTGTTTTTGCGCTTTTCAGACTGTGAGGAACATGAATATGTGTTTCCTTTGAAAATATGAGCAGTCTGTGAAAAGTTACATTTTCTGTCTGAATTGCCAATTGGGAGATACAGATTGCTTTATCTCCTCAGGGAAAGTTCGTACTTGAAAATTGAATGTGTTTTTGTACTTTTTAGACTATGAGGAACAAGAATATCTGTTCCTTTTGCAAATCTGAGCAGTGTTTCAAAAGTTACATTTTCTGTCTGAATTGAGTCCTATTGCCAATTGTAAGATACAGATTGGTTTATCTCCTCAGGGAAAGTTCGTACTTGAAAATTGAATGTGTTTTTGTACTTTTCAGACCGTGAGGAACATCAATTTGTGTTTCTTTTGAAAATCGTTTCATTGGGTCTAAAGTTATGTTTTCTAGCTTGATTCAGTCCTATTGCCAGTTGTAAGATACAGATTGGTTTATCTCCTCAAGGAAAGTTCGTACTTGAAAGTGGAATGTGTTTTTGCGCTTTTCAGACTGTGAGGAACATGAATATGTGTTTCCTTTGAAAATATGAGCAGTCTGTGAAAAGTTACATTTTCTGTCTGAATTGCCAATTGGGAGATACAGATTGCTTTATCTCCTCAGGGAAAGTTCGTACTTGAAAATTGAACGTTTTTGTACGTTTCAGACTTTGAGGAACAAGAATATGTGTTTCTTTTGCAAATCTGAGCAGTGTTTCAAAAGTTACATTGTCTGCATTAACTGAGTCCACTTATGAATAAGAGCTTTGGTCTAGTTTTCTAGGGAAAGTTCGTGTTTGAAAATTGAATGACTTTTGGTCTTTTCAGAGCGTGGGAAACATCAATTTGTGTTTCTTTTGAAAATCGGATCATTGGGTCTAAAGTTACGTTTTCTAGCTTGATTCAGTCCTATTGCCAATTGTAAGATACAGATTGGTTTATCTCCTCAGGGAAAGTTCGTACTTGAAAATTGAATGTGTTTTTGTACTTTTCAGACTATGAGGAACAAGAATATCTGTTTCTTTTGCAAATCTGAGCAGTGTTTCAAAAGTTACATTTTCTGTCTGAATTGAGTCCTATTTCCAATTGTAAGATACAGATTGGTTTATCTCCTCAGGGAAAGTTCGTACTTGAAAATTGAATGTGTTTTTGTACTTTTCAGACCGTGAGGAACATCAATTTGTGTTTCTTTTGAAAATCGTTTCATTGGGTCTAAAGTTATGTTTTCTAGCTTGATTCAGTCCTATTGCCAGTTGTAAGATACAGATTGGTTTATCTCCTCAAGGAAAGTTCGTACTTGAAAGTGGAATGTGTTTTTGCGCTTTTCAGACTGTGAGGAACAAGAATATGTGTTTCTTTTGCAAATCTGAGCAGTCTGTGAAAAGTTACATTTTCTGTCTGAATTGCCAATTGTGAGTTACAGATTGCTTTATCTCCTCAGGGAAAGTTCGTACTTGAAAATTGAATGTGTTTTTGTACTTTTCAGACTATGAGGAACAAGAATATCTGTTCCTTTTGCAAATCTGAGGAGTGTTTCAAAAGTTACATTTTCTGTCTGAATTGAGTCCTATTTCCAATTGTAAGATACAGATTGGTTTATCTCCTCAGGGAAAGTTCGTACTTGAAAATTGAATGTGTTTTTGTACTTTTCAGACCGTGAGGAACATCAATTTGTGTTTCTTTTGAAAATCGTTTCATTGGGTCTAAAGTTATGTTTTCTAGCTTGATTCAGTCCTATTGCCAGTTGTAAGATACAGATTGGTTTATCTCCTCAAGGAAAGTTCGTACTTGAAAGTGGAATGTGTTTTTGCGCTTTTCAGACTGTGAGGAACAAGAATATGTGTTTCTTTTGCAAATCTGAGCAGTCTGTGAAAAGTTACATTTTCTGTCTGAATTGCCAATTGTGAGTTACAGATTGCTTTATCTCCTCAGGGAAAGTTCGTACTTGAAAATTGAATGTGTTTTTGTACTTTTCAGACTATGAGGAACAAGAATATCTGTTCCTTTTGCAAATCTGAGGAGTGTTTCAAAAGTTACATTTTCTGTCTGAATTGAGTCCTATTTCCAATTGTAAGATACAGATTGGTTTATCTCCTCAGGGAAAGTTCGTACTTGAAAATTGAATGTGTTTTTGTACTTTTCAGACCGTGAGGAACATCAATTTGTGTTTCTTTTGAAAATCGTTTCATTGGGTCTAAAGTTATGTTTTCTAGCTTGATTCAGTCCTATTGCCAGTTGTAAGATACAGATTGGTTTATCTCCTCAAGGAAAGTTCGTACTTGAAAGTGGAATGTGTTTTTGCGCTTTTCAGACTGTGAGGAACAAGAATATGTGTTTCTTTTGCAAATCTGAGCAGTCTGTGAAAAGTTACATTTTCTGTCTGAATTGCCAATTGGGAGATACAGATTGCTTTATCTCCTCAGGGAAAGTTCGTACTTGAAAGTGGAATGTGTTTTTGCGCTTTTCAGACTGTGAGGAACAAGAATATGTGTTTCTTTTGCAAATCTGAGCAGTCTGTGAAAAGTTACATTTTCTGTCTGAATTGCCAATTGTGAGTTACAGATTGCTTTATCTCCTCAGGGAAAGTTCGTACTTGAAAATTGAATGTGTTTTTGTACTTTTCAGACTATGAGGAACAAGAATATCTGTTCCTTTTGCAAATCTGAGGAGTGTTTCAAAAGTTACATTTTCTGTCTGAATTGAGTCCTATTTCCAATTGTAAGATACAGATTGGTTTATCTCCTCAGGGAAAGTTCGTACTTGAAAATTGAATGTGTTTTTGTACTTTTCAGACCGTGAGGAACATCAATTTGTGTTTCTTTTGAAAATCGTTTCATTGGGTCTAAAGTTATGTTTTCTAGCTTGATTCAGTCCTATTGCCAGTTGTAAGATACAGATTGGTTTATCTCCTCAAGGAAAGTTCGTACTTGAAAGTGGAATGTGTTTTTGCGCTTTTCAGACTGTGAGGAACAAGAATATGTGTTTCTTTTGCAAATCTGAGCAGTCTGTGAAAAGTTACATTTTCTGTCTGAATTGCCAATTGGGAGATACAGATTGCTTTATCTCCTCAGGGAAAGTTCGTACTTGAAAATTGAATGTGTTTTTGTACTTTTCAGACTATGAGGAACAAGAATATCTGTTCCTTTTGCAAATCTGAGCAGTGTTTCAAAAGTTACATTTTCTGTCTGAATTGAGTCCTATTGCCAATTGTAAGATACAGATTGGTTTATCTCCTCAGGGAAAGTTCGTACTTGAAAATTGAATGTGTTTTTGTACTTTTCAGACTATGAGGAACAAGAATATCTGTTCCTTTTGGAAATCTGAGCAGTGTTTCAAAAGTTACATTTTGTGTCTGAATTGAGTCCTATTCCCAATTGTGAGTTACAGATTGGTTTATCTCCTCAGGGAAAGTTCGTACTTGAAAATTGAATGTGTTTTTGTACTTTTCAGACCGTGAGGAACATCAATTTGTGTTTCTTTTGAAAATCGTTTCATTGGGTCTAAAGTTATGTTTTCTAGCTTGATTCAGTCCTATTGCCAGTTGTAAGATACAGATTGGTTTATCTCCTCAAGGAAAGTTCGTACTTGAAAGTGGAATGTGTTTTTGCGCTTTTCAGACTGTGAGGAACAAGAATATGTGTTTCTTTTGCAAATCTGAGCAGTCTGTGAAAAGTTACATTTTCTGTCTGAATTGCCAATTGGGAGATACAGATTGCTTTATCTCCTCAGGGAAAGTTCGTACTTGAAAATTGAATGTGTTTTTGTACTTTTCAGACTATGAGGAACAAGAATATCTGTTCCTTTTGCAAATCTGAGCAGTGTTTCAAAAGTTACATTTTGTGTCTGAATTGAGTCCTATTGCCAATTGTGAGTTACAGATTGGTTTATCTCCTCAGGGAAAGTTCGTACTTGAAAATTGAATGTGTTTTTGTACTTTTCAGACCGTGAGGAACATCAATTTGTGTTTCTTTTGAAAATCGTTTCATTGGGTCTAAAGTTATGTTTTCTAGCTTGATTCAGTCCTATTGCCAGTTGTAAGATACAGATTGGTTTATCTCCTCAAGGAAAGTTCGTACTTGAAAGTGGAATGTGTTTTTGCGCTTTTCAGACTGTGAGGAACAAGAATATGTGTTTCTTTTGCAAATCTGAGCAGTCTGTGAAAAGTTACATTTTCTGTCTGAATTGCCAATTGGGAGATACAGATTGCTTTATCTCCTCAGGGAAAGTTCGTACTTGAAAATTGAATGTGTTTTTGTACTTTTCAGACTATGAGGAACAAGAATATCTGTTCCTTTTGCAAATCTGAGCAGTGTTTCAAAAGTTACATTTTCTGTCTGAATTGAGTCCTATTGCCAATTGTAAGATACAGATTGGTTTATCTCCTCAGGGAAAGTTCGTACTTGAAAATTGAATGTGTTTTTGTACTTTTCAGACTATGAGGAACAAGAATATCTGTTCCTTTTGGAAATCTGAGCAGTGTTTCAAAAGTTACATTTTGTGTCTGAATTGAGTCCTATTCCCAATTGTGAGTTACAGATTGGTTTATCTCCTCAGGGAAAGTTCGTACTTGAAAATTGAATGTGTTTTTGTACTTTTCAGACCGTGAGGAACATCAATTTGTGTTTCTTTTGAAAATCGTTTCATTGGGTCTAAAGTTATGTTTTCTAGCTTGATTCAGTCCTATTGCCAGTTGTAAGATACAGATTGGTTTATCTCCTCAAGGAAAGTTCGTACTTGAAAGTGGAATGTGTTTTTGCGCTTTTCAGACTGTGAGGAACAAGAATATGTGTTTCTTTTGCAAATCTGAGCAGTCTGTGAAAAGTTACATTTTCTGTCTGAATTGCCAATTGGGAGATACAGATTGCTTTATCTCCTCAGGGAAAGTTCGTACTTGAAAATTGAATGTGTTTTTGTACTTTTCAGACTATGAGGAACAAGAATATCTGTTCCTTTTGCAAATCTGAGCAGTGTTTCAAAAGTTACATTTTGTGTCTGAATTGAGTCCTATTGCCAATTGTGAGTTACAGATTGGTTTATCTCCTCAGGGAAAGTTCGTACTTGAAAATTGAATGTGTTTTTGTACTTTTCAGACCGTGAGGAACATCAATTTGTGTTTCTTTTGAAAATCGTTTCATTGGGTCTAAAGTTATGTTTTCTAGCTTGATTCAGTCCTATTGCCAGTTGTAAGATACAGATTGGTTTATCTCCTCAAGGAAAGTTCGTACTTGAAAGTGGAATGTGTTTTTGCGCTTTTCAGACTGTGAGGAACAAGAATATGTGTTTCTTTTGCAAATCTGAGCAGTCTGTGAAAAGTTACATTTTCTGTCTGAATTGCCAATTGTGAGTTACAGATTGCTTTATCTCCTCAGGGAAAGTTCGTACTTGAAAATTGAATGTGTTTTTGTACTTTTCAGACTATGAGGAACAAGAATATCTGTTCCTTTTGCAAATCTGAGGAGTGTTTCAAAAGTTACATTTTCTGTCTGAATTGAGTCCTATTTCCAATTGTGAGATACAGATTGGTTTATCTCCTCAGGGAAAGTTCGTACTTGAAAATTGAATGTGTTTTTGTACTTTTCAGACCGTGAGGAACATCAATTTGTGTTTCTTTTGAAAATCGTTTCATTGGGTCTAAAGTTATGTTTTCTAGCTTGATTCAGTCCTATTGCCAGTTGTAAGATACAGATTGGTTTATCTCCTCAAGGAAAGTTCGTACTTGAAAGTGGAATGTGTTTTTGCGCTTTTCAGACTGTGAGGAACAAGAATATGTGTTTCTTTTGCAAATCTGAGCAGTCTGTGAAAAGTTACATTTTCTGTCTGAATTGCCAATTGTGAGTTACAGATTGCTTTATCTCCTCAGGGAAAGTTCGTACTTGAAAATTGAATGTGTTTTTGTACTTTTCAGACTATGAGGAACAAGAATATCTGTTCCTTTTGCAAATCTGAGCAGTGTTTCAAAAGTTACATTTTCTGTCTGAATTGAGTCCTATTGCCAATTGTAAGATACAGATTGGTTTATCTCCTCTGGGAAAGTTCGTACTTGAAAATTGAATGTGTTTTTGTACTTTTCAGACCGTGAGGAACATCAATTTGTGTTTCTTTTGAAAATCGTTTCATTGGGTCTAAAGTTATGTTTTCTAGCTTGATTCAGTCCTATTGCCAGTTGTAAGATACAGATTGGTTTATCTCCTCAAGGAAAGTTCGTACTTGAAAGTGGAATGTGTTTTTGCGCTTTTCAGACTGTGAGGAACAAGAATATGTGTTTCTTTTGCAAATCTGAGCAGTCTGTGAAAAGTTACATTTTCTGTCTGAATTGCCAATTGGGAGATACAGATTGCTTTATCTCCTCAGGGAAAGTTCGTACTTGAAAATTGAATGTGTTTTTGTACTTTTCAGACTATGAGGAACAAGAATATCTGTTCCTTTTGCAAATCTGAGCAGTGTTTCAAAAGTTACATTTTGTGTCTGAATTGAGTCCTATTGCCAATTGTGAGTTACAGATTGGTTTATCTCCTCAGGGAAAGTTCGTACTTGAAAATTGAATGTGTTTTTGTACTTTTCAGACCGTGAGGAACATCAATTTGTGTTTCTTTTGAAAATCGTTTCATTGGGTCTAAAGTTATGTTTTCTAGCTTGATTCAGTCCTATTGCCAGTTGTAAGATACAGATTGGTTTATCTCCTCAAGGAAAGTTCGTACTTGAAAGTGGAATGTGTTTTTGCGCTTTTCAGACTGTGAGGAACAAGAATATGTGTTTCTTTTGCAAATCTGAGCAGTCTGTGAAAAGTTACATTTTCTGTCTGAATTGCCAATTGTGAGTTACAGATTGCTTTATCTCCTCAGGGAAAGTTCGTACTTGAAAATTGAATGTGTTTTTGTACTTTTCAGACTATGAGGAACAAGAATATCTGTTCCTTTTGCAAATCTGAGGAGTGTTTCAAAAGTTACATTTTCTGTCTGAATTGAGTCCTATTTCCAATTGTAAGATACAGATTGGTTTATCTCCTCAGGGAAAGTTCGTACTTGAAAATTGAATGTGTTTTTGTACTTTTCAGACCGTGAGGAACATCAATTTGTGTTTCTTTTGAAAATCGTTTCATTGGGTCTAAAGTTATGTTTTCTAGCTTGATTCAGTCCTATTGCCAGTTGTAAGATACAGATTGGTTTATCTCCTCAAGGAAAGTTCGTACTTGAAAGTGGAATGTGTTTTTGCGCTTTTCAGACTGTGAGGAACAAGAATATGTGTTTCTTTTGCAAATCTGAGCAGTCTGTGAAAAGTTACATTTTCTGTCTGAATTGCCAATTGGGAGATACAGATTGCTTTATCTCCTCAGGGAAAGTTCGTACTTGAAAATTGAATGTGTTTTTGTACTTTTCAGACCGTGAGGAACATCAATTTGTGTTTCTTTTGAAAATCGTTTCATTGGGTCTAAAGTTATGTTTTCTAGCTTGATTCAGTCCTATTGCCAGTTGTAAGATACAGATTGGTTTATCTCCTCAAGGAAAGTTCGTACTTGAAAGTGGAATGTGTTTTTGCGCTTTTCAGACTGTGAGGAACAAGAATATGTGTTTCTTTTGCAAATCTGAGCAGTCTGTGAAAAGTTACATTTTCTGTCTGAATTGCCAATTGGGAGATACAGATTGCTTTATCTCCTCAGGGAAAGTTCGTACTTGAAAATTGAATGTGTTTTTGTACTTTTCAGACTATGAGGAACAAGAATATCTGTTCCTTTTGCAAATCTGAGCAGTGTTTCAAAAGTTACATTTTGTGTCTGAATTGAGTCCTATTCCCAATTGTGAGTTACAGATTGGTTTATCTCCTCAGGGAAAGTTCGTACTTGAAAATTGAATGTGTTTTTGTACTTTTCAGACCGTGAGGAACATCAATTTGTGTTTCTTTTGAAAATCGTTTCATTGGGTCTAAAGTTATGTTTTCTAGCTTGATTCAGTCCTATTGCCAGTTGTAAGATACAGATTGGTTTATCTCCTCAAGGAAAGTTCGTACTTGAAAGTGGAATGTGTTTTTGCGCTTTTCAGACTGTGAGGAACAAGAATATGTGTTTCTTTTGCAAATCTGAGCAGTCTGTGAAAAGTTACATTTTCTGTCTGAATTGCCAATTGTGAGTTACAGATTGCTTTATCTCCTCAGGGAAAGTTCGTACTTGAAAATTGAATGTGTTTTTGTACTTTTCAGACTATGAGGAACAAGAATATCTGTTCCTTTTGCAAATCTGAGGAGTGTTTCAAAAGTTACATTTTCTGTCTGAATTGAGTCCTATTTCCAATTGTGAGATACAGATTGGTTTATCTCCTCAGGGAAAGTTCGTACTTGAAAATTGAATGTGTTTTTGTACTTTTCAGACCGTGAGGAACATCAATTTGTGTTTCTTTTGAAAATCGTTTCATTGGGTCTAAAGTTATGTTTTCTAGCTTGATTCAGTCCTATTGCCAGTTGTAAGATACAGATTGGTTTATCTCCTCAAGGAAAGTTCGTACTTGAAAGTGGAATGTGTTTTTGCGCTTTTCAGACTGTGAGGAACAAGAATATGTGTTTCTTTTGCAAATCTGAGCAGTCTGTGAAAAGTTACATTTTCTGTCTGAATTGCCAATTGTGAGTTACAGATTGCTTTATCTCCTCAGGGAAAGTTCGTACTTGAAAATTGAATGTGTTTTTGTACTTTTCAGACTATGAGGAACAAGAATATCTGTTCCTTTTGCAAATCTGAGGAGTGTTTCAAAAGTTACATTTTCTGTCTGAATTGAGTCCTATTTCCAATTGTGAGATACAGATTGGTTTATCTCCTCAGGGAAAGTTCGTACTTGAAAATTGAATGTGTTTTTGTACTTTTCAGACCGTGAGGAACATCAATTTGTGTTTCTTTTGAAAATCGTTTCATTGGGTCTAAAGTTATGTTTTCTAGCTTGATTCAGTCCTATTGCCAGTTGTAAGATACAGATTGGTTTATCTCCTCAAGGAAAGTTCGTACTTGAAAGTGGAATGTGTTTTTGCGCTTTTCAGACTGTGAGGAACAAGAATATGTGTTTCTTTTGCAAATCTGAGCAGTCTGTGAAAAGTTACATTTTCTGTCTGAATTGCCAATTGTGAGTTACAGATTGCTTTATCTCCTCAGGGAAAGTTCGTACTTGAAAATTGAATGTGTTTTTGTACTTTTCAGACTATGAGGAACAAGAATATCTGTTCCTTTTGCAAATCTGAGCAGTGTTTCAAAAGTTACATTTTCTGTCTGAATTGAGTCCTATTGCCAATTGTAAGATACAGATTGGTTTATCTCCTCTGGGAAAGTTCGTACTTGAAAATTGAATGTGTTTTTGTACTTTTCAGACCGTGAGGAACATCAATTTGTGTTTCTTTTGAAAATCGTTTCATTGGGTCTAAAGTTATGTTTTCTAGCTTGATTCAGTCCTATTGCCAGTTGTAAGATACAGATTGGTTTATCTCCTCAAGGAAAGTTCGTACTTGAAAGTGGAATGTGTTTTTGCGCTTTTCAGACTGTGAGGAACAAGAATATGTGTTTCTTTTGCAAATCTGAGCAGTCTGTGAAAAGTTACATTTTCTGTCTGAATTGCCAATTGGGAGATACAGATTGCTTTATCTCCTCAGGGAAAGTTCGTACTTGAAAATTGAATGTGTTTTTGTACTTTTCAGACTATGAGGAACAAGAATATCTGTTCCTTTTGCAAATCTGAGCAGTGTTTCAAAAGTTACATTTTGTGTCTGAATTGAGTCCTATTGCCAATTGTGAGTTACAGATTGGTTTATCTCCTCAGGGAAAGTTCGTACTTGAAAATTGAATGTGTTTTTGTACTTTTCAGACCGTGAGGAACATCAATTTGTGTTTCTTTTGAAAATCGTTTCATTGGGTCTAAAGTTATGTTTTCTAGCTTGATTCAGTCCTATTGCCAGTTGTAAGATACAGATTGGTTTATCTCCTCAAGGAAAGTTCGTACTTGAAAGTGGAATGTGTTTTTGCGCTTTTCAGACTGTGAGGAACAAGAATATGTGTTTCTTTTGCAAATCTGAGCAGTCTGTGAAAAGTTACATTTTCTGTCTGAATTGCCAATTGTGAGTTACAGATTGCTTTATCTCCTCAGGGAAAGTTCGTACTTGAAAATTGAATGTGTTTTTGTACTTTTCAGACTATGAGGAACAAGAATATCTGTTCCTTTTGCAAATCTGAGGAGTGTTTCAAAAGTTACATTTTCTGTCTGAATTGAGTCCTATTTCCAATTGTAAGATACAGATTGGTTTATCTCCTCAGGGAAAGTTCGTACTTGAAAATTGAATGTGTTTTTGTACTTTTCAGACCGTGAGGAACATCAATTTGTGTTTCTTTTGAAAATCGTTTCATTGGGTCTAAAGTTATGTTTTCTAGCTTGATTCAGTCCTATTGCCAGTTGTAAGATACAGATTGGTTTATCTCCTCAAGGAAAGTTCGTACTTGAAAGTGGAATGTGTTTTTGCGCTTTTCAGACTGTGAGGAACAAGAATATGTGTTTCTTTTGCAAATCTGAGCAGTCTGTGAAAAGTTACATTTTCTGTCTGAATTGCCAATTGGGAGATACAGATTGCTTTATCTCCTCAGGGAAAGTTCGTACTTGAAAATTGAATGTGTTTTTGTACTTTTCAGACCGTGAGGAACATCAATTTGTGTTTCTTTTGAAAATCGTTTCATTGGGTCTAAAGTTATGTTTTCTAGCTTGATTCAGTCCTATTGCCAGTTGTAAGATACAGATTGGTTTATCTCCTCAAGGAAAGTTCGTACTTGAAAGTGGAATGTGTTTTTGCGCTTTTCAGACTGTGAGGAACAAGAATATGTGTTTCTTTTGCAAATCTGAGCAGTCTGTGAAAAGTTACATTTTCTGTCTGAATTGCCAATTGGGAGATACAGATTGCTTTATCTCCTCAGGGAAAGTTCGTACTTGAAAATTGAATGTGTTTTTGTACTTTTCAGACTATGAGGAACAAGAATATCTGTTCCTTTTGCAAATCTGAGCAGTGTTTCAAAAGTTACATTTTGTGTCTGAATTGAGTCCTATTGCCAATTGTGAGTTACAGATTGGTTTATCTCCTCAGGGAAAGTTCGTACTTGAAAATTGAATGTGTTTTTGTACTTTTCAGACCGTGAGGAACATCAATTTGTGTTTCTTTTGAAAATCGTTTCATTGGGTCTAAAGTTATGTTTTCTAGCTTGATTCAGTCCTATTGCCAGTTGTAAGATACAGATTGGTTTATCTCCTCAAGGAAAGTTCGTACTTGAAAGTGGAATGTGTTTTTGCGCTTTTCAGACTGTGAGGAACAAGAATATGTGTTTCTTTTGCAAATCTGAGCAGTCTGTGAAAAGTTACATTTTCTGTCTGAATTGCCAATTGTGAGTTACAGATTGCTTTATCTCCTCAGGGAAAGTTCGTACTTGAAAATTGAATGTGTTTTTGTACTTTTCAGACTATGAGGAACAAGAATATCTGTTCCTTTTGCAAATCTGAGGAGTGTTTCAAAAGTTACATTTTCTGTCTGAATTGAGTCCTATTTCCAATTGTGAGATACAGATTGGTTTATCTCCTCAGGGAAAGTTCGTACTTGAAAATTGAATGTGTTTTTGTACTTTTCAGACCGTGAGGAACATCAATTTGTGTTTCTTTTGAAAATCGTTTCATTGGGTCTAAAGTTATGTTTTCTAGCTTGATTCAGTCCTATTGCCAGTTGTAAGATACAGATTGGTTTATCTCCTCAAGGAAAGTTCGTACTTGAAAGTGGAATGTGTTTTTGCGCTTTTCAGACTGTGAGGAACAAGAATATGTGTTTCTTTTGCAAATCTGAGCAGTCTGTGAAAAGTTACATTTTCTGTCTGAATTGCCAATTGTGAGTTACAGATTGCTTTATCTCCTCAGGGAAAGTTCGTACTTGAAAATTGAATGTGTTTTTGTACTTTTCAGACTATGAGGAACAAGAATATCTGTTCCTTTTGCAAATCTGAGCAGTGTTTCAAAAGTTACATTTTCTGTCTGAATTGAGTCCTATTGCCAATTGTAAGATACAGATTGGTTTATCTCCTCTGGGAAAGTTCGTACTTGAAAATTGAATGTGTTTTTGTACTTTTCAGACCGTGAGGAACATCAATTTGTGTTTCTTTTGAAAATCGTTTCATTGGGTCTAAAGTTATGTTTTCTAGCTTGATTCAGTCCTATTGCCAGTTGTAAGATACAGATTGGTTTATCTCCTCAAGGAAAGTTCGTACTTGAAAGTGGAATGTGTTTTTGCGCTTTTCAGACTGTGAGGAACAAGAATATGTGTTTCTTTTGCAAATCTGAGCAGTCTGTGAAAAGTTACATTTTCTGTCTGAATTGCCAATTGGGAGATACAGATTGCTTTATCTCCTCAGGGAAAGTTCGTACTTGAAAATTGAATGTGTTTTTGTACTTTTCAGACTATGAGGAACAAGAATATCTGTTCCTTTTGCAAATCTGAGCAGTGTTTCAAAAGTTACATTTTGTGTCTGAATTGAGTCCTATTGCCAATTGTGAGTTACAGATTGGTTTATCTCCTCAGGGAAAGTTCGTACTTGAAAATTGAATGTGTTTTTGTACTTTTCAGACCGTGAGGAACATCAATTTGTGTTTCTTTTGAAAATCGTTTCATTGGGTCTAAAGTTATGTTTTCTAGCTTGATTCAGTCCTATTGCCAGTTGTAAGATACAGATTGGTTTATCTCCTCAAGGAAAGTTCGTACTTGAAAGTGGAATGTGTTTTTGCGCTTTTCAGACTGTGAGGAACAAGAATATGTGTTTCTTTTGCAAATCTGAGCAGTCTGTGAAAAGTTACATTTTCTGTCTGAATTGCCAATTGTGAGTTACAGATTGCTTTATCTCCTCAGGGAAAGTTCGTACTTGAAAATTGAATGTGTTTTTGTACTTTTCAGACTATGAGGAACAAGAATATCTGTTCCTTTTGCAAATCTGAGGAGTGTTTCAAAAGTTACATTTTCTGTCTGAATTGAGTCCTATTTCCAATTGTAAGATACAGATTGGTTTATCTCCTCAGGGAAAGTTCGTACTTGAAAATTGAATGTGTTTTTGTACTTTTCAGACCGTGAGGAACATCAATTTGTGTTTCTTTTGAAAATCGTTTCATTGGGTCTAAAGTTATGTTTTCTAGCTTGATTCAGTCCTATTGCCAGTTGTAAGATACAGATTGGTTTATCTCCTCAAGGAAAGTTCGTACTTGAAAGTGGAATGTGTTTTTGCGCTTTTCAGACTGTGAGGAACAAGAATATGTGTTTCTTTTGCAAATCTGAGCAGTCTGTGAAAAGTTACATTTTCTGTCTGAATTGCCAATTGGGAGATACAGATTGCTTTATCTCCTCAGGGAAAGTTCGTACTTGAAAATTGAATGTGTTTTTGTACTTTTCAGACTATGAGGAACAAGAATATCTGTTCCTTTTGCAAATCTGAGCAGTGTTTCAAAAGTTACATTTTCTGTCTGAATTGAGTCCTATTGCCAATTGTAAGATACAGATTGGTTTATCTCCTCAGGGAAAGTTCGTACTTGAAAATTGAATGTGTTTTTGTACTTTTCAGACCGTGAGGAACATCAATTTGTGTTTCTTTTGAAAATCGTTTCATTGGGTCTAAAGTTATGTTTTCTAGCTTGATTCAGTCCTATTGCCAGTTGTAAGATACAGATTGGTTTATCTCCTCAAGGAAAGTTCGTACTTGAAAGTGGAATGTGTTTTTGCGCTTTTCAGACTGTGAGGAACAAGAATATGTGTTTCTTTTGCAAATCTGAGCAGTCTGTGAAAAGTTACATTTTCTGTCTGAATTGCCAATTGGGAGATACAGATTGCTTTATCTCCTCAGGGAAAGTTCGTACTTGAAAATTGAATGTGTTTTTGTACTTTTCAGACTATGAGGAACAAGAATATCTGTTCCTTTTGCAAATCTGAGCAGTGTTTCAAAAGTTACATTTTCTGTCTGAATTGAGTCCTATTGCCAATTGTAAGATACAGATTGGTTTATCTCCTCAGGGAAAGTTCGTACTTGAAAATTGAATGTGTTTTTGTACTTTTCAGACTATGAGGAACAAGAATATCTGTTCCTTTTGGAAATCTGAGCAGTGTTTCAAAAGTTACATTTTGTGTCTGAATTGAGTCCTATTCCCAATTGTGAGTTACAGATTGGTTTATCTCCTCAGGGAAAGTTCGTACTTGAAAATTGAATGTGTTTTTGTACTTTTCAGACCGTGAGGAACATCAATTTGTGTTTCTTTTGAAAATCGTTTCATTGGGTCTAAAGTTATGTTTTCTAGCTTGATTCAGTCCTATTGCCAGTTGTAAGATACAGATTGGTTTATCTCCTCAAGGAAAGTTCGTACTTGAAAGTGGAATGTGTTTTTGCGCTTTTCAGACTGTGAGGAACAAGAATATGTGTTTCTTTTGCAAATCTGAGCAGTCTGTGAAAAGTTACATTTTCTGTCTGAATTGCCAATTGGGAGATACAGATTGCTTTATCTCCTCAGGGAAAGTTCGTACTTGAAAATTGAATGTGTTTTTGTACTTTTCAGACTATGAGGAACAAGAATATCTGTTCCTTTTGGAAATCTGAGCAGTGTTTCAAAAGTTACATTTTCTGTCTGAATTGAGTCCTATTGCCAATTGTAAGATACAGATTGGTTTATCTCCTCAGGGAAAGTTCGTACTTGAAAATTGAATGTGTTTTTGTACTTTTCAGACCGTGAGGAACATCAATTTGTGTTTCTTTTGAAAATCGTTTCATTGGGTCTAAAGTTATGTTTTCTAGCTTGATTCAGTCCTATTGCCAGTTGTAAGATACAGATTGGTTTATCTCCTCAAGGAAAGTTCGTACTTGAAAGTGGAATGTGTTTTTGCGCTTTTCAGACTGTGAGGAACAAGAATATGTGTTTCTTTTGCAAATCTGAGCAGTCTGTGAAAAGTTACATTTTCTGTCTGAATTGCCAATTGGGAGATACAGATTGCTTTATCTCCTCAGGAAAAGTTCGTACTTGAAAATTGAATGTGTTTTTGTACTTTTTAGACTATGAGGAACAAGAATATCTGTTCCTTTTGCAAATCTGAGCAGTGTTTCAAAAGTTACATTTTCTGTCTGAATTGAGTCCTATTGCCAATTGTAAGATACAGATTGGTTTATCTCCTCAGGGAAAGTTCGTACTTGAAAATTGAATGTGTTTTTGTACTTTTCAGACCGTGAGGAACATCAATTTGTGTTTCTTTTGAAAATCGTTTCATTGGGTCTAAAGTTATGTTTTCTAGCTTGATTCAGTCCTATTGCCAGTTGTAAGATACAGATTGGTTTATCTCCTCAAGGAAAGTTCGTACTTGAAAGTGGAATGTGTTTTTGCGCTTTTCAGACTGTGAGGAACAAGAATATGTGTTTCTTTTGCAAATCTGAGCAGTCTGTGAAAAGTTACATTTTCTGTCTGAATTGCCAATTGGGAGATAGAGATTGCTTTATCTCCTCAGGGAAAGTTCGTACTTGAAAATTGAATGTGTTTTTGTACTTTTCAGACCGTGAGGAACATCAATTTGTGTTTCTTTTGCAAATCTGAGCAGTGTTTCAAAAGTTACATTTTCTGTCTGAATTGAGTCCTATTGCCAATTGTAAGATACAGATTGGTTTATCTCCTCAGGGAAAGTTCGTACTTGAAAATTGAATGTGTTTTTGTACTTTTCAGACCGTGAGGAACATCAATTTGTGTTTCTTTTGAAAATCGTTTCATTGGGTCTAAAGTTATGTTTTCTAGCTTGATTCAGTCCTATTGCCAGTTGTAAGATACAGATTGGTTTATCTCCTCAAGGAAAGTTCGTACTTGAAAGTGGAATGTGTTTTTGCGCTTTTCAGACTGAGAGGAACAAGAATATCTGTTTCTTTTGCAAATCTGAGCAGTGTTTCAAATGTTACATTTTCTGCCAATACAGGCAGAAAATGTAACATTTAGTTAGAAGTAAGAGCTTTGGTCTAATTTTCTAGGGAAAGTTCGTGTTTGAAAATTGAATGTGTTTTTGTACTTTTCAGACTGTGAGGAACATGAATATGTGTTTCTTTTGCAAATCTGAGCATTGTGTCAAAAGTTACATTTTCTGTCTGAATTACGTCCTATTGCCAATTGTGAGATACAGATTGCTTTATCTCCTCAGGGAAAGTTCGTACTTGAAAATTGAATGTCTTTTTGTACTTTTCAGTCTGTGAGGAACAAGAATATGTGTTTCTTTTGCAAATCTGAGTAGTGTTTCAAAAGTTACATTTTCTGTCTGAATTTATTGCCAATTGTGAGTTACAGATTGGTTTATCTCCTCAGGGAAAGTTCGTACTTGAAAATTGAATGTTTTTGTACGTTTCAGACTTTGAGGAACAAGAATATGTGTTTCTTTTGCAAATCTGAGCAGTGTTTCAAAAGTTACATTGTCTGCCTGAATTGAGTCCACTTATAAATAAGAGCTTTGGTCTAGTTTTCTAGGGAAAGTTCGTGTTTGAAAATTGAATGACTTTTGGTCTTTTCAGACCGTGGGAAACATAAATTTGTGTTTCTTTTGAAAATCGGATCATTGGGTCTAAAGTTACGTTTTCTAGCTTGATTCAGTCCTATTGCCAATTGTATGATACAGATTGGTTTATCTCCTCAGGGAAAGTTCGTACTTGAAAATTGAATGTTTTTGTACGTTTCAGACTTTGAGGAACAAGAATATCTGTTTCTTTTGCAAATCTGAGCAGTGTTTCAAAAGTTACATTGTCTGCCTGAATTGAGTCCACTTATAAATAAGAGCTTTGGTCTAGTTTTCTAGGGAAAGTTCGTGTTTGAAAATTGAATGACTTTTGGTCTTTTCAGACCGTGGGAAACATAAATTTGTGTTTCTTTTGAAAATCGGATCATTGGGTCTAAAGTTACGTCTTCTAGCTTGATTCAGTCCTATTGCCAATTGTATGATACAGATTGCTTTATCTCCTCAGGGAAAGTTCGTACTTGAAAATTGAATGTGTTTTTGTACTTTTCAGACTATGAGGAACAAGAATATCTGTTTCTTTTGCAAATCTGAGAAGTGTTTCAAAAGTTACATTTTCTGTCTGAATTGAGTCCAATTGCCAATTGTGAGTTACAGATTGGTTTATCTCCTCAGGGAAAGTTCGTACTTGAAAATTGAATGTGTTTTTGTACTTTTCAGACTGTGAGGAACAAGAATATCTGTTTCTTTTGCAAATCTGAGCAGTGTTTCAAAAGTTACATTTTCTGTGTATTGAGTCCACTTAGAAGTAAGAGCTTTGGTCTAATTTTCTAGGGAAAGTTCGTGTTTGAAAATTGAATGACTTTTGGTCTTTTCAGACTGTGAGGAAGATGAATATGTGTTTCTTTTGAAAATCTGAGCATTGTGTTAAAAGTTACATTTTCTGTCTGAATTGAGTCCTATTGCCAATTGTGAGATACAGATTGCTTTATCTCAGGGAAAGTTCGTACTTGAAAATTGAATGTCTTTTTGTACTTTTCAGTCTGTGAGGAACAAGAATATGTGTTTCTTTTGCAAATCTGAGCAGTGTTTCAAAAGTTACATTTTCTGTCTGAATTGAGTCCTATTGCCAATTGTGAGTTACAGATTGGTTTATCTCCTCAGGGAAAGTTCGTACTTGAAAATTGAATGTTTTTGTACGTTTCAGACTTTGAGGAACAAGAATATGTGTTTCTTTTGCAAATCTGAGCAGTGTTTCAAAAGTTACATTGTCTGCCTGAATTGAGTCCACTTATAAATAAGAGCTTTGGTCTAGTTTTCTAGGGAAAGTTCGTGTTTGAAAATTGAATGACTTTTGGTCTTTTCAGAGCGTGGGAAACATCAATTTGTGTTTCTTTTCAAAATCGGATCATTGGGTCTAAAGTTACGTTTTCTAGCTTGATTCAGTCCTATTGCCAATTGTAAGATACAGATTGGTTTATCTCCTCAAGGAAAGTTCGTGTTTGAAAATTGAATGACTTATGGTCTTTTCAGACTGTGAGGAACAAGAATATCTGTTTCTTTGGCAAATCTGAGCAATGTTTCAAAAGTTACATTTTCTGCCTGAATTGAGTCCAGTTATAAATAAGAGCTTTGGTCTAGTTTTCTAGGGAAAGTTCGTGTTTGAAAATTGAATGACTTTTGGTCTTTTCAGACCGTGGGAAACATCAATTTGTGTTTCTTTTCACAATCGGATCATTGTGTCTAAAGTTACGTTTTCTAGCTTGATTCAGTCCTATTGCCAATTGTAAGATACAGATTGGGTTATCTCCTCAAGGAAAGTTCGTACTTGAAAGTGGAATCGGATCATTGGGTCTAAAGTTACGTTTTCTAGCTTAATTCAGTCCTATTGCCAATTGTGAGATACAGATTGGTTTATCTCCTCAGGGAAAGTTCGTACTTGAAAATTGAATGTGTTTTTGTACTTTTCAGACTGTGAGGAACAAGAATATGTGTTTCTTTTGCAAATCTGAGCAGTGTTTCAAAAGTTACATTTTCTGGCTGAATTGAGTCCAGTTATAAGTAAGAGGTTTGGTCTAATTTTCTAGGGAAAGTTCGTGTTTGAAAATTGAATGACTTTTGGTCTTTTCAAACCTAGGGAAACATCAATTTGTGTTTCTTTTCAAGATCGGATCATTGGGTCTAAAGTTACATTATATAGCTTAATTCAGTCCTATTGCCAAGTGAGATACAGATTGGTTTATCTCCTCAGGGAAAGTTCGTACTTGAAAGTGGAATGTGTTTTTGCGCTTTTCAGACTGTGAGGAACAAGAATATCTGTTTCTTTTGCAAATCTGAGCAGTGTTTCAAAAGTTACATTGTCTGCCTGAATTGAGTCCACTTATAAATAAGAGCTTTGGTCTAGTTTTCTAGGGAAAGTTCGTGTTTGAAAATTGAATGACTTTTGGTCTTTTCAGACCGTGGGAAACATAAATTTGTGTTTCTTTTGAAAATCGGATCATTGGGTCTAAAGTTACGTCTTCTAGCTTGATTCAGTCCTATTGCCAATTGTATGATACAGATTGGTTTATCTCCTCAGGGAAAGTTCGTACTTGAAAATTGAATGTTTTTGTACGTTTCAGACTTTGAGGAACAAGAATATCTGTTTCTTTGGCAAATCTGAGCAATGTTTCAAAAGTTACATTTTCTGCCTGAATTGAGTCCAGTTGTAAATAAGAGCTTTGGTCTAGTTTTCTAGGGAAAGTTCGTGTTTGAAAATTGAATGACTTTTGGTCTTTTCAGACCGTGGGAAACATCAATTTGTGTTTCTTTTGAAAATTGTATCATTGGGTCTAAAGTTACGTTTTCTAGCTTGATTCAGTCCTATTGCCAATTGTGAGATACAGATTGGGTTATCTCCTCAAGGAAAGTTCGTACTTGAAAGTGGAATCGGATCATTGGGTCTAAAGTTACGTTTTCTAGCTTAATTCAGTCCTATTGCCAATTGTGAGATACAGATTGGTTTATCTCCTCAGGGAAAGTTCGTACTTGAAAATTGAATGTGTTTTTGTACTTTTCAGACTGTGAGGAACAAGAATATGTGTTTCTTTTGCAAATCTGAGCAGTGTTTCAAAAGTTACATTTTCTGCCTGAATTGAGTCCAGTTATAAGTAAGAGGTTTGGTCTAATTTTCTAGGGAAAGTTCGTGTTTGAAAATTGAATGACTTTTGGTCTTTTCAAACCTAGGGAAACATCAATTTGTGTTTCTTTTCAA
Organism: Coluber constrictor foxii; assembly: GCA_038048745.1. Taxonomy (NCBI): domain Eukaryota; kingdom Metazoa; phylum Chordata; class Lepidosauria; order Squamata; family Colubridae; genus Coluber; species Coluber constrictor. The sequence continues at coordinate 1,597,185 of JAWJVD010000098.1, read as the reverse complement.
GATCGGATCATTGGGTCTAAAGTTACATTATCTAGCTTAATTCAGTCCTATTGCCAAGTGAGATACAGATTGGTTTATCTCCTCAGGGAAAGTTCGTACTTGAAAGTGGAATCGCATCATTGGGTCTAAAGTTACGTTTTCTAGCTTAATTCAGTCCTATTGCCAATTGTGAGTTACAGATTGCTTTATCTCCTCAAGGAAAATTCGTAGTTGAAAATTGAATGTGTTTTTGTACTTTTCAGACTGTGAGGAACAAGAATATCTGTTTCTTTGGCAAATCTGAGCAATGTTTCAAAAGTTACATTTTCTGCCTGAATTGAGTCCAGTTGTAAATAAGAGCTTTGGTCTAGTTTTCTAGGGAAAGTTCGTGTTTGAAAATTGAATGACTTTTGGTCTTTTCAGACCGTGGGAAACATCAATTTGTGTTTCTTTTGAAAATCTGAGCATTGTGTGAAAAGTTACATTTTCTCTCTGAATTGAGTCCTATTGCCAATTTTGAGATACAGATTGATATATCTCCTCAGGGAAAGTTCGTACTTGAAAATTGAATGTGTTTTTGTACTTTTCAGAGTTTGAGGAACAAGAATATCTGTTTCTTTTGCAAATCTGAGCAGTGTTTCAAAAGTTACATTTTCTGCCTGAATTGAGTCCAGTTGTAAATAAGAGCTTTGGTCTAGTTTTCTAGGGAAAGTTCGTGTTTGAAAATTGAATGACTTTTGGTCTTTTCAGACCGTGGGAAACATCAATTTGTGTTTCTTTTGAAAATTGTATCATTGGGTCTAAAGTTACGTTTTCTAGCTTGATTCAGTCCTATTGCCAATTGTGAGATACAGATTGGGTTATCTCCTCAAGGAAAGTTCGTACTTGAAAGTGGAATCGGATCATTGGGTCTAAAGTTACGTTTTCTAGCTTAATTCAGTCCTATTGCCAATTGTGAGATACAGATTGGTTTATCTCCTCAGGGAAAGTTCGTACTTGAAAATTGAATGTGTTTTTGTACTTTTCAGACTGTGAGGAACAAGAATATGTGTTTCTTTTGCAAATCTGAGCAGTGTTTCAAAAGTTACATTTTCTGCCTGAATTGAGTCCAGTTATAAGTAAGAGGTTTGGTCTAATTTTCTAGGGAAAGTTCGTGTTTGAAAATTGAATGACTTTTGGTCTTTTCAAACCTAGGGAAACATCAATTTGTGTTTCTTTTCAAGATCGGATCATTGGGTCTAAAGTTACATTATCTAGCTTAATTCAGTCCTATTGCCAAGTGAGATACAGATTGGTTTATCTCCTCAGGGAAAGTTCGTACTTGAAAGTGGAATGTGTTTTTGCGCTTTTCAGACTGTGAGGAACAAGAATATCTGTTTCTTTTGCAAATCTGAGCAGTGTTTCAAAAGTTACATTGTCTGCCTGAATTGAGTCCACTTATAAATAAGAGCTTTGGTCTAGTTTTCTAGGGAAAGTTCGTGTTTGAAAATTGAATGACTTTTGGTCTTTTCAGACCGTGGGAAACATAAATTTGTGTTTCTTTTGAAAATCGGATCATTGGGTCTAAAGTTACGTCTTCTAGCTTGATTCAGTCCTATTGCTAATTGTATGATACAGATTGGTTTATCTCCTCAGGGAAAGTTCGTACTTGAAAATTGAATGTTTTTGTACGTTTCAGACTTTGAGGAACAAGAATATCTGTTTCTTTGGCAAATCTGAGCAATGTTTCAAAACTTACATTTTCTGCCTGAATTGAGTCCAGTTGTAAATAAGAGCTTTGGTCTAGTTTTCTAGGGAAAGTTCGTGTTTGAAAATTGAATGACTTTTGGTCTTTTCAGACCGTGGGAAACATCAATTTGTGTTTCTTTTGAAAATTGTATCATTGGGTCTAAAGTTACGTTTTCTAGCTTGATTCAGTCCTATTGCCAATTGTGAGATACAGATTGGGTTATCTCCTCAGGGAAAGTTCGTACTTGAAAGTGGAATCGGATCATTGGGTCTAAAGTTACGTTTTCTAGCTTAATTCAGTCCTATTGCCAATTGTGAGATACAGATTGGTTTATCTCCTCAGGGAAAGTTCGTACTTGAAAATTGAATGTGTTTTTGTACTTTTCAGACTGTGAGGAACAAGAATATGTGTTTCTTTTGCAAATCTGAGCAGTGTTTCAAAAGTTACATTTTCTGCCTGAATTGAGTCCAGTTATAAGTAAGAGGTTTGGTCTAATTTTCTAGGGAAAGTTCGTGTTTGAAAATTGAATGACTTTCGGTCTTTTCAAACCTAGGGAAACATCAATTTGTGTTTCTTTTCAAGATCGGATCATTGGGTCTAAAGTTACATTATCTAGCTTAATTCAGTCCTATTGCCAAGTGAGATACAGATTGGTTTATCTCCTCAGGGAAAGTTCGTACTTGAAAGTGGAATCGGATCATTGGGTCTAAAGTTACGTTTTCTAGCTTAATTCAGTCCTATTGCCAATTGTGAGTTACAGATTGCTTTATCTCCTCAAGGAAAATTCGTAGTTGAAAATTGAATGTGTTTTTGTACTTTTCAGACTGTGAGGAACAAGAATATCTGTTTCTTTGGCAAATCTGAGCAATGTTTCAAAAGTTACATTTTCTGCCTGAATTGAGTCCAGTTGTAAATAAGAGCTTTGGTCTAGTTTTCTAGGGAAAGTTCGTGTTTGAAAATTGAATGACTTTTGGTCTTTTCAGACCGTGGGAAACATCAATTTGTGTTTCTTTTGAAAATTGTATCATTGGGTCTAAAGTTACGTTTTCTAGCTTGATTCAGTCCTATTGCCAATTGTGAGATACAGATTGGGTTATCTCCTCAAGGAAAGTTCGTACTTGAAAGTGGAATCGGATCATTGGGTCTAAAGTTACGTTTTCTAGCTTAATTCAGTCCTATTGCCAATTGTGAGATACAGATTGGTTTATCTCCTCAGGGAAAGTTCGTACTTGAAAATTGAATGTGTTTTTGTACTTTTCAGACTGTGAGGAACAAGAATATGTGTTTCTTTTGCAAATCTGAGCAGTGTTTCAAAAGTTACATTTTCTGCCTGAATTGAGTCCAGTTATAAGTAAGAGGTTTGGTCTAATTTTCTAGGGAAAGTTCGTGTTTGAAAATTGAATGACTTTTTGTCTTTTCAAACCTAGGGAAACATCAATTTGTGTTTCTTTTCAAGATCGGATCATTGGGTCTAAAGTTACATTATCTAGCTTAATTCAGTCCTATTGCCAAGTGAGATACAGATTGGTTTATCTCCTCAGGGAAAGTTCGTACTTGAAAGTGGAATCGGATCATTGGGTCTAAAGTTACGTTTTCTAGCTTAATTCAGTCCTATTGCCAATTGTGAGTTACAGATTGCTTTATCTCCTCAAGGAAAATTCGTAGTTGAAAATTGAATGTGTTTTTGTACTTTTCAGACTGTGAGGAACAAGAATATCTGTTTCTTTGGCAAATCTGAGCAATGTTTCAAAAGTTACATTTTCTGCCTGAATTGAGTCCAGTTGTAAATAAGAGCTTTGGTCTAGTTTTCTAGGGAAAGTTCGTGTTTGAAAATTGAATGACTTTTGGTCTTTTCAGACCGTGGGAAACATCAATTTGTGTTTCTTTTGAAAATTGTATCATTGGGTCTAAAGTTACGTTTTCTAGCTTGATTCAGTCCTATTGCCAATTGTGAGATACAGATTGGGTTATCTCCTCAAGGAAAGTTCGTACTTGAAAGTGGAATCGGATCATTGGGTCTAAAGTTACGTTTTCTAGCTTAATTCAGTCCTATTGCCAAGTGAGATACAGATTGGTTTATCTCCTCAGGGAAAGTTCGTACTTGAAAATTGAATGTGTTTTTGTACTTTTCAGACTGTGAGGAACAAGAATATGTGTTTCTTTTGCAAATCTGAGCAGTGTTTCAAAAGCTACATTTTCTGCCTGAATTGAGTCCAGTTATAAGTAAGAGCTTTGGTCTAATTTTCTAGGGAAAGTTCGTGTTTGAAAATGAATGACTTTTGGTCTTTTCAGACCGTGGGAAACATCAATTTGTGTTTCTTTTCAAAATCGGATCATTGGGTCTAAAGTTACATTTTCTGTTTGAATTGAGTCCTATTGCCAATTGTGAGATACAGATTGCTTTATCTCCTCAGGGAAATTTCGTACTTGAACGTGGAATGTTTTTTTGCTTTTCAGACTGTGAGGAACATGAATATGTTTTTCTTTTGCAAATCTGAGCAGTGTTTCAAAAGTTACATTTTCTGTCTGAATTGAGTCCTATTGCCAATTGTGAGATACAGATTGCTTTATCTCCTCAGGGAAAGTTCATACTTGAAAGTGGAATCGGATCATTGGGTCTAAAGTTACGTTTTCTAGCTTAATTCAGTCCTATTGCCAATTGTGAGATACAGATTGGTTTATCTCCTCAAGGAAAGTTCGTACTTGAAAATTGAATGTGTTTTTGTACTTTTCAGACTTTGAGGAACAAGAATATGTGTTTCTTTTGCAAATCTGAGCAGTGTTTCAAAAGTTACATTTTCTGCCTGAATTGAGTCCAGTTAGAAGTAAGAGCTTTGGTCTAATTTTCTAGGGAAAGTTCGTGTTTGAAAATTGAATGACTTTTGGTCTTTTCAGACCGTGGGAAACATCAATTTGTGTTTCTTTTGAAAATCGGAACTCGGAAATCGGAAATCGGAACACGGAACACGGAACTCGGAACTCGGACCTCAGAACTCGGACCTCGGATTTCGGAATTCAAAACACGAAATTTGGAATTCGGAACACAGAATTCGGAACTCAGAATTTGGAATTCGGAACTCGGAACTCGGAACTCGAAACACGGAACTCGGAATTCAGAACACGGAACTCGGAACTCGGAACTCGGAACTTGGAACTCGGAACTCGGAACTCGGAACTCGGAACTCGGAACTCGGAACTCGGTATTCGGAACTCGGAACTCGGAACTCGGAACACGGAACACGGAACACAGAACACGGAACACGGAACACGGAACTTGGAACTTGGAACTCGGAACATGGAATTAGGAACTTGGAAATCAGAACTCGGAACACGGAACACGGAACACGGAACTCGGAATGCGGAATGCGGAATGAGGAACTCAGAACTCGGACCTCGGAAATCGGAACACGGAACAAGTAACTCGGAACTCGGACCTCAGAACTCGGAACTCGGAACTCGGAACTCGGATTTCGGAATTCAAAACACGAAATTTGGAATTCGGAAGTCGAAATTCGAAACTCGGAATTCGGAATTCGGAATTCGGAACTCAGAACTCGGAGTTCGGAACATGGAACACGGAACACAGAACACGGAACTCGGAACTCGGAATTCGGAATTCGGAATTCGGAATTCGGAACTCGGAATTCGGAATTCGGAATTCAGAATTCGGAATTCGGAATTCGGAACTCGGAACTGAGAACGCGGAACTCAGAACTCGCAATTCCGAACTCGGAACACGGAACACGGAACACGGAACACGGAACACGGAACACACAACACGGAACACGGAATACGGAACTCAGAACTCGGAACTCGGAACTTGGAACTCGGAATTCGAAATTCGGAACTCGGAACTCGGAATTCGGAATTCGGAATTCGGAATTCGGAACTCGGAATTCGGAATTCGGAATTCGGAATTCGGAACTCGGAACTGAGAACGCGGAACTCAGAACTCGCAATTCCGAACTCGGAACACGGAACACGGAACATGGAACACGGAACACGGAACTCGGAACTTGGAACTCGGAACATGGAATTAGGAACTCGGAACTCGGAACACGGAACACGGAACTCGGAATGCGGAATGCGGAATGAGGAACTCAGAACTCGGACCTCGGAAATCGGAACACGGAACAAGTAACTCGGAACTCGGACCTCGGACCTCAGAACTCGGAACTCGGAACTCGGAACTCAGATTTCGGAATTCAAAACACGAAATTTGGAATTCGGAACTCGAAATTCGAAACTTGGAATTCGGAATTCGGAATTCGGAACTCAGAACTCGGAATTCGGAACATGGAACACGGAACACAGAACACGGAACTCGGAATTCAGAACTCGGAATTCGGAATTCGGAATTCGGAATTCGGAATTCGGAATTCGGAATTCGGAATTCGGAATTCGGAATTCGGAATTCGGAATTCGGAATTCGGAATTCGGAATTCGTAACTCGGAACTGAGAACGCGGAACTCAGAACTCGCAATTCGGAACTTGGAACTCGGAACACGGAACACGGAACACGGAACACGGAACTCGGAACTCGGAACTCGGAACTCGGAACTCGGAAATCGGAAGTCGGAACTCGGAACTCGGAATTTGGAACACGGAACTCAGAACTCGGAACTCGGAACATGGAATTCGGAACTCGGAACTCGGAACTCGGTACTCGGTACTCGGTACTCGGAACTCGGAACTCGGAACTCGGAACTCGGAACACGGAACACGGAACTCGGAACTTGGAACTCGGAACTCGGAATTCGGTACTCGGAATTCGGAACACGGAACACGGAACACGGAACACAGAACACGGAACTCGGAACTCGGAACTCGGAACTCGGAATTCGGAATTCGGAACTCGGAACTTCGAAATCGAAATTCGAAACTCGGAATTCGGAACTCGGAATTCGGAACACGGAATTCGGAACACGGAGTTCGGAACTCAGAACTCAGAACTCGGAACTCGGAACTCGGAACTTGAAATTCGGTATTCGGTACTCGGAATTCGGAACACGGAACACGGAACACGGAACACAGAACACGGAACTCGGAACTCGGAACTCGGAACTCGGAACTTGGACCTCGGAAATCAGAACACGGAACACAGAACACGGAACACAGAACTCGGAACTCGGAACTCGGAACTCGGAACTCGGACCTCAGAACTCGGAACTCGGAACTCGGAACTCGGAACTCGGAACACGGAATTCGGAACTCAGAACTCGGAACTCGGAACTCGGAACTCGGAACTCGGAACTCGGAACTCGGAACTCGGAATTCGGAATTCAGAACATGGAATTCGGATGTTGGAACGCGGAACTCAGAACTCAGAACTCTAAATTCGGAACTCAGAACACGGAATTCGGAACTCGGAACTCGGAACTCGGAACTCGGAACTCGGAACTCGGAACACGGAATTCGGAACTCGGAACTTGGAACTCGGAACTCAGAACTCTGAAATCGGAATTCGGAACTCGGAACTGGGAAATCGAAATTCGAAACTCGGAATTCGGAACTCGGAATTCGGAACACGGAATTCGGAACACGGAGTTCGAAACTCAGAACTCAGAACTCGGAACTCGGAACTTGAAATTCGGTATTCGGTACTCGGAATTCGGAACACAGAACACGGAACTCGGAACTCGGAACTCGGAACTCGGAACTTGGAACTCGGAACTCGGAACTTGGACCTCGGTAATCAGAACACGGAACATGGAACACGGACCTCGGAACTCGGACCTCGGATCTCGGATCTCGGAACACGGAATTCGGAACTCGGAACTCGGAACTCGGAACTTGGACCTCGGAACTCAGAATTCGGAACACGGAACACGGAATTCGGAACTCGGAAACTCGGAAACTCGGAATTCGGAACTCAGAACTCGGAACTCGGAACTCGGAACTCGGAACTCGGAACTCGGAACTCAGAATTCGGAATTCGGAACTCGGAACTCGGAACTCGGAACTCGGAACTCGGAACGCGGAACTCAGAACTCGAAATTCGGAACTTGGAATTCGGAACTCGGAACTTGGACCTCGGAAATCAGAACACGGAACACAGAACTCGGAACTCGGACCTCGGACCTCGGAACACGGAACACGGAATTCGGAACTCGGAACTCGGAACACGGAATTCGGACCTCGGAAATCGGAACTCGGGACTCGGGACTCGGAATTCGGAATTCGGAACTCGGAACTCAGAACTCGGAATTCGGAATTCGGAACTCGGAACTCAGAACTCAGAACTCAGAACTCGGAACTCAGAACTTGACATTCGGAATTCGGAACTCGGAATTCGGAACATGGAACACGGAACACGGAACACGGAACACGGAACTCGGAACTTGAAATTCGGAATTCGGAATTCGGAATTCGGAATTCGGAATTCGGAACTCGGAACTCAGAACTCAGAACTCAGAACTCGGAACTCAGAACTTGACATTCGGAATTCGGAACTCGGAATTCGGAACATGGAACTCGGAACTCGGAACACGGAACACGGAACTCGGAACTTGGAACTCGGAACTCGGAATTCGTAACTCGGAACTGAGAACGCGGAACTCAGAACTCGCCATTCGGAACTTGGAACTCGGAACACGGAACACGGAATACGGAACTCGGAACTCGTAATTCAGAACTCGGAACTCGGAACTCGGAACTCGGAACTTGGAACTCGGAACTCGGAACTCGGAATTCGTAACTCGGAACTGAGAACGCGGAACTCAGAACTCGCCATTCGGAACTTGGAACTCGGAACACGGAACACGGAACACGGAATACGGAACTCGGAACTCGGAACTCGGAACTCGGAACTCGGAACTCGGAATTCGGAACTCAGAACTCGGAACTCGGAATTCGTAACTCGGAACTGAGAACGCGGAACTCAGAACTCGCAATTCGGAACTTGGAACTTGGAACTCGGAACACGGAACACGGAACACGGAACACGGAACACGGAACACGGAACTCGGAATTCGGAACTCGGAACTCGGAACTCGGAAATCGGAAATCGGAAGTCGGAACTCGGAACTCGGAATTCGGAACACGGAACTCAGAACTCGGAACTCGGAACATGGAATTCGGAACTCGGAACTCGGAACTCGGTACTCGGTACTCGGAACTCGGAACTCGGAACTCGGAACACGGAACACGGAACTCGGAACTTGGAACTCGGAATTCGTAATTCAGAACATGGAATTCGGAAGTTGGAACGCGGAACTCAGAACTCAGAACTCGAAATTCGGAACTCAGAACACGGAATTCGGAATTCGGAACTCGGAACTTCGAAATCGAAATTCGAAACTCGGAATTCGGAACTCGGAATTCGGAACACGGAATTCGGAACACGGAGTTCGGAACTCAGAACTCAGAACTCGGAACTCGAAACTCGGAACTTCAAATTCGGTATTCGGTATTCGGTACTCGGAATTCGGAACACGGAACACGGAACACAGAACACGGAACTCGGAACTCGGAACTTGGACCTCGGAAATCAGAACACGGAACACAGAACACGGAACACAGAACTCGGAACTCGGAACTCGGAACTCGGACCTCAGAACTCGGAACTCGGAACTCGGAACTCGGAACTCGGAACACGGAATTCGGAACTCGGAACTCGGAACTCGGAACTCGGAACTCGGAACTCGGAACTCGGAACTCGGAAATCGGAATTCGGAACTCGGAACTGGGAAATCGAAATTCGAAACTCGGAATTCGGAACTCGGAATTCGGAACACGGAATTCGGAACACGGAGTTCGAAACTCAGAACTCAGAACTCGGAACTCGGAACTTGAAATTCGGTATTCGGTACTCGGAATTCGGAACACAGAACACGGAACTCGGAACTCGGAACTCGGAACTCGGAACTTGGAACTCGGAACTTGGACCTCGGTAATCAGAACACGGAACATGGAACACGGACCTCGGACCTCGGAACTCGGACCTCGGATCTCGGATCTCGGATCTCGGAACACGGAATTCGGAATTCGGAACTCGGAACTCGGAACTCGGAACTCGGAACTTGGACCTCGGAACTCAGAATTCGGAACACGGAACACGGAATTCGGAACTCGGAAACTCGGAAACTCGGAATTCGGAACTCAGAACTCGGAACTCGGAACTCGGAACTCGGAACTCAGAATTCGGAATTCGGAATTCGGAACTCGGAACTCGGAACTCGGACCTCGGAACTCGGAACGCGGAACGCGGAACTCAGAACTCGAAATTCGGAACTCGGAATTCGGAACTCGGAACTTGGACCTCGGAAATCAGAACACGGAACACAGAACTCGGAACTCGGACCTCGGACCTCGGACCTCGGAACACGGAACACGGAATTCGGAACTCAGAACTCGGAATTCGTAACTCGGAACTGAGAACGCGGAACTCAGAACTCGCCATTCGGAACTTGGAACTCGGAACACGGAACACGGAACACGGAATACGGAACTCAGAACTCGGAACTCGGAACTCGGAACACGGAATTCGGACCTCGGAAATCGGAACTCGGGACTCGGGACTCGGAATTCGGAATTCGGAATTCGGAACTCGGAACTCGGAATTCGGAACTCGGAACTCAGAACTCAGAACTCAGAACTCGGAACTCAGAACTTGACATTCGGAATTCAGAACTCGGAATTCGGAACATGGAACACGGAACACGGAACACGGAACACGGAACTCGGAACTTGAAATTCGGAATTCGGAATTCGGAACTCGGAACTCAGAACTCAGAACTCAGAACTCAGAACTCGGAACTCAGAACTTGACATTCGGAATTCGGAACTCGGAATTCGGAACATGGAACTCGGAACTCGGAACACGGAACACGGAACACGGAACTCGGAACTTGGAACTCGGAACTCGGAATTCGTAACTCGGAACTGAGAACGCGGAACTCAGAACTCGCCATTCGGAACTTGGAACTCGGAACACGGAACACGGAACACGGAATACGGAACTCGGAACTCGGAACTCGGAACTCGGAACTCGGAACTCGGAACTCGGAACTCGGAACTCGGAACTCGGAACTCGGAAGTCGGAAGTCGGAATTCGGAACACGGAACTCAGAACTCAGAACTCGGAACTCGGAACATGGATTTCGGAACTCGGAACTCGGAACTCGGAACTCGGTACTCGGTACTCGGAACTCGGAACTCGGAACTCGGAACACGGAACACGGAACTCGGAACTTGGAACTCGGAACTCGGAATTCGTAATTCAGAACATGGAATTCGGAAGTTGGAACGCGGAAATCAGAACTCAGAACTCGAAATTTGGAACTCAGAACACGGAATTCGGAACTCGGAACTCGGAACTCAGAACTCGGAACTCGGAACTCGGAACTTGGACCTCGGAAATCAGAACACGGAACACGGAACACGGAACACGGAACACAGAACACGGAACTCGGAACTCGGAACTCGGAACTCGGAACTTGGACCTCGGAAATCAGAACACGGAACACGGAACACGGAACACGGAACACAGAACTCGGAACTCGGAACTCGGACCTCGGAACTCGGAACTCGGAACACGGAATTCGGAACTCAGAACTCGGAACTCGGAACTCGGAACTCGGAATTCGGAATTCAGAACATGGAATTCGGATGTTGGAACGCGGAACTCAGAACTCAGAACTCTAAATTCGGAACTCAGAACACGGAATTCGGAATTCGGAACTCGGAACTTCGAAATCGAAATTCGAAACTCGGAATTCGGAACTCGGAATTCGGAACACGGAATTCGGAACACGGAGTTCGGAACTCAGAACTCAGAACTCGGAACTCGGAACTCGGAACTTGAAATTCGGTATTCGGTACTCGGAATTCGGAACACGGAACACGGAACACAGAACACGGAACTCGGAACTCGGAACTTGGACCTCGGAAATCAGAACACGGAACACAGAACACGGAACACAGAACTCGGAACTCGGAACTCGGAACTCGGACCTCAGAACTCGGAACTCGGAACTCGGAACTCGGAACACGGAATTCGGAACTCGGAACTCGGAACTCGGAACTCGGAACTCGGAACTCAGAACTCGGAAATCGGAATTCGGAACTCGGAACTGGGAAATCGAAATTCGAAACTCGGAATTCGGAACTCGGAATTCGGAACACGGAATTCGGAACACGGAGTTCGAAACTCAGAACTCAGAACTCGGAACTCGGAACTTGAAATTCGGTATTCGGTACTCGGAATTCGGAACACAGAACACGGAACTCGGAACTCGGAACTCGGAACTTGGAACTCGGAACTTGGACCTCGGTAATCAGAACACGGAACATGGAACACGGACCTCGGACCTCGGAACTCGGACCTCGGATCTCGGATCTCGGATCTCGGAACACGGAATTCGGAATTCGGAACTCGGAACTCGGAACTCGGAACTCGGAACTTGGACCTCGGAACTCAGAATTCGGAACACGGAACACGGAATTCGGAACTCGGAAACTCGGAAACTCGGAATTCGGAACTCAGAACTCGGAACTCGGAACTCGGAACTCGGAACTCAGAATTCGGAATTCGGAATTCGGAACTCGGAACTCGGAACTCGGACCTCGGAACTCGGAACGCGGAACGCGGAACTCAGAACTCGAAATTCGGAACTCGGAATTCGGAACTCGGAACTTGGACCTCGGAAATCAGAACACGGAACACAGAACTCGGAACTCGGACCTCGGACCTCGGACCTCGGAACACGGAACACGGAATTCGGAACTCAGAACTCGGAATTCGTAACTCGGAACTGAGAACGCGGAACTCAGAACTCGCCATTCGGAACTTGGAACTCGGAACACGGAACACGGAATACGGAACTCAGAACTCGGAACTCGGAACTCGGAACACGGAATTCGGACCTCGGAAATCGGAACTCGGGACTCGGGACTCGGAATTCGGAATTCGGAATTCGGAACTCGGAACTCGGAATTCGGAACTCGGAACTCAGAACTCAGAACTCAGAACTCGGAACTCAGAACTTGACATTCGGAATTCGGAACTCGGAATTCGGAACATGGAACACGGAACACGGAACACGGAACACGGAACTCGGAACTTGAAATTCGGAATTCGGAATTCGGAACTCGGAACTCAGAACTCAGAACTCAGAACTCGGAACTCAGAACTTGACATTCGGAATTCGGAACTCGGAATTCGGAACATGGAACTCGGAACTCGGAACACGGAACACGGAACACGGAACTCGGAACTTGGAACTCGGAACTCGGAATTCGTAACTCGGAACTGAGAACGCGGAACTCAGAACTCGCCATTCGGAACTTGGAACTCGGAACACGGAACACGGAACACGGAATACGGAACTCGGAACTCGGAACTCGGAACTCGGAACTCGGAACTCGGAACTCGGAACTCGGAACTCGGAACTCGGAACTCGGAAGTCGGAAGTCGGAATTCGGAACACGGAACTCAGAACTCAGAACTCGGAACTCGGAACATGGATTTCGGAACTCGGAACTCGGAACTCGGAACTCGGTACTCGGTACTCGGAACTCGGAACTCGGAACTCGGAACACGGAACACGGAACTCGGAACTTGGAACTCGGAACTCGGAATTCGTAATTCAGAACATGGAATTCGGAAGTTGGAACGCGGAAATCAGAACTCAGAACTCGAAATTCGGAACTCAGAACACGGAATTCGGAACTCGGAACTCGGAACTCAGAACTCGGAACTCGGAACTCGGAACTTGGACCTCGGAAATCAGAACACGGAACACGGAACACGGAACACGGAACACAGAACACGGAACTCGGAACTCGGAACTCGGAACTCGGAACTCGGAACTCGGAACTTGGACCTCGGAAATCAGAACACGGAACACGGAACACGGAACACGGAACACAGAACTCGGAACTCGGAACTCGGACCTCGGAACTCGGAACTCGGAACACGGAATTCGGAACTCAGAACTCGGAACTCGGAACTCGGAACTCGGAATTCGGAATTCAGAACATGGAATTCGGATGTTGGAACGCGGAACTCAGAACTCAGAACTCGAAATTCGGAACTCAGAACACGGAATTCGGAACTCGGAACTCGGAACTCAGAACTCGGAACTCGGAACTCGGAACTTGGACCTCGGAAATCAGAACACGGAACACGGAACACGGAACACGGAACACAGAACACGGAACTCGGAACTCGGAACTCGGAACTCGGAACTCGGAACTCGGAACTTGGACCTCGGAAATCAGAACACGGAACACGGAACACGGAACACGGAACACAGAACTCGGAACTCGGAACTCGGACCTCGGAACTCGGAACTCGGAACACGGAATTCGGAACTCAGAACTCGGAACTCGGAACTCGGAACTCGGAATTCGGAATTCAGAACATGGAATTCGGATGTTGGAACGCGGAACTCAGAACTCAGAACTCTAAATTCGGAACTCAGAACACGGAATTCGGAACTCGGAACTCGGAACTCGGAACTCGGAACACGGAATTCGGAACTCGGAACTCGGAACTCGGAACTCAGAACTCGGAAATCGGAATTCGGAACTCGGAACTGGGAAATCGAAATTCGAAACTTGGAATTCGGAACTCGGAATTCGGAACACGGAATTCGGAACACGGAGTTCGAAACTCAGAACTCAGAACTCGGAACTCGGAACTTGAAATTCGGTATTCGGTACTCGGAATTCGGAACACAGAACACGGAACTCGGAACTTGGAACTCGGAACTCGGAACTTGGACCTCGGTAATCAGAACACGGAACATGGAACACAGACCTCGGAACTCGGAACTCGGAACTCGGAACTCGGAACACGGAATTCGGAATTCGGAACTCGGAACTCGGAACTCGGAACTCGGAACTCGGAACTCGGAACTTGGACCTCGGAACTCAGAATTCGGAACACGGAACACGGAATTCGGAACTCGGAAACTCGGAAACTCGGAATTCGGAACTCAGAACTCGGAACTCGGAACTCGGAACTCAGAATTCGGAATTCGGAATTCGGAATTCGGAACTCGGAACTCGGAACTCGGACCTCGGAACTCGGAACGCGGAACTCAGAACTCGAAATTCGGAACTCGGAATTCGGAACTCGGAACTTGGACCTCGGAAATCAGAACACGGAACACAGAACTCGGAACTCGGACCTCGGAACACGGAACACGGAATTCGGAACTCAGAACTCGGAACTCAGAACTTGACATTCGGAATTCGGAACTCGGAATTCGGAACATGGAACACGGAACACGGAACATGGAACACGGAACTCGGAACTTGAAATTCGGAATTCGGAATTCGGAATTCGGAACTCGGAACTCAGAACTCGGAACTCAGAACTTGACATTCGGAATTCGGAACTCGGAATTCGGAACATGGAACTCGGAACTCGGAACACGGAACACGGAACTCGGAACTTGGAACTCGGAACTCGGAATTCGTAACTCGGAACTGAGAACGCGGAACTCAGAACTCGCCATTCGGAACTTGGAACTCAGAACACGGAACACGGAACACGGAACACGGAATACGGAACTCGGAACTCGGAACTCGGAACTCGGAACTCGGAACTCGGAATTCGGAACTTGGAACTCGGAACTCGGAACTCGGAACTTGGAACTCGGAAGTTGGAACGCGGAACTCAGAACTCAGAACTTGAAATTCGGAACTCAGAACACGGAATTCGGAATTCGGAACTCGGAACTTCGAAATCGAAATTCGAAACTCGGAATTCGGAACTCGGAATTCGGAACACGGAATTCGGAACACGGAGTTCGGAACTCAGAACTCGGAACTCGGAACTCGGAACTTGAAATTCGGTATTCGGTACTCGGAATTCGGAACATGGAACACGGAACACGGAACACGGAACACGGAACACAGAACACGGAACTCGGAACTCGGAACTCGGAACTCGGAACTCGGAACTTGGACCTCGGAAATCAGAACACGGAACACAGAACACGGAACACAGAACTCGGAACTCGGAACTCGGAACTCGGACCTCAGAACTCGGAACTCGGAACTCGGAACTCGGAACACGGAATTCGGAACTCAGAACTCGGAACTCGGAACTCGGAACTCGGAACTCGGAACTCGGAACTCGGAACTCGGAACTCGGAATTCGGAATTCAGAACATGGAATTCGGATGTTGGAACGCGGAACTCAGAACTCAGAACACGGAATTCGGAACTCGGAACTCGGAACTCGGAACTCGGAACTCGGAACACGGAATTCGGAACTCAGAACTCGGAACTCGGAACTCGGAACTCGGAACTCGGAACTCGGAACTCGGAATTCGGAATTCAGAACATGGAATTCGGATGTTGGAACGCGGAACTCAGAACTCGGAACACGGAATTCGGACCTCGGAAATCGGAACTCGGGACTCGGGACTCGGAATTCGGAATTCGGAACTCGGAACTCGGAACTCGGAATTCGGAATTCGGAACTCGGAACTCAGAACTCAGAACTCAGAACTCGGAACTCAGAACTTGACATTCGGAATTCGGAACTCGGAATTCGGAACATGGAACACGGAACACGGAACACGGAACACGGAACTCGGAACTTGAAATTCGGAATTCGGAATTCGGAATTCGGAATTCGGAATTCGGAACTCGGAACTCAGAACTCAGAACTCAGAACTCGGAACTCAGAACTTGACATTCGGAATTCGGAACTCGGAATTCGGAACATGGAACTCGGAACTCGGAACACGGAACACGGAACTCGGAACTTGGAACTCGGAACTCGGAATTCGTAACTCGGAACTGAGAACGCGGAACTCAGAACTCGCCATTCGGAACTTGGAACTCGGAACACGGAACACGGAACACGGAATACGGAACTCGGAACTCGTAATTCAGAACTCGGAACTCGGAACTCGGAACTCGGAACTTGGAACTCGGAACTCGGAACTCGGAATTCGTAACTCGGAACTGAGAACGCGGAACTCAGAACTCGCCATTCGGAACTTGGAACTCGGAACACGGAACACGGAACACGGAATACGGAATACGGAACTCGGAACTCGGAACTCGGAACTCGGAACTCGGAACTCGGAATTCGGAACTCAGAACTCGGAACTCGGAATTCGTAACTCGGAACTGAGAACGCGGAACTCAGAACTCGCAATTCGGAACTTGGAACTTGGAACTCGGAACACGGAACACGGAACACGGAACACGGAACACGGAACACGGAACTCGGAATTCGGAACTCGGAACTCGGAACTCGGAAATCGGAAATCGGAAGTCGGAACTCGGAACTTGGAATTCGGAACTCGGAACTTGGACCTCGGAAATCAGAACACGGAACACAGAACTCGGAACTCGGACCTCGGACCTCGGAACACGGAACACGGAATTCGGAACTCGGAACTCGGAACACGGAATTCGGACCTCGGAAATCGGAACTCGGGACTCGGGACTCGGAATTCGGAATTCGGAACTCGGAACTCGGAACTCGGAATTCGGAATTCGGAACTCGGAACTCAGAACTCAGAACTCAGAACTCGGAACTCAGAACTTGACATTCGGAATTCGGAACTCGGAATTCGGAACATGGAACACGGAACACGGAACACGGAACACGGAACTCGGAACTTGAAATTCGGAATTCGGAATTCGGAATTCGGAATTCGGAATTCGGAACTCGGAACTCAGAACTCAGAACTCAGAACTCGGAACTCAGAACTTGACATTCGGAATTCGGAACTCGGAATTCGGAACATGGAACTCGGAACTCGGAACACGGAACACGGAACTCGGAACTTGGAACTCGGAACTCGGAATTCGTAACTCGGAACTGAGAACGCGGAACTCAGAACTCGCCATTCGGAACTTGGAACTCGGAACACGGAACACGGAATACGGAACTCGGAACTCGTAATTCAGAACTCGGAACTCGGAACTCGGAACTCGGAACTTGGAACTCGGAACTCGGAACTCGGAACTCGGAATTCGTAACTCGGAACTGAGAACGCGGAACTCAGAACTCGCCATTCGGAACTTGGAACTCGGAACACGGAACACGGAACACGGAATACGGAACTCGGAACTCGGAACTCGGAACTCGGAACTCGGAACTCGGAATTCGGAACTCAGAACTCGGAACTCGGAATTCGTAACTCGGAACTGAGAACGCGGAACTCAGAACTCGCAATTCGGAACTTGGAACTTGGAACTCGGAACACGGAACACGGAACACGGAACACGGAACACGGAACACGGAACTCGGAATTCGGAACTCGGAACTCGGAACTCGGAAATCGGAAATCGGAAGTCGGAACTCGGAACTCGGAATTCGGAACACGGAACTCAGAACTCGGAACTCGGAACATGGAATTCGGAACTCGGAACTCGGAACTCGGTACTCGGTACTCGGAACTCGGAACTCGGAACTCGGAACACGGAACACGGAACTCGGAACTTGGAACTTGGAACTCGGAATTCGTAATTCAGAACATGGAATTCGGAAGTTGGAACGCGGAACTCAGAACTCAGAACTCGAAATTCGGAACTCAGAACACGGAATTCGGAATTCGGAACTCGGAACTTCGAAATCGAAATTCGAAACTCGGAATTCGGAACTCGGAATTCGGAACACGGAATTCGGAACACGGAGTTCGGAACTCAGAACTCAGAACTCGGAACTCGAAACTCGGAACTTCAAATTCGGTATTCGGTATTCGGTACTCGGAATTCGGAACACGGAACACGGAACACAGAACACGGAACTCGGAACTCGGAACTTGGACCTCGGAAATCAGAACACGGAACACAGAACACGGAACACAGAACTCGGAACTCGGAACTCGGAACTCGGACCTCAGAACTCGGAACTCGGAACTCGGAACTCGGAACTCGGAACACGGAATTCGGAACTCGGAACTCGGAACTCGGAACTCGGAACTCGGAACTCGGAACTCGGAACTCGGAAATCGGAATTCGGAACTCGGAACTGGGAAATCGAAATTCGAAACTCGGAATTCGGAACTCGGAATTCGGAACACGGAATTCGGAACACGGAGTTCGAAACTCAGAACTCAGAACTCGGAACTCGGAACTTGAAATTCGGTATTCGGTACTCGGAATTCGGAACACAGAACACGGAACTCGGAACTCGGAACTCGGAACTCGGAACTTGGAACTCGGAACTTGGACCTCGGTAATCAGAACACGGAACATGGAACACGGACCTCGGACCTCGGAACTCGGACCTCGGATCTCGGATCTCGGATCTCGGAACACGGAATTCGGAATTCGGAACTCGGAACTCGGAACTCGGAACTCGGAACTTGGACCTCGGAACTCAGAATTCGGAACACGGAACACGGAATTCGGAACTCGGAAACTCGGAAACTCGGAATTCGGAACTCAGAACTCGGAACTCGGAACTCGGAACTCGGAACTCAGAATTCGGAATTCGGAATTCGGAACTCGGAACTCGGAACTCGGACCTCGGAACTCGGAACGCGGAACGCGGAACTCAGAACTCGAAATTCGGAACTCGGAATTCGGAACTCGGAACTTGGACCTCGGAAATCAGAACACGGAACACAGAACTCGGAACTCGGACCTCGGACCTCGGACCTCGGAACACGGAACACGGAATTCGGAACTCAGAACTCGGAATTCGTAACTCGGAACTGAGAACGCGGAACTCAGAACTCGCCATTCGGAACTTGGAACTCGGAACACGGAACACGGAACACGGAATACGGAACTCAGAACTCGGAACTCGGAACTCGGAACACGGAATTCGGACCTCGGAAATCGGAACTCGGGACTCGGGACTCGGAATTCGGAATTCGGAATTCGGAACTCGGAACTCGGAATTCGGAACTCGGAACTCAGAACTCAGAACTCAGAACTCGGAACTCAGAACTTGACATTCGGAATTCGGAACTCGGAATTCGGAACATGGAACACGGAACACGGAACACGGAACACGGAACTCGGAACTTGAAATTCGGAATTCGGAATTCGGAACTCGGAACTCAGAACTCAGAACTCAGAACTCAGAACTCGGAACTCAGAACTTGACATTCGGAATTCGGAACTCGGAATTCGGAACATGGAACTCGGAACTCGGAACACGGAACACGGAACACGGAACTCGGAACTTGGAACTCGGAACTCGGAATTCGTAACTCGGAACTGAGAACGCGGAACTCAGAACTCGCCATTCGGAACTTGGAACTCGGAACACGGAACACGGAACACGGAATACGGAACTCGGAACTCGGAACTCGGAACTCGGAACTCGGAACTCGGAACTCGGAACTCGGAACTCGGAACTCGGAACTCGGAACTCGGAACTCGGAACTCGGAAGTCGGAAGTCGGAATTCGGAACACGGAACTCAGAACTCAGAACTCGGAACTCGGAACATGGATTTCGGAACTCGGAACTCGGAACTCGGAACTCGGTACTCGGTACTCGGAACTCGGAACTCGGAACTCGGAACTCGGAACACGGAACACGGAACTCGGAACTTGGAACTCGGAACTCGGAATTCGTAATTCAGAACATGGAATTCGGAAGTTGGAACGCGGAAATCAGAACTCAGAACTCGAAATTCGGAACTCAGAACACGGAATTCGGAACTCGGAACTCGGAACTCGGAACTCAGAACTCGGAACTCGGAACTTGGACCTCGGAAATCAGAACACGGAACACGGAACACGGAACACGGAACACAGAACACGGAACTCGGAACTCGGAACTCGGAACTCGGAACTCGGAACTTGGACCTCGGAAATCAGAACACGGAACACGGAACACGGAACACGGAACACAGAACTCGGAACTCGGAACTCGGACCTCGGAACTCGGAACTCGGAACACGGAATTCGGAACTCAGAACTCGGAACTCGGAACTCGGAACTCGGAATTCGGAATTCAGAACATGGAATTCGGATGTTGGAACGCGGAACTCAGAACTCAGAACTCTAAATTCGGAACTCAGAACACGGAATTCGGAATTCGGAACTCGGAACTTCGAAATCGAAATTCGAAACTCGGAATTCGGAACTCGGAATTCGGAACACGGAATTCGGAACACGGAGTTCGGAACTCAGAACTCAGAACTCGGAACTCGGAACTCGGAACTTGAAATTCGGTATTCGGTACTCGGAATTCGGAACACGGAACACGGAACACAGAACACGGAACTCGGAACTCGGAACTTGGACCTCGGAAATCAGAACACGGAACACAGAACACGGAACACAGAACTCGGAACTCGGAACTCGGAACTCGGACCTCAGAACTCGGAACTCGGAACTCGGAACTCGGAACACGGAATTCGGAACTCGGAACTCGGAACTCGGAACTCGGAACTCGGAACTCAGAACTCGGAAATCGGAATTCGGAACTCGGAACTGGGAAATCGAAATTCGAAACTCGGAATTCGGAACTCGGAATTCGGAACACGGAATTCGGAACACGGAGTTCGAAACTCAGAACTCAGAACTCGGAACTCGGAACTTGAAATTCGGTATTCGGTACTCGGAATTCGGAACACAGAACACGGAACTCGGAACTCGGAACTCGGAACTTGGAACTCGGAACTTGGACCTCGGTAATCAGAACACGGAACATGGAACACGGACCTCGGACCTCGGAACTCGGACCTCGGATCTCGGATCTCGGATCTCGGAACACGGAATTCGGAATTCGGAACTCGGAACTCGGAACTCGGAACTCGGAACTTGGACCTCGGAACTCAGAATTCGGAACACGGAACACGGAATTCGGAACTCGGAAACTCGGAAACTCGGAATTCGGAACTCAGAACTCGGAACTCGGAACTCGGAACTCGGAACTCAGAATTCGGAATTCGGAATTCGGAACTCGGAACTCGGAACTCGGACCTCGGAACTCGGAACGCGGAACGCGGAACTCAGAACTCGAAATTCGGAACTCGGAATTCGGAACTCGGAACTTGGACCTCGGAAATCAGAACACGGAACACAGAACTCGGAACTCGGACCTCGGACCTCGGACCTCGGAACACGGAACACGGAATTCGGAACTCAGAACTCGGAATTCGTAACTCGGAACTGAGAACGCGGAACTCAGAACTCGCCATTCGGAACTTGGAACTCGGAACACGGAACACGGAACACGGAATACGGAACTCAGAACTCGGAACTCGGAACTCGGAACACGGAATTCGGACCTCGGAAATCGGAACTCGGGACTCGGGACTCGGAATTCGGAATTCGGAATTCGGAACTCGGAACTCGGAATTCGGAACTCGGAACTCAGAACTCAGAACTCAGAACTCGGAACTCAGAACTTGACATTCGGAATTCGGAACTCGGAATTCGGAACATGGAACACGGAACACGGAACACGGAACACGGAACTCGGAACTTGAAATTCGGAATTCGGAATTCGGAACTCGGAACTCAGAACTCAGAACTCAGAACTCGGAACTCAGAACTTGACATTCGGAATTCGGAACTCGGAATTCGGAACATGGAACTCGGAACTCGGAACACGGAACACGGAACACGGAACTCGGAACTTGGAACTCGGAACTCGGAATTCGTAACTCGGAACTGAGAACGCGGAACTCAGAACTCGCCATTCGGAACTTGGAACTCGGAACACGGAACACGGAACACGGAATACGGAACTCGGAACTCGGAACTCGGAACTCGGAACTCGGAACTCGGAACTCGGAACTCGGAACTCGGAAGTCGGAAGTCGGAATTCGGAACACGGAACTCAGAACTCAGAACTCGGAACTCGGAACATGGATTTCGGAACTCGGAACTCGGAACTCGGAACTCGGTACTCGGTACTCGGAACTCGGAACTCGGAACTCGGAACACGGAACACGGAACTCGGAACTTGGAACTCGGAACTCGGAATTCGTAATTCAGAACATGGAATTCGGAAGTTGGAACGCGGAAATCAGAACTCAGAACTCGAAATTCGGAACTCAGAACACGGAATTCGGAACTCGGAACTCGGAACTCAGAACTCGGAACTCGGAACTCGGAACTTGGACCTCGGAAATCAGAACACGGAACACGGAACACGGAACACGGAACACAGAACACGGAACTCGGAACTCGGAACTCGGAACTCGGAACTCGGAACTCGGAACTTGGACCTCGGAAATCAGAACACGGAACACGGAACACGGAACACGGAACACAGAACTCGGAACTCGGAACTCGGACCTCGGAACTCGGAACTCGGAACACGGAATTCGGAACTCAGAACTCGGAACTCGGAACTCGGAACTCGGAATTCGGAATTCAGAACATGGAATTCGGATGTTGGAACGCGGAACTCAGAACTCAGAACTCGAAATTCGGAACTCAGAACACGGAATTCGGAACTCGGAACTCGGAACTCAGAACTCGGAACTCGGAACTCGGAACTTGGACCTCGGAAATCAGAACACGGAACACGGAACACGGAACACGGAACACAGAACACGGAACTCGGAACTCGGAACTCGGAACTCGGAACTCGGAACTCGGAACTTGGACCTCGGAAATCAGAACACGGAACACGGAACACGGAACACGGAACACAGAACTCGGAACTCGGAACTCGGACCTCGGAACTCGGAACTCGGAACACGGAATTCGGAACTCAGAACTCGGAACTCGGAACTCGGAACTCGGAATTCGGAATTCAGAACACGGAATTCGGAACTCGGAACTCGGAACTCGGAACTCGGAACACGGAATTCGGAACTCGGAACTCGGAACTCGGAACTCAGAACTCGGAAATCGGAATTCGGAACTCGGAACTGGGAAATCGAAATTCGAAACTCGGAATTCGGAACTCGGAATTCGGAACACGGAATTCGGAACACGGAGTTCGAAACTCAGAACTCAGAACTCGGAACTCGGAACTTGAAATTCGGTATTCGGTACTCGGAATTCGGAACACAGAACACGGAACTCGGAACTTGGAACTCGGAACTCGGAACTTGGACCTCGGTAATCAGAACACGGAACATGGAACACAGACCTCGGAACTCGGAACTCGGAACTCGGAACTCGGAACACGGAATTCGGAATTCGGAACTCGGAACTCGGAACTCGGAACTCGGAACTCGGAACTCGGAACTTGGACCTCGGAACTCAGAATTCGGAACACGGAACACGGAATTCGGAACTCGGAAACTCGGAAACTCGGAATTCGGAACTCAGAACTCGGAACTCGGAACTCGGAACTCAGAATTCGGAATTCGGAATTCGGAATTCGGAACTCGGAACTCGGAACTCGGACCTCGGAACTCGGAACGCGGAACTCAGAACTCGAAATTCGGAACTCGGAATTCGGAACTCGGAACTTGGACCTCGGAAATCAGAACACGGAACACAGAACTCGGAACTCGGACCTCGGAACACGGAACACGGAATTCGGAACTCAGAACTCGGAACTCAGAACTTGACATTCGGAATTCGGAACTCGGAATTCGGAACATGGAACACGGAACACGGAACATGGAACACGGAACTCGGAACTTGAAATTCGGAATTCGGAATTCGGAATTCGGAACTCGGAACTCAGAACTCGGAACTCAGAACTTGACATTCGGAATTCGGAACTCGGAATTCGGAACATGGAACTCGGAACTCGGAACACGGAACACGGAACTCGGAACTTGGAACTCGGAACTCGGAATTCGTAACTCGGAACTGAGAACGCGGAACTCAGAACTCGCCATTCGGAACTTGGAACTCAGAACACGGAACACGGAACACGGAACACGGAACACGGAATACGGAACTCGGAACTCGGAACTCGGAACTCGGAACTCGGAACTCGGAATTCGGAACTTGGAACTCGGAACTCGGAACTCGGAACTTGGAACTCGGAAGTTGGAACGCGGAACTCAGAACTCAGAACTTGAAATTCGGAACTCAGAACACGGAATTCGGAATTCGGAACTCGGAACTTCGAAATCGAAATTCGAAACTCGGAATTCGGAACTCGGAATTCGGAACACGGAATTCGGAACACGGAGTTCGTAACTCAGAACTCGGAACTCGGAACTCGGAACTTGAAATTCGGTATTCGGTACTCGGAATTCGGAACACGGAACACGGAACACGGAACACAGAACACGGAACTCGGAACTCGGAACTCGGAACTCGGAACTCGGAACTTGGACCTCGGAAATCAGAACACGGAACACAGAACACGGAACACAGAACTCGGAACTCGGAACTCGGAACTCGGACCTCAGAACTCGGAACTCGGAACTCGGAACTCGGAACACGGAATTCGGAACTCAGAACTCGGAACTCGGAACTCGGAACTCGGAACTCGGAACTCGGAACTCGGAACTCGGAATTCGGAATTCAGAACATGGAATTCGGATGTTGGAACGCGGAACTCAGAACTCAGAACACGGAATTCGGAACTCGGAACTCGGAACTCGGAACTCGGAACTCGGAACACGGAATTCGGAACTCAGAACTCGGAACTCGGAACTCGGAACTCGGAACTCGGAACTCGGAACTCGGAATTCGGAATTCAGAACATGGAATTCGGATGTTGGAACGCGGAACTCAGAACTCGGAACACGGAATTCGGACCTCGGAAATCGGAACTCGGGACTCGGGACTCGGAATTCGGAATTCGGAACTCGGAACTCGGAACTCGGAATTCGGAATTCGGAACTCGGAACTCAGAACTCAGAACTCAGAACTCGGAACTCAGAACTTGACATTCGGAATTCGGAACTCGGAATTCGGAACATGGAACACGGAACACGGAACACGGAACACGGAACTCGGAACTTGAAATTCGGAATTCGGAATTCGGAATTCGGAATTCGGAATTCGGAACTCGGAACTCAGAACTCAGAACTCAGAACTCGGAACTCAGAACTTGACATTCGGAATTCGGAACTCGGAATTCGGAACATGGAACTCGGAACTCGGAACACGGAACACGGAACTCGGAACTTGGAACTCGGAACTCGGAATTCGTAACTCGGAACTGAGAACGCGGAACTCAGAACTCGCCATTCGGAACTTGGAACTCGGAACACGGAACACGGAACACGGAATACGGAACTCGGAACTCGTAATTCAGAACTCGGAACTCGGAACTCGGAACTCGGAACTTGGAACTCGGAACTCGGAACTCGGAATTCGTAACTCGGAACTGAGAACGCGGAACTCAGAACTCGCCATTCGGAACTTGGAACTCGGAACACGGAACACGGAACACGGAATACGGAATACGGAACTCGGAACTCGGAACTCGGAACTCGGAACTCGGAACTCGGAACTCGGAATTCGGAACTCAGAACTCGGAACTCGGAATTCGTAACTCGGAACTGAGAACGCGGAACTCAGAACTCGCAATTCGGAACTTGGAACTTGGAACTCGGAACACGGAACACGGAACACGGAACACGGAACACGGAACACGGAACTCGGAATTCGGAACTCGGAACTCGGAACTCGGAAATCGGAAATCGGAAGTCGGAACTCGGAACTCGGAATTCGGAACACGGAACTCAGAACTCGGAACTCGGAACATGGAATTCGGAACTCGGAACTCGGAACTCGGTACTCGGTACTCGGAACTCGGAACTCGGAACTCGGAACACGGAACACGGAACTCGGAACTTGGAACTTGGAACTCGGAATTCGTAATTCAGAACATGGAATTCGGAAGTTGGAACGCGGAACTCAGAACTCGGAACTCGGAACATGGAATTCGGAACTCGGAACTCGGAACTCGGTACTCGGTACTCGGAACTCGGAACTCGGAACTCGGAACACGGAACACGGAACTCGGAACTTGGAACTCGGAATTCGTAATTCAGAACATGGAATTCGGAAGTTGGAACGCGGAACTCAGAACTCAGAACTCGAAATTCGGAACTCAGAACACGGAATTCGGAATTCGGAACTCGGAACTTCGAAATCGAAATTCGAAACTCGGAATTCGGAACTCGGAATTCGGAACACGGAATTCGGAACACGGAGTTCGGAACTCAGAACTCAGAACTCGGAACTCGAAACTCGGAACTTCAAATTCGGTATTCGGTATTCGGTACTCGGAATTCGGAACACGGAACACGGAACACAGAACACGGAACTCGGAACTCGGAACTTGGACCTCGGAAATCAGAACACGGAACACAGAACACGGAACACAGAACTCGGAACTCGGAACTCGGAACTCGGACCTCAGAACTCGGAACTCGGAACTCGGAACTCGGAACTCGGAACACGGAATTCGGAACTCGGAACTCGGAACTCGGAACTCGGAACTCGGAACTCGGAACTCGGAACTCGGAAATCGGAATTCGGAACTCGGAACTGGGAAATCGAAATTCGAAACTCGGAATTCGGAACTCGGAATTCGGAACACGGAATTCGGAACACGGAGTTCGAAACTCAGAACTCAGAACTCGGAACTCGGAACTTGAAATTCGGTATTCGGTACTCGGAATTCGGAACACAGAACACGGAACTCGGAACTCGGAACTCGGAACTCGGAACTTGGAACTCGGAACTTGGACCTCGGTAATCAGAACACGGAACATGGAACACGGACCTCGGACCTCGGAACTCGGACCTCGGATCTCGGATCTCGGATCTCGGAACACGGAATTCGGAATTCGGAACTCGGAACTCGGAACTCGGAACTCGGAACTTGGACCTCGGAACTCAGAATTCGGAACACGGAACACGGAATTCGGAACTCGGAAACTCGGAAACTCAGAATTCGGAACTCAGAACTCGGAACTCGGAACTCGGAACTCGGAACTCAGAATTCGGAATTCGGAATTCGGAACTCGGAACTCGGAACTCGGACCTCGGAACTCGGAACGCGGAACGCGGAACTCAGAACTCGAAATTCGGAACTCGGAATTCGGAACTCGGAACTTGGACCTCGGAAATCAGAACACGGAACACAGAACTCGGAACTCGGACCTCGGACCTCGGACCTCGGAACACGGAACACGGAATTCGGAACTCAGAACTCGGAATTCGTAACTCGGAACTGAGAACGCGGAACTCAGAACTCGCCATTCGGAACTTGGAACTCGGAACACGGAACACGGAACACGGAATACGGAACTCAGAACTCGGAACTCGGAACTCGGAACACGGAATTCGGACCTCGGAAATCGGAACTCGGGACTCGGGACTCGGAATTCGGAATTCGGAATTCGGAACTCGGAACTCGGAATTCGGAACTCGGAACTCAGAACTCAGAACTCAGAACTCGGAACTCAGAACTTGACATTCGGAATTCGGAACTCGGAATTCGGAACATGGAACACGGAACACGGAACACGGAACACGGAACTCGGAACTTGAAATTCGGAATTCGGAATTCGGAACTCGGAACTCAGAACTCAGAACTCAGAACTCAGAACTCGGAACTCAGAACTTGACATTCGGAATTCGGAACTCGGAATTCGGAACATGGAACTCGGAACTCGGAACACGGAACACGGAACACGGAACTCGGAACTTGGAACTCGGAACTCGGAATTCGTAACTCGGAACTGAGAACGCGGAACTCAGAACTCGCCATTCGGAACTTGGAACTCGGAACACGGAACACGGAACACGGAATACGGAACTCGGAACTCGGAACTCGGAACTCGGAACTCGGAACTCGGAACTCGGAACTCGGAACTCGGAACTCGGAACTCGGAACTCGGAACTCGGAACTCGGAACTCGGAAGTCGGAAGTCGGAATTCGGAACACGGAACTCAGAACTCAGAACTCGGAACTCGGAACATGGATTTCGGAACTCGGAACTCGGAACTCGGAACTCGGTACTCGGTACTCGGAACTCGGAACTCGGAACTCGGAACACGGAACACGGAACTCGGAACTCGGAACTTGGAACTCGGAACTCGGAATTCGTAATTCAGAACATGGAATTCGGAAGTTGGAACGCGGAAATCAGAACTCAGAACTCGAAATTCGGAACTCAGAACACGGAATTCGGAACTCGGAACTCGGAACTCAGAACTCGGAACTCGGAACTCGGAACTTGGACCTCGGAAATCAGAACACGGAACACGGAACACGGAACACGGAACACAGAACACGGAACTCGGAACTCGGAACTCGGAACTCGGAACTCGGAACTTGGACCTCGGAAATCAGAACACGGAACACGGAACACGGAACACGGAACACAGAACTCGGAACTCGGAACTCGGACCTCGGAACTCGGAACTCGGAACACGGAATTCGGAACTCAGAACTCGGAACTCGGAACTCGGAACTCGGAATTCGGAATTCAGAACATGGAATTCGGATGTTGGAACGCGGAACTCAGAACTCAGAACTCTAAATTCGGAACTCAGAACACGGAATTCGGAATTCGGAACTCGGAACTTCGAAATCGAAATTCGAAACTCGGAATTCGGAACTCGGAATTCGGAACACGGAATTCGGAACACGGAGTTCGGAACTCAGAACTCAGAACTCGGAACTCGGAACTCGGAACTTGAAATTCGGTATTCGGTACTCGGAATTCGGAACACGGAACACGGAACACAGAACACGGAACTCGGAACTCGGAACTTGGACCTCGGAAATCAGAACACGGAACACAGAACACGGAACACAGAACTCGGAACTCGGAACTCGGAACTCGGACCTCAGAACTCGGAACTCGGAACTCGGAACTCGGAACACAGAATTCGGAACTCGGAACTCGGAACTCGGAACTCGGAACTCGGAACTCAGAACTCGGAAATCGGAATTCGGAACTCGGAACTGGGAAATCGAAATTCGAAACTCGGAATTCGGAACTCGGAATTCGGAACACGGAATTCGGAACACGGAGTTCGAAACTCAGAACTCAGAACTCGGAACTCGGAACTTGAAATTCGGTATTCGGTACTCGGAATTCGGAACACAGAACACGGAACTCGGAACTCGGAACTCGGAACTTGGAACTCGGAACTTGGACCTCGGTAATCAGAACACGGAACATGGAACACGGACCTCGGACCTCGGAACTCGGACCTCGGATCTCGGATCTCGGATCTCGGAACACGGAATTCGGAATTCGGAACTCGGAACTCGGAACTCGGAACTCGGAACTTGGACCTCGGAACTCAGAATTCGGAACACGGAACACGGAATTCGGAACTCGGAAACTCGGAAACTCGGAATTCGGAACTCAGAACTCGGAACTCGGAACTCGGAACTCGGAACTCAGAATTCGGAATTCGGAATTCGGAACTCGGAACTCGGAACTCGGACCTCGGAACTCGGAACGCGGAACGCGGAACTCAGAACTCGAAATTCGGAACTCGGAATTCGGAACTCGGAACTTGGACCTCGGAAATCAGAACACGGAACACAGAACTCGGAACTCGGACCTCGGACCTCGGACCTCGGAACACGGAACACGGAATTCGGAACTCAGAACTCGGAATTCGTAACTCGGAACTGAGAACGCGGAACTCAGAACTCGCCATTCGGAACTTGGAACTCGGAACACGGAACACGGAACACGGAATACGGAACTCAGAACTCGGAACTCGGAACTCGGAACACGGAATTCGGACCTCGGAAATCGGAACTCGGGACTCGGGACTCGGAATTCGGAATTCGGAATTCGGAACTCGGAACTCGGAATTCGGAACTCGGAACTCAGAACTCAGAACTCAGAACTCGGAACTCAGAACTTGACATTCGGAATTCGGAACTCGGAATTCGGAACATGGAACACGGAACACGGAACACGGAACACGGAACTCGGAACTTGAAATTCGGAATTCGGAATTCGGAACTCGGAACTCAGAACTCAGAACTCAGAACTCGGAACTCAGAACTTGACATTCGGAATTCGGAACTCGGAATTCGGAACATGGAACTCGGAACTCGGAACACGGAACACGGAACACGGAACTCGGAACTTGGAACTCGGAACTCGGAATTCGTAACTCGGAACTGAGAACGCGGAACTCAGAACTCGCCATTCGGAACTTGGAACTCGGAACACGGAACACGGAACACGGAATACGGAACTCGGAACTCGGAACTCGGAACTCGGAACTCGGAACTCGGAACTCGGAACTCGGAACTCGGAACTCGGAACTCGGAAGTCGGAAGTCGGAATTCGGAACACGGAACTCAGAACTCAGAACTCGGAACTCGGAACATGGATTTCGGAACTCGGAACTCGGAACTCGGAACTCGGTACTCGGTACTCGGAACTCGGAACTCGGAACTCGGAACACGGAACACGGAACTCGGAACTTGGAACTCGGAACTCGGAATTCGTAATTCAGAACATGGAATTCGGAAGTTGGAACGCGGAAATCAGAACTCAGAACTCGAAATTCGGAACTCAGAACACGGAATTCGGAACTCGGAACTCGGAACTCAGAACTCGGAACTCGGAACTCGGAACTTGGACCTCGGAAATCAGAACACGGAACACGGAACACGGAACACGGAACACAGAACACGGAACTCGGAACTCGGAACTCGGAACTCGGAACTCGGAACTCGGAACTTGGACCTCGGAAATCAGAACACGGAACACGGAACACGGAACACGGAACACAGAACTCGGAACTCGGAACTCGGACCTCGGAACTCGGAACTCGGAACACGGAATTCGGAACTCAGAACTCGGAACTCGGAACTCGGAACTTGGAATTCGGAATTCAGAACATGGAATTCGGATGTTGGAACGCGGAACTCAGAACTCAGAACTCGAAATTCGGAACTCAGAACACGGAATTCGGAACTCGGAACTCGGAACTCAGAACTCGGAACTCGGAACTCGGAACTTGGACCTCGGAAATCAGAACACGGAACACGGAACACGGAACACGGAACACAGAACACGGAACTCGGAACTCGGAACTCGGAACTCGGAACTCGGAACTCGGAACTTGGACCTCGGAAATCAGAACACGGAACACGGAACACGGAACACGGAACACAGAACTCGGAACTCAGAACTCGGACCTCGGAACTCGGAACTCGGAACACGGAATTCGGAACTCAGAACTCGGAACTCGGAACTCGGAACTCGGAATTCGGAATTCAGAACATGGAATTCGGATGTTGGAACGCGGAACTCAGAACTCAGAACTCTAAATTCGGAACTCAGAACACGGAATTCGGAACTCGGAACTCGGAACTCGGAACTCGGAACACGGAATTCGGAACTCGGAACTCGGAACTCGGAACTCAGAACTCGGAAATCGGAATTCGGAACTCGGAACTGGGAAATCGAAATTCGAAACTCGGAATTCGGAACTCGGAATTCGGAACACGGAATTCGGAACACGGAGTTCGAAACTCAGAACTCAGAACTCGGAACTCGGAACTTGAAATTCGGTATTCGGTACTCGGAATTCGGAACACAGAACACGGAACTCGGAACTTGGAACTCGGAACTCGGAACTTGGACCTCGGTAATCAGAACACGGAACATGGAACACAGACCTCGGAACTCGGAACTCGGAACTCGGAACTCGGAACACGGAATTCGGAATTCGGAACTCGGAACTCGGAACTCGGAACTCGGAACTCGGAACTCGGAACTTGGACCTCGGAACTCAGAATTCGGAACACGGAACACGGAATTCGGAACTCGGAAACTCGGAAACTCGGAATTCGGAACTCGGAACTCGGAACTCGGAACTCGGAACTCAGAATTCGGAATTCGGAATTCGGAATTCGGAACTCGGAACTCGGAACTCGGACCTCGGAACTCGGAACGCGGAACTCAGAACTCGAAATTCGGAACTCGGAATTCGGAACTCGGAACTTGGACCTCGGAAATCAGAACACGGAACACAGAACTCGGAACTCGGACCTCGGAACACGGAACACGGAATTCGGAACTCAGAACTCGGAACTCAGAACTTGACATTCGGAATTCGGAACTCGGAATTCGGAACATGGAACACGGAACACGGAACATGGAACACGGAACTCGGAACTTGAAATTCGGAATTCGGAATTCGGAATTCGGAACTCGGAACTCAGAACTCGGAACTCAGAACTTGACATTCGGAATTCGGAACTCGGAATTCGGAACATGGAACTCGGAACTCGGAACACGGAACACGGAACTCGGAACTTGGAACTCGGAACTCGGAATTCGTAACTCGGAACTGAGAACGCGGAACTCAGAACTCGCCATTCGGAACTTGGAACTCAGAACACGGAACACGGAACACGGAACACGGAACACGGAATACGGAACTCGGAACTCGGAACTCGGAACTCGGAACTCGGAACTCGGAATTCGGAACTTGGAACTCGGAACTCGGAACTCGGAACTTGGAACTCGGAAGTTGGAACGCGGAACTCAGAACTCAGAACTTGAAATTCGGAACTCAGAACACGGAATTCGGAATTCGGAACTCGGAACTTCGAAATCGAAATTCGAAACTCGGAATTCGGAACTCGGAATTCGGAACACGGAATTCGGAACACGGAGTTCGGAACTCAGAACTCGGAACTCGGAACTCGGAACTTGAAATTCGGTATTCGGTACTCGGAATTCGGAACATGGAACACGGAACACGGAACACGGAACACGGAACACAGAACACGGAACTCGGAACTCGGAACTCGGAACTCGGAACTCGGAACTTGGACCTCGGAAATCAGAACACGGAACACAGAACACGGAACACAGAACTCGGAACTCGGAACTCGGAACTCGGACCTCAGAACTCGGAACTCGGAACTCGGAACTCGGAACACGGAATTCGGAACTCAGAACTCGGAACTCGGAACTCGGAACTCGGAACTCGGAACTCGGAACTCGGAACTCGGAATTCGGAATTCAGAACATGGAATTCGGATGTTGGAACGCGGAACTCAGAACTCAGAACACGGAATTCGGAACTCGGAACTCGGAACTCGGAACTCGGAACTCGGAACACGGAATTCGGAACTCAGAACTCGGAACTCGGAACTCGGAACTCGGAACTCGGAACTCGGAACTCGGAATTCGGAATTCAGAACATGGAATTCGGATGTTGGAACGCGGAACTCAGAACTCGGAACACGGAATTCGGACCTCGGAAATCGGAACTCGGGACTCGGGACTCGGAATTCGGAATTCGGAACTCGGAACTCGGAACTCGGAATTCGGAATTCGGAACTCGGAACTCAGAACTCAGAACTCAGAACTCGGAACTCAGAACTTGACATTCGGAATTCGGAACTCGGAATTCGGAACATGGAACACGGAACACGGAACACGGAACACGGAACTCGGAACTTGAAATTCGGAATTCGGAATTCGGAATTCGGAATTCGGAATTCGGAACTCGGAACTCAGAACTCAGAACTCAGAACTCGGAACTCAGAACTTGACATTCGGAATTCGGAACTCGGAATTCGGAACATGGAACTCGGAACTCGGAACACGGAACACGGAACTCGGAACTTGGAACTCGGAACTCGGAATTCGTAACTCGGAACTGAGAACGCGGAACTCAGAACTCGCCATTCGGAACTTGGAACTCGGAACACGGAACACGGAACACGGAATACGGAACTCGGAACTCGTAATTCAGAACTCGGAACTCGGAACTCGGAACTCGGAACTTGGAACTCGGAACTCGGAACTCGGAATTCGTAACTCGGAACTGAGAACGCGGAACTCAGAACTCGCCATTCGGAACTTGGAACTCGGAACACGGAACACGGAACACGGAATACGGAATACGGAACTCGGAACTCGGAACTCGGAACTCGGAACTCGGAACTCGGAATTCGGAACTCAGAACTCGGAACTCGGAATTCGTAACTCGGAACTGAGAACGCGGAACTCAGAACTCGCAATTCGGAACTTGGAACTTGGAACTCGGAACACGGAACACGGAACACGGAACACGGAACACGGAACACGGAACACGGAACTCGGAATTCGGAACTCGGAACTCGGAACTCGGAAATCGGAAATCGGAAGTCGGAACTCGGAACTTGGAATTCGGAACTCGGAACTTGGACCTCGGAAATCAGAACACGGAACACAGAACTCGGAACTCGGACCTCGGACCTCGGAACACGGAACACGGAATTCGGAACTCGGAACTCGGAACACGGAATTCGGACCTCGGAAATCGGAACTCGGGACTCGGGACTCGGAATTCGGAATTCGGAACTCGGAACTCGGAACTCGGAACTCGGAATTCGGAATTCGGAACTCGGAACTCAGAACTCAGAACTCAGAACTCGGAACTCAGAACTTGACATTCGGAATTCGGAACTCGGAATTCGGAACATGGAACACGGAACACGGAACACGGAACACGGAACTCGGAACTTGAAATTCGGAATTCGGAATTCGGAATTCGGAATTCGGAATTCGGAACTCGGAACTCAGAACTCAGAACTCAGAACTCGGAACTCAGAACTTGACATTCGGAATTCGGAACTCGGAATTCGGAACATGGAACTCGGAACTCGGAACACGGAACACGGAACTCGGAACTTGGAACTCGGAACTCGGAATTCGTAACTCGGAACTGAGAACGCGGAACTCAGAACTCGCCATTCGGAACTTGGAACTCGGAACACGGAACACGGAATACGGAACTCGGAACTCGTAATTCAGAACTCGGAACTCGGAACTCGGAACTCGGAACTTGGAACTCGGAACTCGGAACTCGGAACTCGGAATTCGTAACTCGGAACTGAGAACGCGGAACTCAGAACTCGCCATTCGGAACTTGGAACTCGGAACACGGAACACGGAACACGGAATACGGAACTCGGAACTCGGAACTCGGAACTCGGAACTCGGAACTCGGAATTCGGAACTCAGAACTCGGAACTCGGAATTCGTAACTCGGAACTGAGAACGCGGAACTCAGAACTCGCAATTCGGAACTTGGAACTTGGAACTCGGAACACGGAACACGGAACACGGAACACGGAACACGGAACACGGAACTCGGAATTCGGAACTCGGAACTCGGAACTCGGAAATCGGAAATCGGAAGTCGGAACTCGGAACTCGGAATTCGGAACACGGAACTCAGAACTCGGAACTCGGAACATGGAATTCGGAACTCGGAACTCGGAACTCGGTACTCGGTACTCGGAACTCGGAACTCGGAACTCGGAACACGGAACACGGAACTCGGAACTTGGAACTTGGAACTCGGAATTCGTAATTCAGAACATGGAATTCGGAAGTTGGAACGCGGAACTCAGAACTCAGAACTCGAAATTCGGAACTCAGAACACGGAATTCGGAATTCGGAACTCGGAACTTCGAAATCGAAATTCGAAACTCGGAATTCGGAACTCGGAATTCGGAACACGGAATTCGGAACACGGAGTTCGGAACTCAGAACTCAGAACTCGGAACTCGAAACTCGGAACTTCAAATTCGGTATTCGGTATTCGGTACTCGGAATTCGGAACACGGAACACGGAACACAGAACACGGAACTCGGAACTCGGAACTTGGACCTCGGAAATCAGAACACGGAACACAGAACACGGAACACAGAACTCGGAACTCGGAACTCGGAACTCGGACCTCAGAACTCGGAACTCGGAACTCGGAACTCGGAACTCGGAACACGGAATTCGGAACTCGGAACTCGGAACTCGGAACTCGGAACTCGGAACTCGGAACTCGGAACTCGGAAATCGGAATTCGGAACTCGGAACTGGGAAATCGAAATTCGAAACTCGGAATTCGGAACTCGGAATTCGGAACACGGAATTCGGAACACGGAGTTCGAAACTCAGAACTCAGAACTCGGAACTCGGAACTCGGAACTTGAAATTCGGTATTCGGTACTCGGAATTCGGAACACAGAACACGGAACTCGGAACTCGGAACTCGGAACTCGGAACTTGGAACTCGGAACTTGGACCTCGGTAATCAGAACACGGAACATGGAACACGGACCTCGGACCTCGGAACTCGGACCTCGGATCTCGGATCTCGGATCTCGGAACACGGAATTCGGAATTCGGAACTCGGAACTCGGAACTCGGAACTCGGAACTTGGACCTCGGAACTCAGAATTCGGAACACGGAACACGGAATTCGGAACTCGGAAACTCGGAAACTCGGAATTCGGAACTCAGAACTCGGAACTCGGAACTCGGAACTCGGAACTCAGAATTCGGAATTCGGAATTCGGAACTCGGAACTCGGAACTCGGACCTCGGAACTCGGAACGCGGAACGCGGAACTCAGAACTCGAAATTCGGAACTCGGAATTCGGAACTCGGAACTTGGACCTCGGAAATCAGAACACGGAACACAGAACTCGGAACTCGGACCTCGGACCTCGGACCTCGGAACACGGAACACGGAATTCGGAACTCAGAACTCGGAATTCGTAACTCGGAACTGAGAACGCGGAACTCAGAACTCGCCATTCGGAACTTGGAACTCGGAACACGGAACACGGAACACGGAATACGGAACTCAGAACTCGGAACTCGGAACTCGGAACACGGAATTCGGACCTCGGAAATCGGAACTCGGGACTCGGGACTCGGAATTCGGAATTCGGAATTCGGAACTCGGAACTCGGAATTCGGAACTCGGAACTCAGAACTCAGAACTCAGAACTCG
Source organism: Coluber constrictor foxii (assembly GCA_038048745.1). NCBI lineage: Eukaryota > Metazoa > Chordata > Lepidosauria > Squamata > Colubridae > Coluber > Coluber constrictor. The sequence goes on along the minus strand of JAWJVD010000098.1, from coordinate 1,559,908 downwards.
GAACTCAGAACTTGACATTCGGAATTCGGAACTCGGAATTCGGAACATGGAACACGGAACACGGAACACGGAACACGGAACTCGGAACTTGAAATTCGGAATTCGGAATTCGGAACTCGGAACTCAGAACTCAGAACTCAGAACTCAGAACTCGGAACTCAGAACTTGACATTCGGAATTCGGAACTCGGAATTCGGAACATGGAACTCGGAACTCGGAACACGGAACACGGAACACGGAACTCGGAACTTGGAACTCGGAACTCGGAATTCGTAACTCGGAACTGAGAACGCGGAACTCAGAACTCGCCATTCGGAACTTGGAACTCGGAACACGGAACACGGAACACGGAATACGGAACTCGGAACTCGGAACTCGGAACTCGGAACTCGGAACTCGGAACTCGGAACTCGGAACTCGGAACTCGGAACTCGGAACTCGGAACTCGGAAGTCGGAAGTCGGAATTCGGAACACGGAACTCAGAACTCAGAACTCGGAACTCGGAACATGGATTTCGGAACTCGGAACTCGGAACTCGGAACTCGGTACTCGGTACTCGGAACTCGGAACTCGGAACTCGGAACACGGAACACGGAACTCGGAACTTGGAACTCGGAACTCGGAATTCGTAATTCAGAACATGGAATTCGGAAGTTGGAACGCGGAAATCAGAACTCAGAACTCGAAATTCGGAACTCAGAACACGGAATTCGGAACTCGGAACTCGGAACTCAGAACTCGGAACTCGGAACTCGGAACTTGGACCTCGGAAATCAGAACACGGAACACGGAACACGGAACACGGAACACAGAACACGGAACTCGGAACTCGGAACTCGGAACTCGGAACTCGGAACTTGGACCTCGGAAATCAGAACACGGAACACGGAACACGGAACACGGAACACAGAACTCGGAACTCGGAACTCGGACCTCGGAACTCGGAACTCGGAACACGGAATTCGGAACTCAGAACTCGGAACTCGGAACTCGGAACTCGGAATTCGGAATTCAGAACATGGAATTCGGATGTTGGAACGCGGAACTCAGAACTCAGAACTCTAAATTCGGAACTCAGAACACGGAATTCGGAATTCGGAACTCGGAACTTCGAAATCGAAATTCGAAACTCGGAATTCGGAACTCGGAATTCGGAACACGGAATTCGGAACACGGAGTTCGGAACTCAGAACTCAGAACTCGGAACTCGGAACTCGGAACTTGAAATTCGGTATTCGGTACTCGGAATTCGGAACACGGAACACGGAACACAGAACACGGAACTCGGAACTCGGAACTTGGACCTCGGAAATCAGAACACGGAACACAGAACACGGAACACAGAACTCGGAACTCGGAACTCGGAACTCGGACCTCAGAACTCGGAACTCGGAACTCGGAACTCGGAACACGGAATTCGGAACTCGGAACTCGGAACTCGGAACTCGGAACTCGGAACTCAGAACTCGGAAATCGGAATTCGGAACTCGGAACTGGGAAATCGAAATTCGAAACTCGGAATTCGGAACTCGGAATTCGGAACACGGAATTCGGAACACGGAGTTCGAAACTCAGAACTCAGAACTCGGAACTCGGAACTTGAAATTCGGTATTCGGTACTCGGAATTCGGAACACAGAACACGGAACTCGGAACTCGGAACTCGGAACTTGGAACTCGGAACTTGGACCTCGGTAATCAGAACACGGAACATGGAACACGGACCTCGGACCTCGGAACTCGGACCTCGGATCTCGGATCTCGGATCTCGGATCTCGGAACACGGAATTCGGAATTCGGAACTCGGAACTCGGAACTCGGAACTCGGAACTTGGACCTCGGAACTCAGAATTCGGAACACGGAACACGGAATTCGGAACTCGGAAACTCGGAAACTCGGAATTCGGAACTCAGAACTCGGAACTCGGAACTCGGAACTCGGAACTCAGAATTCGGAATTCGGAATTCGGAACTCGGAACTCGGAACTCGGACCTCGGAACTCGGAACGCGGAACGCGGAACTCAGAACTCGAAATTCGGAACTCGGAATTCGGAACTCGGAACTTGGACCTCGGAAATCAGAACACGGAACACAGAACTCGGAACTCGGACCTCGGACCTCGGACCTCGGAACACGGAACACGGAATTCGGAACTCAGAACTCGGAATTCGTAACTCGGAACTGAGAACGCGGAACTCAGAACTCGCCATTCGGAACTTGGAACTCGGAACACGGAACACGGAACACGGAATACGGAACTCAGAACTCGGAACTCGGAACTCGGAACACGGAATTCGGACCTCGGAAATCGGAACTCGGGACTCGGGACTCGGAATTCGGAATTCGGAATTCGGAACTCGGAACTCGGAATTCGGAACTCGGAACTCAGAACTCAGAACTCAGAACTCGGAACTCAGAACTTGACATTCGGAATTCGGAACTCGGAATTCGGAACATGGAACACGGAACACGGAACACGGAACACGGAACTCGGAACTTGAAATTCGGAATTCGGAATTCGGAACTCGGAACTCAGAACTCAGAACTCAGAACTCGGAACTCAGAACTTGACATTCGGAATTCGGAACTCGGAATTCGGAACATGGAACTCGGAACTCGGAACACGGAACACGGAACACGGAACTCGGAACTTGGAACTCGGAACTCGGAATTCGTAACTCGGAACTGAGAACGCGGAACTCAGAACTCGCCATTCGGAACTTGGAACTCGGAACACGGAACACGGAACACGGAATACGGAACTCGGAACTCGGAACTCGGAACTCGGAACTCGGAACTCGGAACTCGGAACTCGGAACTCGGAAGTCGGAAGTCGGAATTCGGAACACGGAACTCAGAACTCAGAACTCGGAACTCGGAACATGGATTTCGGAACTCGGAACTCGGAACTCGGAACTCGGTACTCGGTACTCGGAACTCGGAACTCGGAACTCGGAACACGGAACACGGAACTCGGAACTTGGAACTCGGAACTCGGAATTCGTAATTCAGAACATGGAATTCGGAAGTTGGAACGCGGAAATCAGAACTCAGAACTCGAAATTCGGAACTCAGAACACGGAATTCGGAACTCGGAACTCGGAACTCAGAACTCGGAACTCGGAACTCGGAACTTGGACCTCGGAAATCAGAACACGGAACACGGAACACGGAACACGGAACACAGAACACGGAACTCGGAACTCGGAACTCGGAACTCGGAACTCGGAACTCGGAACTTGGACCTCGGAAATCAGAACACGGAACACGGAACACGGAACACGGAACACAGAACTCGGAACTCGGAACTCGGACCTCGGACCTCGGAACTCGGAACTCGGAACACGGAATTCGGAACTCAGAACTCGGAACTCGGAACTCGGAACTCGGAATTCGGAATTCAGAACATGGAATTCGGATGTTGGAACGCGGAACTCAGAACTCAGAACTCGAAATTCGGAACTCAGAACACGGAATTCGGAACTCGGAACTCGGAACTCAGAACTCGGAACTCGGAACTCGGAACTTGGACCTCGGAAATCAGAACACGGAACACGGAACACGGAACACGGAACACAGAACACGGAACTCGGAACTCGGAACTCGGAACTCGGAACTCGGAACTCGGAACTTGGACCTCGGAAATCAGAACACGGAACACGGAACACGGAACACGGAACACAGAACTCGGAACTCGGAACTCGGACCTCGGAACTCGGAACTCGGAACACGGAATTCGGAACTCAGAACTCGGAACTCGGAACTCGGAACTCGGAATTCGGAATTCAGAACATGGAATTCGGATGTTGGAACGCGGAACTCAGAACTCAGAACTCTAAATTCGGAACTCAGAACACGGAATTCGGAACTCGGAACTCGGAACTCGGAACTCGGAACACGGAATTCGGAACTCGGAACTCGGAACTCGGAACTCAGAACTCGGAAATCGGAATTCGGAACTCGGAACTGGGAAATCGAAATTCGAAACTCGGAATTCGGAACTCGGAATTCGGAACACGGAATTCGGAACACGGAGTTCGAAACTCAGAACTCAGAACTCGGAACTCGGAACTTGAAATTCGGTATTCGGTACTCGGAATTCGGAACACAGAACACGGAACTCGGAACTTGGAACTCGGAACTCGGAACTTGGACCTCGGTAATCAGAACACGGAACATGGAACACAGACCTCGGAACTCGGAACTCGGAACTCGGAACTCGGAACACGGAATTCGGAATTCGGAACTCGGAACTCGGAACTCGGAACTCGGAACTCGGAACTCGGAACTTGGACCTCGGAACTCAGAATTCGGAACACGGAACACGGAATTCGGAACTCGGAAACTCGGAAACTCGGAATTCGGAACTCAGAACTCGGAACTCGGAACTCGGAACTCAGAATTCGGAATTCGGAATTCGGAATTCGGAACTCGGAACTCGGAACTCGGACCTCGGAACTCGGAACGCGGAACTCAGAACTCGAAATTCGGAACTCGGAATTCGGAACTCGGAACTTGGACCTCGGAAATCAGAACACGGAACACAGAACTCGGAACTCGGACCTCGGAACACGGAACACGGAATTCGGAACTCAGAACTCGGAACTCAGAACTTGACATTCGGAATTCGGAACTCGGAATTCGGAACATGGAACACGGAACACGGAACATGGAACACGGAACTCGGAACTTGAAATTCGGAATTCGGAATTCGGAATTCGGAACTCGGAACTCAGAACTCGGAACTCAGAACTTGACATTCGGAATTCGGAACTCGGAATTCGGAACATGGAACTCGGAACTCGGAACACGGAACACGGAACTCGGAACTTGGAACTCGGAACTCGGAATTCGTAACTCGGAACTGAGAACGCGGAACTCAGAACTCGCCATTCGGAACTTGGAACTCAGAACACGGAACACGGAACACGGAACACGGAACACGGAATACGGAACTCGGAACTCGGAACTCGGAACTCGGAACTCGGAACTCGGAATTCGGAACTTGGAACTCGGAACTCGGAACTCGGAACTTGGAACTCGGAAGTTGGAACGCGGAACTCAGAACTCAGAACTTGAAATTCGGAACTCAGAACACGGAATTCGGAATTCGGAACTCGGAACTTCGAAATCGAAATTCGAAACTCGGAATTCGGAACTCGGAATTCGGAACACGGAATTCGGAACACGGAGTTCGGAACTCAGAACTCGGAACTCGGAACTCGGAACTTGAAATTCGGTATTCGGTACTCGGAATTCGGAACACGGAACACGGAACACAGAACACGGAACTCGGAACTCGGAACTCGGAACTCGGAACTCGGAACTTGGACCTCGGAAATCAGAACACGGAACACAGAACACGGAACACAGAACTCGGAACTCGGAACTCGGAACTCGGACCTCAGAACTCGGAACTCGGAACTCGGAACTCGGAACACGGAATTCGGAACTCAGAACTCGGAACTCGGAACTCGGAACTCGGAACTCGGAACTCGGAACTCGGAACTCGGAATTCGGAATTCAGAACATGGAATTCGGATGTTGGAACGCGGAACTCAGAACTCAGAACTCTAAATTCGGAACTCAGAACACGGAATTCGGAACTCGGAACTCGGAACTCGGAACTCGGAACTCGGAACTCGGAACACGGAATTCGGAACTCGGAACTTGGAACTCGGAACTCAGAACTCTGAAATCGGAATTCGGAACTCGGAACTGGGAAATCGAAATTCGAAACTCGGAATTCGGAACTCGGAATTCGGAACACGGAATTCGGAACACGGAGTTCGAAACTCAGAACTCAGAACTCGGAACTCGGAACTTGAAATTCGGTATTCGGTAATCGGAATTCGGAACACAGAACACGGAACTCGGAACACGGAATTCGGAACTCAGAACTCGGAACTCGGAACTCGGAACTCGGAACTCGGAACTCGGAACTTGGAATTCGGAATTCAGAACATGGAATTCGGATGTTGGAACGCGGAACTCAGAACTCGGAACACGGAATTCGGACCTCGGAAATCGGAACTCGGGACTCGGGACTCGGAATTCGGAATTCGGAACTCGGAACTCGGAACTCGGAATTCGGAATTCGGAACTCGGAACTCAGAACTCAGAACTCAGAACTCGGAACTCAGAACTTGACATTCGGAATTCGGAACTCGGAATTCGGAACATGGAACACGGAACACGGAACACGGAACACGGAACTCGGAACTTGAAATTCGGAATTCGGAATTCGGAATTCGGAATTCGGAATTCGGAACTCGGAACTCAGAACTCAGAACTCAGAACTCGGAACTCAGAACTTGACATTCGGAATTCGGAACTCGGAATTCGGAACATGGAACTCGGAACTCGGAACACGGAACACGGAACTCGGAACTTGGAACTCGGAACTCGGAATTCGTAACTCGGAACTGAGAACGCGGAACTCAGAACTCGCCATTCGGAACTTGGAACTCGGAACACGGAACACGGAACACGGAATACGGAACTCGGAACTCGTAATTCAGAACTCGGAACTCGGAACTCGGAACTCGGAACTTGGAACTCGGAACTCGGAACTCGGAATTCGTAACTCGGAACTGAGAACGCGGAACTCAGAACTCGCCATTCGGAACTTGGAACTCGGAACACGGAACACGGAACACGGAATACGGAATACGGAACTCGGAACTCGGAACTCGGAACTCGGAACTCGGAACTCGGAATTCGGAACTCAGAACTCGGAACTCGGAATTCGTAACTCGGAACTGAGAACGCGGAACTCAGAACTCGCAATTCGGAACTTGGAACTTGGAACTCGGAACACGGAACACGGAACACGGAACACGGAACACGGAACACGGAACTCGGAATTCGGAACTCGGAACTCGGAACTCGGAAATCGGAAATCGGAAGTCGGAACTCGGAACTCGGAATTCGGAACACGGAACTCAGAACTCGGAACTCGGAACATGGAATTCGGAACTCGGAACTCGGAACTCGGTACTCGGTACTCGGAACTCGGAACTCGGAACTCGGAACACGGAACACGGAACTCGGAACTTGGAACTTGGAACTCGGAATTCGTAATTCAGAACATGGTATTCGGAAGTTGGAACGCGGAACTCAGAACTCAGAACTCGAAATTCGGAACTCAGAACACGGAATTCGGAATTCGGAACTCGGAACTTCGAAATCGAAATTCGAAACTCGGAATTCGGAACTCGGAATTCGGAACACGGAATTCGGAACACGGAGTTCGGAACTCAGAACTCAGAACTCGGAACTCGAAACTCGGAACTTCAAATTCGGTATTCGGTACTCGGAATTCGGAACACGGAACACGGAACACAGAACACGGAACTCGGAACTCGGAACTTGGACCTCGGAAATCAGAACACGGAACACAGAACACGGAACACAGAACTCGGAACTCGGAACTCGGAACTCGGACCTCAGAACTCGGAACTCGGAACTCGGAACTCGGAACTCGGAACACGGAATTCGGAACTCGGAACTCGGAACTCGGAACTCGGAACTCGGAACTCGGAACTCGGAACTCGGAAATCGGAATTCGGAACTCGGAACTGGGAAATCGAAATTCGAAACTCGGAATTCGGAACTCGGAATTCGGAACACGGAATTCGGAACACGGAGTTCGAAACTCAGAACTCAGAACTCGGAACTCGGAACTTGAAATTCGGTATTCGGTACTCGGAATTCGGAACACAGAACACGGAACTCGGAACTCGGAACTCGGAACTCGGAACTTGGAACTCGGAACTTGGACCTCGGTAATCAGAACACGGAACATGGAACACGGACCTCGGACCTCGGAACTCGGACCTCGGATCTCGGATCTCGGATCTCGGAACACGGAATTCGGAATTCGGAACTCGGAACTCGGAACTCGGAACTCGGAACTCGGAACTTGGACCTCGGAACTCAGAATTCGGAACACGGAACACGGAATTCGGAACTCGGAAACTCGGAAACTCGGAATTCGGAACTCAGAACTCGGAACTCGGAACTCGGAACTCGGAACTCAGAATTCGGAATTCGGAATTCGGAACTCGGAACTCGGAACTCGGACCTCGGAACTCGGAACGCGGAACGCGGAACTCAGAACTCGAAATTCGGAACTCGGAATTCGGAACTCGGAACTTGGACCTCGGAAATCAGAACACGGAACACAGAACTCGGAACTCGGACCTCGGACCTCGGACCTCGGACCTCGGAACACGGAACACGGAATTCGGAACTCAGAACTCGGAATTCGTAACTCGGAACTGAGAACGCGGAACTCAGAACTCGCCATTCGGAACTTGGAACTCGGAACACGGAACACGGAACACGGAATACGGAACTCAGAACTCGGAACTCGGAACTCGGAACACGGAATTCGGACCTCGGAAATCGGAACTCGGGACTCGGGACTCGGAATTCGGAATTCGGAATTCGGAACTCGGAACTCGGAATTCGGAACTCGGAACTCAGAACTCAGAACTCAGAACTCGGAACTCAGAACTTGACATTCGGAATTCGGAACTCGGAATTCGGAACATGGAACACGGAACACGGAACACGGAACACGGAACTCGGAACTTGAAATTCGGAATTCGGAATTCGGAACTCGGAACTCAGAACTCAGAACTCAGAACTCAGAACTCGGAACTCAGAACTTGACATTCGGAATTCGGAACTCGGAATTCGGAACATGGAACTCGGAACTCGGAACACGGAACACGGAACACGGAACTCGGAACTTGGAACTCGGAACTCGGAATTCGTAACTCGGAACTGAGAACGCGGAACTCAGAACTCGCCATTCGGAACTTGGAACTCGGAACACGGAACACGGAACACGGAATACGGAACTCGGAACTCGGAACTCGGAACTCGGAACTCGGAACTCGGAACTCGGAACTCGGAACTCGGAACTCGGAACTCGGAACTCGGAACTCGGAACTCGGAAGTCGGAAGTCGGAATTCGGAACACGGAACTCAGAACTCAGAACTCGGAACTCGGAACATGGATTTCGGAACTCGGAACTCGGAACTCGGAACTCGGTACTCGGTACTCGGAACTCGGAACTCGGAACTCGGAACACGGAACACGGAACTCGGAACTTGGAACTCGGAACTCGGAATTCGTAATTCAGAACATGGAATTCGGAAGTTGGAACGCGGAAATCAGAACTCAGAACTCGAAATTCGGAACTCAGAACACGGAATTCGGAACTCGGAACTCGGAACTCAGAACTCGGAACTCGGAACTCGGAACTTGGACCTCGGAAATCAGAACACGGAACACGGAACACGGAACACGGAACACAGAACACGGAACTCGGAACTCGGAACTCGGAACTCGGAACTCGGAACTTGGACCTCGGAAATCAGAACACGGAACACGGAACACGGAACACGGAACACAGAACTCGGAACTCGGAACTCGGACCTCGGAACTCGGAACTCGGAACACGGAATTCGGAACTCAGAACTCGGAACTCGGAACTCGGAACTCGGAATTCGGAATTCAGAACATGGAATTCGGATGTTGGAACGCGGAACTCAGAACTCAGAACTCTAAATTCGGAACTCAGAACACGGAATTCGGAATTCGGAACTCGGAACTTCGAAATCGAAATTCGAAACTCGGAATTCGGAACTCGGAATTCGGAACACGGAATTCGGAACACGGAGTTCGGAACTCAGAACTCAGAACTCGGAACTCGGAACTCGGAACTTGAAATTCGGTATTCGGTACTCGGAATTCGGAACACGGAACACGGAACACAGAACACGGAACTCGGAACTCGGAACTTGGACCTCGGAAATCAGAACACGGAACACAGAACACGGAACACAGAACTCGGAACTCGGAACTCGGAACTCGGACCTCAGAACTCGGAACTCGGAACTCGGAACTCGGAACACGGAATTCGGAACTCGGAACTCGGAACTCGGAACTCGGAACTCGGAACTCAGAACTCGGAAATCGGAATTCGGAACTCGGAACTGGGAAATCGAAATTCGAAACTCGGAATTCGGAACTCGGAATTCGGAACACGGAATTCGGAACACGGAGTTCGAAACTCAGAACTCAGAACTCGGAACTCGGAACTTGAAATTCGGTATTCGGTACTCGGAATTCGGAACACAGAACACGGAACTCGGAACTCGGAACTCGGAACTTGGAACTCGGAACTTGGACCTCGGTAATCAGAACACGGAACATGGAACACGGACCTCGGACCTCGGAACTCGGACCTCGGATCTCGGATCTCGGATCTCGGAACACGGAATTCGGAATTCGGAACTCGGAACTCGGAACTCGGAACTCGGAACTTGGACCTCGGAACTCAGAATTCGGAACACGGAACACGGAATTCGGAACTCGGAAACTCGGAAACTCGGAATTCGGAACTCAGAACTCGGAACTCGGAACTCGGAACTCGGAACTCAGAATTCGGAATTCGGAATTCGGAACTCGGAACTCGGAACTCGGACCTCGGAACTCGGAACGCGGAACGCGGAACTCAGAACTCGAAATTCGGAACTCGGAATTCGGAACTCGGAACTTGGACCTCGGAAATCAGAACACGGAACACAGAACTCGGAACTCGGACCTCGGACCTCGGACCTCGGAACACGGAACACGGAATTCGGAACTCAGAACTCGGAATTCGTAACTCGGAACTGAGAACGCGGAACTCAGAACTCGCCATTCGGAACTTGGAACTCGGAACACGGAACACGGAACACGGAATACGGAACTCAGAACTCGGAACTCGGAACTCGGAACACGGAATTCGGACCTCGGAAATCGGAACTCGGGACTCGGGACTCGGAATTCGGAATTCGGAATTCGGAATTCGGAACTCGGAACTCGGAATTCGGAACTCGGAACTCAGAACTCAGAACTCAGAACTCGGAACTCAGAACTTGACATTCGGAATTCGGAACTCGGAATTCGGAACATGGAACACGGAACACGGAACACGGAACACGGAACTCGGAACTTGAAATTCGGAATTCGGAATTCGGAACTCGGAACTCAGAACTCAGAACTCAGAACTCGGAACTCAGAACTTGACATTCGGAATTCGGAACTCGGAATTCGGAACATGGAACTCGGAACTCGGAACACGGAACACGGAACACGGAACTCGGAACTTGGAACTCGGAACTCGGAATTCGTAACTCGGAACTGAGAACGCGGAACTCAGAACTCGCCATTCGGAACTTGGAACTCGGAACACGGAACACGGAACACGGAATACGGAACTCGGAACTCGGAACTCGGAACTCGGAACTCGGAACTCGGAACTCGGAACTCGGAACTCGGAACTCGGAACTCGGAAGTCGGAAGTCGGAATTCGGAACACGGAACTCAGAACTCAGAACTCGGAACTCGGAACATGGATTTCGGAACTCGGAACTCGGAACTCGGAACTCGGTACTCGGTACTCGGAACTCGGAACTCGGAACTCGGAACACGGAACACGGAACTCGGAACTTGGAACTCGGAACTCGGAATTCGTAATTCAGAACATGGAATTCGGAAGTTGGAACGCGGAAATCAGAACTCAGAACTCGAAATTCGGAACTCAGAACACGGAATTCGGAACTCGGAACTCGGAACTCAGAACTCGGAACTCGGAACTCGGAACTTGGACCTCGGAAATCAGAACACGGAACACGGAACACGGAACACGGAACACAGAACACGGAACTCGGAACTCGGAACTCGGAACTCGGAACTCGGAACTCGGAACTTGGACCTCGGAAATCAGAACACGGAACACGGAACACGGAACACGGAACACAGAACTCGGAACTCGGAACTCGGACCTCGGAACTCGGAACTCGGAACACGGAATTCGGAACTCAGAACTCGGAACTCGGAACTCGGAACTCGGAATTCGGAATTCAGAACATGGAATTCGGATGTTGGAACGCGGAACTCAGAACTCAGAACTCGAAATTCGGAACTCAGAACACGGAATTCGGAACTCGGAACTCGGAACTCGGTACTCGGTACTCGGAACTCGGAACTCGGAACTCGGAACACGGAACACGGAACTCGGAACTTGGAACTCGGAACTCGGAATTCGTAATTCAGAACATGGAATTCGGAAGTTGGAACGCGGAAATCAGAACTCAGAACTCGAAATTCGGAACTCAGAACACGGAATTCGGAACTCGGAACTCGGAACTCAGAACTCGGAACTCGGAACTCGGAACTTGGACCTCGGAAATCAGAACACGGAACACGGAACACGGAACACGGAACACAGAACACGGAACTCGGAACTCGGAACTCGGAACTCGGAACTCGGAACTCGGAACTTGGACCTCGGAAATCAGAACACGGAACACGGAACACGGAACACGGAACACAGAACTCGGAACTCGGAACTCGGACCTCGGAACTCGGAACTCGGAACACGGAATTCGGAACTCAGAACTCGGAACTCGGAACTCGGAACTCGGAATTCGGAATTCAGAACATGGAATTCGGATGTTGGAACGCGGAACTCAGAACTCAGAACTCGAAATTCGGAACTCAGAACACGGAATTCGGAACTCGGAACTCGGAACTCAGAACTCGGAACTCGGAACTCGGAACTTGGACCTCGGAAATCAGAACACGGAACACGGAACACGGAACACAGAACACAGAACACGGAACTCGGAACTCGGAACTCGGAACTCGGAACTCGGAACTCGGAACTTGGACCTCGGAAATCAGAACACGGAACACGGAACACGGAACACGGAACACAGAACTCGGAACTCGGAACTCGGACCTCGGAACTCGGAACTCGGAACACGGAATTCGGAACTCAGAACTCGGAACTCGGAACTCGGAACTCGGAATTCGGAATTCAGAACATGGAATTCGGATGTTGGAACGCGGAACTCAGAACTCAGAACTCTAAATTCGGAACTCAGAACACGGAATTCGGAACTCGGAACTCGGAACTCGGAACTCGGAACACGGAATTCGGAACTCGGAACTCGGAACTCGGAACTCAGAACTCGGAAATCGGAATTCGGAACTCGGAACTGGGAAATCGAAATTCGAAACTCGGAATTCGGAACTCGGAATTCGGAACACGGAATTCGGAACACGGAGTTCGAAACTCAGAACTCAGAACTCGGAACTCGGAACTTGAAATTCGGTATTCGGTACTCGGAATTCGGAACACAGAACACGGAACTCGGAACTTGGAACTCGGAACTCGGAACTTGGACCTCGGTAATCAGAACACGGAACATGGAACACAGACCTCGGAACTCGGAACTCGGAACTCGGAACTCGGAACACGGAATTCGGAATTCGGAACTCGGAACTCGGAACTCGGAACTCGGAACTCGGAACTCGGAACTTGGACCTCGGAACTCAGAATTCGGAACACGGAACACGGAATTCGGAACTCGGAAACTCGGAAACTCGGAATTCGGAACTCAGAACTCGGAACTCGGAACTCGGAACTCAGAATTCGGAATTCGGAATTCGGAATTCGGAACTCGGAACTCGGAACTCGGACCTCGGAACTCGGAACGCGGAACTCAGAACTCGAAATTCGGAACTCGGAATTCGGAACTCGGAACTTGGACCTCGGAAATCAGAACACGGAACACAGAACTCGGAACTCGGACCTCGGAACACGGAACACGGAATTCGGAACTCAGAACTCGGAACTCAGAACTTGACATTCGGAATTCGGAACTCGGAATTCGGAACATGGAACACGGAACACGGAACATGGAACACGGAACTCGGAACTTGAAATTCGGAATTCGGAATTCGGAATTCGGAACTCGGAACTCAGAACTCGGAACTCAGAACTTGACATTCGGAATTCGGAACTCGGAATTCGGAACATGGAACTCGGAACTCGGAACACGGAACACGGAACTCGGAACTTGGAACTCGGAACTCGGAATTCGTAACTCGGAACTGAGAACGCGGAACTCAGAACTCGCCATTCGGAACTTGGAACTCAGAACACGGAACACGGAACACGGAACACGGAACACGGAATACGGAACTCGGAACTCGGAACTCGGAACTCGGAACTCGGAACTCGGAATTCGGAACTTGGAACTCGGAACTCGGAACTCGGAACTTGGAACTCGGAAGTTGGAACGCGGAACTCAGAACTCAGAACTTGAAATTCGGAACTCAGAACACGGAATTCGGAATTCGGAACTCGGAACTTCGAAATCGAAATTCGAAACTCGGAATTCGGAACTCGGAATTCGGAACACGGAATTCGGAACACGGAGTTCGGAACTCAGAACTCGGAACTCGGAACTCGGAACTTGAAATTCGGTATTCGGTACTCGGAATTCGGAACACGGAACACGGAACACGGAACACAGAACACGGAACTCGGAACTCGGAACTCGGAACTCGGAACTCGGAACTTGGACCTCGGAAATCAGAACACGGAACACAGAACACGGAACACAGAACTCGGAACTCGGAACTCGGAACTCGGACCTCAGAACTCGGAACTCGGAACTCGGAACTCGGAACACGGAATTCGGAACTCAGAACTCGGAACTCGGAACTCGGAACTCGGAACTCGGAACTCGGAACTCGGAACTCGGAATTCGGAATTCAGAACATGGAATTCGGATGTTGGAACGCGGAACTCAGAACTCAGAACACGGAATTCGGAACTCGGAACTCGGAACTCGGAACTCGGAACTCGGAACACGGAATTCGGAACTCAGAACTCGGAACTCGGAACTCGGAACTCGGAACTCGGAACTCGGAACTCGGAATTCGGAATTCAGAACATGGAATTCGGATGTTGGAACGCGGAACTCAGAACTCAGAACACGGAATTCGGAACTCGGAACTCGGAACTCGGAACTCGGAACTCAGAACTCGGAAATCGGAATTCGGAACTCGGAATTGGGAAATCGAAATTCGAAACTCGGAATTCGGAACTCGGAACTCGGAACACGGAACACGGAACACGGAACTCGGAACTTGGAACTCGGAACTCGGAATTCGTAACTCGGAACTGAGAACGCGGAACTCAGAACTCGCCATTCGGAACTTGGAACTCGGAACACGGAACACGGAACACGGAATACGGAACTCGGAACTCGGAACTCGGAACTCGGAACTCGGAACTCGGAACTCGGAACTCGGAACTCGGAACTCGGAACTCGGAAGTCGGAAGTCGGAATTCGGAACACGGAACTCAGAACTCAGAACTCGGAACTCGGAACATGGATTTCGGAACTCGGAACTCGGAACTCGGAACTCGGTACTCGGTACTCGGAACTCGGAACTCGGAACTCGGAACACGGAACACGGAACTCGGAACTTGGAACTCGGAACTCGGAATTCGTAATTCAGAACATGGAATTCGGAAGTTGGAACGCGGAAATCAGAACTCAGAACTCGAAATTCGGAACTCAGAACACGGAATTCGGAACTCGGAACTCGGAACTCAGAACTCGGAACTCGGAACTCGGAACTTGGACCTCGGAAATCAGAACACGGAACACGGAACACGGAACACGGAACACAGAACACGGAACTCGGAACTCGGAACTCGGAACTCGGAACTCGGAACTCGGAACTTGGACCTCGGAAATCAGAACACGGAACACGGAACACGGAACACGGAACACAGAACTCGGAACTCGGAACTCGGACCTCGGAACTCGGAACTCGGAACACGGAATTCGGAACTCAGAACTCGGAACTCGGAACTCGGAACTCGGAATTCGGAATTCAGAACATGGAATTCGGATGTTGGAACGCGGAACTCAGAACTCAGAACTCGAAATTCGGAACTCAGAACACGGAATTCGGAACTCGGAACTCGGAACTCAGAACTCGGAACTCGGAACTCGGAACTTGGACCTCGGAAATCAGAACACGGAACACGGAACACGGAACACGGAACACAGAACACGGAACTCGGAACTCGGAACTCGGAACTCGGAACTCGGAACTCGGAACTTGGACCTCGGAAATCAGAACACGGAACACGGAACACGGAACACGGAACACAGAACTCGGAACTCGGAACTCGGACCTCGGAACTCGGAACTCGGAACACGGAATTCGGAACTCAGAACTCGGAACTCGGAACTCGGAACTCGGAACTCGGAATTCGGAATTCAGAACATGGAATTCGGATGTTGGAACGCGGAACTCAGAACTCAGAACTCTAAATTCGGAACTCAGAACACGGAATTCGGAACTCGGAACTCGGAACTCGGAACTCGGAACACGGAATTCGGAACTCGGAACTCGGAACTCGGAACTCAGAACTCGGAAATCGGAATTCGGAACTCGGAACTGGGAAATCGAAATTCGAAACTCGGAATTCGGAACTCGGAATTCGGAACACGGAATTCGGAACACGGAGTTCGAAACTCAGAACTCAGAACTCGGAACTCGGAACTTGAAATTCGGTATTCGGTACTCGGAATTCGGAACACAGAACACGGAACTCGGAACTCGGAACTCGGAACTTGGAACTCGGAACTTGGACCTCGGTAATCAGAACACGGAACATGGAACACGGACCTCGGACCTCGGAACTCGGACCTCGGATCTCGGATCTCGGATCTCGGAACACGGAATTCGGAATTCGGAACTCGGAACTCGGAACTCGGAACTCGGAACTTGGACCTCGGAACTCAGAATTCGGAACACGGAACACGGAATTCGGAACTCGGAAACTCGGAAACTCGGAATTCGGAACTCAGAACTCGGAACTCGGAACTCGGAACTCGGAACTCAGAATTCGGAATTCGGAATTCGGAACTCGGAACTCGGAACTCGGACCTCGGAACTCGGAACGCGGAACGCGGAACTCAGAACTCGAAATTCGGAACTCGGAATTCGGAACTCGGAACTTGGACCTCGGAAATCAGAACACGGAACACAGAACTCGGAACTCGGACCTCGGACCTCGGACCTCGGAACACGGAACACGGAATTCGGAACTCAGAACTCGGAATTCGTAACTCGGAACTGAGAACGCGGAACTCAGAACTCGCCATTCGGAACTTGGAACTCGGAACACGGAACACGGAACACGGAATACGGAACTCAGAACTCGGAACTCGGAACTCGGAACACGGAATTCGGACCTCGGAAATCGGAACTCGGGACTCGGGACTCGGAATTCGGAATTCGGAATTCGGAATTCGGAACTCGGAACTCGGAATTCGGAACTCGGAACTCAGAACTCAGAACTCAGAACTCGGAACTCAGAACTTGACATTCGGAATTCGGAACTCGGAATTCGGAACATGGAACACGGAACACGGAACACGGAACACGGAACTCGGAACTTGAAATTCGGAATTCGGAATTCGGAACTCGGAACTCAGAACTCAGAACTCAGAACTCGGAACTCAGAACTTGACATTCGGAATTCGGAACTCGGAATTCGGAACATGGAACTCGGAACTCGGAACACGGAACACGGAACACGGAACTCGGAACTTGGAACTCGGAACTCGGAATTCGTAACTCGGAACTGAGAACGCGGAACTCAGAACTCGCCATTCGGAACTTGGAACTCGGAACACGGAACACGGAACACGGAATACGGAACTCGGAACTCGGAACTCGGAACTCGGAACTCGGAACTCGGAACTCGGAACTCGGAACTCGGAACTCGGAACTCGGAAGTCGGAAGTCGGAATTCGGAACACGGAACTCAGAACTCAGAACTCGGAACTCGGAACATGGATTTCGGAACTCGGAACTCGGAACTCGGAACTCGGTACTCGGTACTCGGAACTCGGAACTCGGAACTCGGAACACGGAACACGGAACTCGGAACTTGGAACTCGGAACTCGGAATTCGTAATTCAGAACATGGAATTCGGAAGTTGGAACGCGGAAATCAGAACTCAGAACTCGAAATTCGGAACTCAGAACACGGAATTCGGAACTCGGAACTCGGAACTCAGAACTCGGAACTCGGAACTCGGAACTTGGACCTCGGAAATCAGAACACGGAACACGGAACACGGAACACGGAACACAGAACACGGAACTCGGAACTCGGAACTCGGAACTCGGAACTCGGAACTCGGAACTTGGACCTCGGAAATCAGAACACGGAACACGGAACACGGAACACGGAACACAGAACTCGGAACTCGGAACTCGGACCTCGGAACTCGGAACTCGGAACACGGAATTCGGAACTCGGAACTCGGAACTCGGAACTCGGAACTCGGAACTCGGAATTCGGAATTCAGAACATGGAATTCGGATGTTGGAACGCGGAACTCAGAACTCAGAACTCGAAATTCGGAACTCAGAACACGGAATTCGGAACTCGGAACTCGGAACTCAGAACTCGGAACTCGGAACTCGGAACTTGGACCTCGGAAATCAGAACACGGAACACGGAACACGGAACACAGAACACAGAACACGGAACTCGGAACTCGGAACTCGGAACTCGGAACTCGGAACTCGGAACTTGGACCTCGGAAATCAGAACACGGAACACGGAACACGGAACACGGAACACAGAACTCGGAACTCGGAACTCGGACCTCGGAACTCGGAACTCGGAACACGGAATTCGGAACTCAGAACTCGGAACTCGGAACTCGGAACTCGGAATTCGGAATTCAGAACATGGAATTCGGATGTTGGAACGCGGAACTCAGAACTCAGAACTCTAAATTCGGAACTCAGAACACGGAATTCGGAACTCGGAACTCGGAACTCGGAACTCGGAACACGGAATTCGGAACTCGGAACTCGGAACTCGGAACTCAGAACTCGGAAATCGGAATTCGGAACTCGGAACTGGGAAATCGAAATTCGAAACTCGGAATTCGGAACTCGGAATTCGGAACACGGAATTCGGAACACGGAGTTCGAAACTCAGAACTCAGAACTCGGAACTCGGAACTTGAAATTCGGTATTCGGTACTCGGAATTCGGAACACAGAACACGGAACTCGGAACTTGGAACTCGGAACTCGGAACTTGGACCTCGGTAATCAGAACACGGAACATGGAACACAGACCTCGGAACTCGGAACTCGGAACTCGGAACTCGGAACACGGAATTCGGAATTCGGAACTCGGAACTCGGAACTCGGAACTCGGAACTCGGAACTCGGAACTTGGACCTCGGAACTCAGAATTCGGAACACGGAACACGGAATTCGGAACTCGGAAACTCGGAAACTCGGAATTCGGAACTCAGAACTCGGAACTCGGAACTCGGAACTCAGAATTCGGAATTCGGAATTCGGAATTCGGAACTCGGAACTCGGAACTCGGACCTCGGAACTCGGAACGCGGAACTCAGAACTCGAAATTCGGAACTCGGAATTCGGAACTCGGAACTTGGACCTCGGAAATCAGAACACGGAACACAGAACTCGGAACTCGGACCTCGGAACACGGAACACGGAATTCGGAACTCAGAACTCGGAACTCAGAACTTGACATTCGGAATTCGGAACTCGGAATTCGGAACATGGAACACGGAACACGGAACATGGAACACGGAACTCGGAACTTGAAATTCGGAATTCGGAATTCGGAATTCGGAACTCGGAACTCAGAACTCGGAACTCAGAACTTGACATTCGGAATTCGGAACTCGGAATTCGGAACATGGAACTCGGAACTCGGAACACGGAACACGGAACTCGGAACTTGGAACTCGGAACTCGGAATTCGTAACTCGGAACTGAGAACGCGGAACTCAGAACTCGCCATTCGGAACTTGGAACTCAGAACACGGAACACGGAACACGGAACACGGAACACGGAATACGGAACTCGGAACTCGGAACTCGGAACTCGGAACTCGGAACTCGGAATTCGGAACTTGGAACTCGGAACTCGGAACTCGGAACTTGGAACTCGGAAGTTGGAACGCGGAACTCAGAACTCAGAACTTGAAATTCGGAACTCAGAACACGGAATTCGGAATTCGGAACTCGGAACTTCGAAATCGAAATTCGAAACTCGGAATTCGGAACTCGGAATTCGGAACACGGAATTCGGAACACGGAGTTCGGAACTCAGAACTCGGAACTCGGAACTCGGAACTTGAAATTCGGTATTCGGTACTCGGAATTCGGAACACGGAACACGGAACACGGAACACAGAACACGGAACTCGGAACTCGGAACTCGGAACTCGGAACTCGGAACTTGGACCTCGGAAATCAGAACACGGAACACAGAACACGGAACACAGAACTCGGAACTCGGAACTCGGAACTCGGACCTCAGAACTCGGAACTCGGAACTCGGAACTCGGAACACGGAATTCGGAACTCAGAACTCGGAACTCGGAACTCGGAACTCGGAACTCGGAACTCGGAACTCGGAACTCGGAATTCGGAATTCAGAACATGGAATTCGGATGTTGGAACGCGGAACTCAGAACTCAGAACACGGAATTCGGAACTCGGAACTCGGAACTCGGAACTCGGAACTCGGAACACGGAATTCGGAACTCAGAACTCGGAACTCGGAACTCGGAACTCGGAACTCGGAACTCGGAACTCGGAATTCGGAATTCAGAACATGGAATTCGGATGTTGGAACGCGGAACTCAGAACTCAGAACACGGAATTCGGAACTCGGAACTCGGAACTCGGAACTCGGAACTCAGAACTCGGAAATCGGAATTCGGAACTCGGAATTGGGAAATCGAAATTCGAAACTCGGAATTCGGAACTCGGAACTCGGAACACGGAACACGGAACACGGAACTCGGAACTTGGAACTCGGAACTCGGAATTCGTAACTCGGAACTGAGAACGCGGAACTCAGAACTCGCCATTCGGAACTTGGAACTCGGAACACGGAACACGGAACACGGAATACGGAACTCGGAACTCGGAACTCGGAACTCGGAACTCGGAACTCGGAACTCGGAACTCGGAACTCGGAACTCGGAACTCGGAAGTCGGAAGTCGGAATTCGGAACACGGAACTCAGAACTCAGAACTCGGAACTCGGAACATGGATTTCGGAACTCGGAACTCGGAACTCGGAACTCGGTACTCGGTACTCGGAACTCGGAACTCGGAACTCGGAACACGGAACACGGAACTCGGAACTTGGAACTCGGAACTCGGAATTCGTAATTCAGAACATGGAATTCGGAAGTTGGAACGCGGAAATCAGAACTCAGAACTCGAAATTCGGAACTCAGAACACGGAATTCGGAACTCGGAACTCGGAACTCAGAACTCGGAACTCGGAACTCGGAACTTGGACCTCGGAAATCAGAACACGGAACACGGAACACGGAACACGGAACACAGAACACGGAACTCGGAACTCGGAACTCGGAACTCGGAACTCGGAACTCGGAACTTGGACCTCGGAAATCAGAACACGGAACACGGAACACGGAACACGGAACACAGAACTCGGAACTCGGAACTCGGACCTCGGAACTCGGAACTCGGAACACGGAATTCGGAACTCAGAACTCGGAACTCGGAACTCGGAACTCGGAATTCGGAATTCAGAACATGGAATTCGGATGTTGGAACGCGGAACTCAGAACTCAGAACTCGAAATTCGGAACTCAGAACACGGAATTCGGAACTCGGAACTCGGAACTCAGAACTCGGAACTCGGAACTCGGAACTTGGACCTCGGAAATCAGAACACGGAACACGGAACACGGAACACGGAACACAGAACACGGAACTCGGAACTCGGAACTCGGAACTCGGAACTCGGAACTCGGAACTTGGACCTCGGAAATCAGAACACGGAACACGGAACACGGAACACGGAACACAGAACTCGGAACTCGGAACTCGGACCTCGGAACTCGGAACTCGGAACACGGAATTCGGAACTCAGAACTCGGAACTCGGAACTCGGAACTCGGAACTCGGAATTCGGAATTCAGAACATGGAATTCGGATGTTGGAACGCGGAACTCAGAACTCAGAACTCTAAATTCGGAACTCAGAACACGGAATTCGGAACTCGGAACTCGGAACTCGGAACTCGGAACACGGAATTCGGAACTCGGAACTCGGAACTCGGAACTCAGAACTCGGAAATCGGAATTCGGAACTCGGAACTGGGAAATCGAAATTCGAAACTCGGAATTCGGAACTCGGAATTCGGAACACGGAATTCGGAACACGGAGTTCGAAACTCAGAACTCAGAACTCGGAACTCGGAACTTGAAATTCGGTATTCGGTACTCGGAATTCGGAACACAGAACACGGAACTCGGAACTTGGAACTCGGAACTCGGAACTTGGACCTCGGTAATCAGAACACGGAACATGGAACACAGACCTCGGAACTCGGAACTCGGAACTCGGAACACGGAATTCGGAATTCGGAACTCGGAACTCGGAACTCGGAACTCGGAACTCGGAACTCGGAACTTGGACCTCGGAACTCAGAATTCGGAACACGGAACACGGAATTCGGAACTCGGAAACTCGGAAACTCGGAATTCGGAACTCAGAACTCGGAACTCGGAACTCGGAACTCAGAATTCGGAATTCGGAATTCGGAATTCGGAACTCGGAACTCGGAACTCGGACCTCGGAACTCGGAACGCGGAACTCAGAACTCGAAATTCGGAACTCGGAATTCGGAACTCGGAACTTGGACCTCGGAAATCAGAACACGGAACACAGAACTCGGAACTCGGACCTCGGAACACGGAACACAGAATTCGGAACTCAGAACTCGGAACTCAGAACTTGACATTCGGAATTCGGAACTCGGAACTCGGAATTCGGAACATGGAACACGGAACACGGAACATGGAACACGGAACTCGGAACTTGAAATTCGGAATTCGGAATTCGGAATTCGGAACTCGGAACTCAGAACTCGGAACTCAGAACTTGACATTCGGAATTCGGAACTCGGAATTCGGAACATGGAACTCGGAACTCGGAACACGGAACACGGAACTCGGAACTTGGAACTCGGAACTCGGAATTCGTAACTCGGAACTGAGAACGCGGAACTCAGAACTCGCCATTCGGAACTTGGAACTCAGAACACGGAACACGGAACACGGAACACGGAACACGGAATACGGAACTCGGAACTCGGAACTCGGAACTCGGAACTCGGAACTCGGAATTCGGAACTTGGAACTCGGAACTCGGAACTCGGAACTTGGAACTCGGAAGTTGGAACGCGGAACTCAGAACTCAGAACTTGAAATTCGGAACTCAGAACACGGAATTCGGAATTCGGAACTCGGAACTTCGAAATCGAAATTCGAAACTCGGAATTCGGAACTCGGAATTCGGAACACGGAATTCGGAACACGGAGTTCGGAACTCAGAACTCGGAACTCGGAACTCGGAACTTGAAATTCGGTATTCGGTACTCGGAATTCGGAACACGGAACACGGAACACGGAACACAGAACACGGAACTCGGAACTCGGAACTCGGAACTCGGAACTCGGAACTTGGACCTCGGAAATCAGAACACGGAACACAGAACACGGAACACAGAACTCGGAACTCGGAACTCGGAACTCGGACCTCAGAACTCGGAACTCGGAACTCGGAACTCGGAACACGGAATTCGGAACTCAGAACTCGGAACTCGGAACTCGGAACTCGGAACTCGGAACTCGGAACTCGGAACTCGGAATTCGGAATTCAGAACATGGAATTCGGATGTTGGAACGCGGAACTCAGAACTCAGAACACGGAATTCGGAACTCGGAACTCGGAACTCGGAACTCGGAACTCGGAACACGGAATTCGGAACTCAGAACTCGGAACTCGGAACTCGGAACTCGGAACTCGGAACTCGGAACTCGGAATTCGGAATTCAGAACATGGAATTCGGATGTTGGAACGCGGAACTCAGAACTCAGAACACGGAATTCGGAACTCGGAACTCGGAACTCGGAACTCGGAACTCAGAACTCGGAAATCGGAATTCGGAACTCGGAATTGGGAAATCGAAATTCGAAACTCGGAATTCGGAACTCGGAATTCGGAACACGGAATTCGGAACACGGAGTTCGAAACTCAGAACTCAGAACTCGGAACTCGGAACTTGAAATTCGGTATTCGGTACTCGGAATTCGGAACACAGAACACGGAACTCGGAACTCGGAACTCGGAACTTGGAACTCGGAACTCGGAACTTGGACCTCGGTAATCAGAACACGGAACATGGAACACGGACCTCGGAACTCGGACCTCGAATCTCGGATCTCGGAACACGGAATTCGGAATTCGGAACTCGGAACTCGGAACTCGGAACTCGGAACTCGGAACTTGGACCTCGGAACTCAGAATTCGGAACACGGAACACGGAATTCGGAACTCGGAACTCGGAAACTCGGAACTCGGAACTCGGAACTCAGATTTCGGAATTCAAAACACGAAATTTGGAATTCGGAACTCGAAATTCGAAACTCAGAATTCGGAATTCGGAATTCGGAACTCAGAACTCGGAATTCGGAACATGGAACACGGAACACAGAACACGGAACTCGGAATTCGGAACTCGGAATTCGGAATTCGGAATTCGGAATTCGGAATTTGGAATTTGGAATTTGGAATTTGGAATTTGGAATTCGGAATTCGGAATTCGGAATTCGTAACTTGGAACTGAGAACGCGGAACTCAGAACTCGCAATTCGGAACTTGGAACTCGGAACACGGAACACGGAACACGGAACATGGAACTCGGAACTCGGAACTCGGAACTTGGAACTCGGAAATCGGAAGTCGGAACTCGGAACTCGGAATTTGGAACACGGAACTCAGAACTCGGAACTCGGAACATGGAATTCGGAACTCGGAACTCGGAACTCGGAACTCGGTACTCGGTACTCGGAACTCGGAACTCGGAACTCGGAACTCGGAACACGGAACACGGAACTCGGAACTTGGAACTCGGAACTCGGAATTCGTAATTCAGAACATGGAATTCGGAAGTTGGAACGCGGAACTCAGAACTCAGAACTCGAAATTCGGAACTCAGAACATGGAATTCGGAATTCGGAACTCGGAACTTCGAAATCGAAATTCGAAACTCGGAATTCGGAACTCGGAATTCGGAACACGGAATTCGGAACACGGAGTTCGGAACTCAGAACTCAGAACTCGGAACTCGGAACTTGAAATTCGGTATTCGGTACTCGGAATTCGGAACACGGAACACGGAACACGGAACACAGAACACGGAACTCGGAACTCGGAACTCGGAACTCGGAACTCGGAACTTGGACCTCGGAAATCAGAACACGGAACACAGAACACGGAACACAGAACTCGGAACTCGGAACTCGGAACTCGGACCTCAGAACTCGGAACTCGGAACTCGGAACTCGGAACTCGGAACTCGGAACACGGAATTCGGAACTCGGAACTCGGAACTCGGAACTCGGAACTCGGAACTCGGAACTCGGAACTCGGAACTCGGAATTCGGAATTCAGAACATGGAATTCGGATGTTGGAACGCGGAACTCAGAACTCAGAACTCTAAATTCGGAACTCAGAACACGGAATTCGGAACTCGGAACTCGGAACTCGGAACTCGGAACTCGGAACACGGAATTCGGAACTCGGAACTCGGAACTTGGAACTCGGAACTCAGAACTCTGAAATCGGAATTCGGAACTCGGAACTGGGAAATCGAAATTCGAAACTCGGAATTCGGAACTCGGAATTCGGAACACGGAATTCGGAACACGAAGTTCGAAACTCAGAACTCAGAACTCGGAACTCGGAACTTGAAATTCGGTATTCGGTACTCGGAATTCGGAACACAGAACACGGAACTCGGAACTCGGAACTCGGAACTTGGAACTCGGAACTCGGAACTTGGACCTCGGTAATCAGAACAAGGAACATGGAACACGGACCTCGGAACTCGGACCTCGGATCTCGGATCTCGGAACACGGAATTCGGAATTCGGAACTCGGAACTCGGAACTCGGAACTCGGAACTTGGACCTCGGAACTCAGAATTCGGAACACGGAACACGGAATTCGGAACTCGGAAACTCGGAAACTCGGAATTCGGAACTCGGAACTCGGAACTCGGAACTCGGAACTCGGAACTCAGAATTCGGAATTCGGAACTCGGTACTCGGAACTCGGAACTCGGACCTCGGAACTCGGAACGCGGAACTCAGAACTCGAAATTCGGAACTTGGAATTCGGAACTCGGAACTTGGACCTCGGAAATCAGAACACGGAACACAGAACTCGGAACTCGGACCTCGGACCTCGGAACACGGAACACGGAATTCGGAACTCGGAACTCGGAACACGGAATTCGGACCTCGGAAATCGGAACTCGGGACTCGGGACTCGGAATTCGGAATTCGGAACTCGGAACTCGGAACTCGGAATTCGGAATTCGGAACTCGGAACTCAGAACTCAGAACTCAGAACTCGGAACTCAGAACTTGACATTCGGAATTCGGAACTCGGAATTCGGAACATGGAACACGGAACACGGAACACGGAACACGGAACTCGGAACTCGGAACTTGAAATTCGGAATTCGGAATTCGGAATTCGGAACTCGGAACTCAGAACTCAGAACTCAGAACTCGGAACTCAGAACTTGACATTCGGAATTCGGAACTCGGAATTCGGAACATGGAACTCGGAACTCGGAACACGGAACACGGAACTAGGAACTTGGAACTCGGAACTCGGAATTCGTAACTCGGAACTGAGAACGCGGAACTCAGAACTCGCCATTCGGAACGTGGAAGTCGGAACACGGAACACGGAACACGGAACACGGAATACGGAACTCGGAACTCGGAACTCGGAACTCGGAACTCGGAACTCAGAACTCGGAACTCGGAACTCGGAATTCGTAACTCGGAACTGAGAACGCGGAACTCAGAACTCGCAATTCGGAACTTGGAACTCGGAACACGGAACACGGAACACGGAACACGGAACTCGGAATTCGGAACTCGGAACTCGGAACTCGGAAGTCGGAAGTCGGAACTCGGAATTCGGAACACGGAACTCAGAACTCGGAACTCGGAACATGGAATTCGGAACTCGGAACTCGGTACTCGGTACTCGGAACTCGGAACTCGGAACTCGGAACACGGAACACGGAACTCGGAACTTGGAACTCGGAACTCGGAATTCGTAATTCAGAACATGGAATTCGGAAGTTGGAACGCGGAACTCAGAACTCAGAACTCGAAATTCGGAACTCAGAACACGGAATTCGGAATTCGGAACTCGGAACTTCGAAATCGAAATTCGAAACTCGGAATTCGGAACTCGGAATTCGGAACACGGAATTCGGAACACGGAGTTCGAAACTCAGAACTCAGAACTCGGAACTCGGAACTTGAAATTCGGTATTCGGTACTCGGAATTCGGAACACAGAACACGGAACTCGGAACTCGGAACTCGGAACTTGGAACTCGGAACTCGGAACTTGGACCTCGGTAATCAGAACACGGAACATGGAACACGGACCTCGGAACTCGGACCTCGAATCTCGGATCTCGGAACACGGAATTCGGAATTTGGAACTCGGAACTCGGAACTCGGAACTCGGAACTCGGAACTTGGACCTCGGAACTCAGAATTCGGAACACGGAACACGGAATTCGGAACTCGGAACTCGGAACTCGGAAACTCGGAACTCGGAACTCGGAACTCAGATTTCGGAATTCAAAACACGAAATTTGGAATTCGGAACTCGAAATTCGAAACTCAGAATTCGGAATTCGGAATTCGGAACTCAGAACTCGGAATTCGGAACATGGAACACGGAACACAGAACACGGAACTCGGAATTCGGAACTCGGAATTCGGAATTCGGAATTCGGAATTCGGAATTCGGAATTTGGAATTTGGAATTCGGAATTCGGAATTCGGAATTCGTAACTTGGAACTGAGAACGCGGAACTCAGAACTCGCAATTCGGAACTTGGAACTCGGAACACGGAACACGGAACACGGAACATGGAACTCGGAACTCGGAACTCGGAACTTGGAACTCGGAAATCGGAAGTCGGAACTCGGAACTCGGAATTTGGAACACGGAACTCAGAACTCGGAACTCGGAACATGGAATTCGGAACTCGGAACTCGGAACTCGGAACTCGGTACTCGGTACTCGGAACTCGGAACTCGGAACTCGGAACTCGGAACACGGAACACGGAACTCGGAACTTGGAACTCGGAACTCGGAATTCGTAATTCAGAACATGGAATTCGGAAGTTGGAACGCGGAACTCAGAACTCAGAACTCGAAATTCGGAACTCAGAACATGGAATTCGGAATTCGGAACTCGGAACTTCGAAATCGAAATTCGAAACTCGGAATTCGGAACTCGGAATTCGGAACACGGAATTCGGAACACGGAGTTCGGAACTCAGAACTCAGAACTCGGAACTCGGAACTCGGAACTTGAAATTCGGTATTCGGTACTCGGAATTCGGAACACGGAACACGGAACACGGAACACAGAACACGGAACTCGGAACTCGGAACTCGGAACTCGGAACTCGGAACTTGGACCTCGGAAATCAGAACACGGAACACAGAACACGGAACACAGAACTCGGAACTCGGAACTCGGAACTCGGACCTCAGAACTCGGAACTCGGAACTCGGAACTCGGAACTCGGAACTCGGAACACGGAATTCGGAACTCGGAACTCGGAACTCGGAACTCGGAACTCGGAACTCGGAACTCGGAACTCGGAATTCGGAATTCAGAACATGGAATTCGGATGTTGGAACGCGGAACTCAGAACTCA
Source organism: Coluber constrictor foxii (assembly GCA_038048745.1). NCBI lineage: Eukaryota > Metazoa > Chordata > Lepidosauria > Squamata > Colubridae > Coluber > Coluber constrictor. Next base: position 1,531,132 of record JAWJVD010000098.1, on the reverse strand, counting down.
GAACTCTAAATTCGGAACTCAGAACACGGAATTCGGAACTCGGAACTCGGAACTCGGAACTCGGAACTCGGAACACGGAATTCGGAACTCGGAACTCGGAACTTGGAACTCGGAACTCAGAACTCTGAAATCGGAATTCGGAACTCGGAACTGGGAAATCGAAATTCGAAACTCGGAATTCGGAACTCGGAATTCGGAACACGGAATTCGGAACACGAAGTTCGAAACTCAGAACTCAGAACTCGGAACTCGGAACTTGAAATTCGGTATTCGGTACTCGGAATTCGGAACACAGAACACGGAACTCGGAACTCGGAACTCGGAACTTGGAACTCGGAACTCGGAACTTGGACCTCGGTAATCAGAACAAGGAACATGGAACACGGACCTCGGAACTCGGACCTCGGATCTCGGATCTCGGAACACGGAATTCGGAATTCGGAACTCGGAACTCGGAACTCGGAACTCGGAACTTGGACCTCGGAACTCAGAATTCGGAACACGGAACACGGAATTCGGAACTCGGAAACTCGGAAACTCGGAATTCGGAACTCGGAACTCGGAACTCGGAACTCGGAACTCGGAACTCAGAATTCGGAATTCGGAACTCGGTACTCGGAACTCGGAACTCGGACCTCGGAACTCGGAACGCGGAACTCAGAACTCGAAATTCGGAACTTGGAATTCGGAACTCGGAACTTGGACCTCGGAAATCAGAACACGGAACACAGAACTCGGAACTCGGACCTCGGACCTCGGAACACGGAACACGGAATTCGGAACTCGGAACTCGGAACACGGAATTCGGACCTCGGAAATCGGAACTCGGGACTCGGGACTCGGAATTCGGAATTCGGAACTCGGAACTCGGAACTCGGAATTCGGAATTCGGAACTCGGAACTCAGAACTCAGAACTCAGAACTCGGAACTCAGAACTTGACATTCGGAATTCGGAACTCGGAATTCGGAACATGGAACACGGAACACGGAACACGGAACACGGAACTCGGAACTCGGAACTTGAAATTCGGAATTCGGAATTCGGAATTCGGAACTCGGAACTCAGAACTCAGAACTCAGAACTCGGAACTCAGAACTTGACATTCGGAATTCGGAACTCGGAATTCGGAACATGGAACTCGGAACTCGGAACACGGAACACGGAACTAGGAACTTGGAACTCGGAACTCGGAATTCGTAACTCGGAACTGAGAACGCGGAACTCAGAACTCGCCATTCGGAACGTGGAAGTCGGAACACGGAACACGGAACACGGAACACGGAATACGGAACTCGGAACTCGGAACTCGGAACTCGGAACTCGGAACTCAGAACTCGGAACTCGGAATTCGTAACTCGGAACTGAGAACGCGGAACTCAGAACTCGCAATTCGGAACTTGGAACTCGGAACACGGAACACGGAACACGGAACACGGAACTCGGAATTCGGAACTCGGAACTTGGAAATCGGAAGTCGGAAGTCGGAACTCGGAATTCGGAACACGGAACTCAGAACTCGGAACTCGGAACATGGAATTCGGAACTCGGAACTCGGTACTCGGTACTCGGAACTCGGAACTCGGAACTCGGAACACGGAACACGGAACTCGGAACTTGGAACTCGGAACTCGGAATTCGTAATTCAGAACATGGAATTCGGAAGTTGGAACGCGGAACTCAGAACTCAGAACTCGAAATTCGGAACTCAGAACACGGAATTCGGAATTCGGAACTCGGAACTTCGAAATCGAAATTCGAAACTCGGAATTCGGAACTCGGAATTCGGAACACGGAATTCGGAACACGGAGTTCGGAACTCAGAACTCAGAACTCGGAACTCGGAACTCGGAACTTGAAATTCGGTATTCGGTACTCAGAATTCGGAACACGGAACACGGAACACAGAACACGGAACTCGGAACTCGGAACTCGGAACTCGGAACTTGGACCTCGGAAATCAGAACACGGAACACAGAACACGGAACACAGAACTCGGAACTCGGAACTCGGAACTCGGACCTCAGAACTCGGAACTCGGAACTCGGAATTCGGAACTCGGAACTCGGAACACGGAATTCGGAACTCGGAACTCGGAACTCGGAACTCGGAACTCGGAACTCGGAACTCGGAACTCGGAATTCGGAATTCAGAACATGGAATTCGGATGTTGGAACGCGGAACTCAGAACTCAGAACTCTAAATTCGGAACTCAGAACACGGAACACGGAACACAGAACACGGAACTCGGAACTCGGAACTCGGAACTCGGAACTTGGACCTCGGAACTCGGAACTCGGAATTCGGAACTCGGAACTCGGAACTCGGAATTCGGAATTTGGAACTCGGAACTCAGAACTCAGAACTCAGAACTCGGAACTCAGAACTTGACATTCGGAATTCGGAACTCGGAATTCGGAACATGGAACACGGATCACGGAACACGGAACACGGAACTCGGAACTTGAAATTCGTAATTCAGAACATGGAATTCGGAAGTTGGAACGCGGAAATCAGAACTCAGAACTCGAAATTCGGAACTCAGAACACGGAATTCGGAACTCGGAACTCGGAACTCAGAACTCGGAACTCGGAACTCGGAACTTGGACCTCGGAAATCAGAACACGGAACACGGAACACGGAACACGGAACACAGAACACGGAACTCGGAACTCGGAACTCGGAACTCGGAACTCGGAACTCGGAACTTGGACCTCGGAAATCAGAACACGGAACACGGAACACGGAACACGGAACACGGAACACAGAACTCGGAACTCGGAACTCGGACCTCGGAACTCGGAACTCGGAACACGGAATTCGGAACTCAGAACTCGGAACTCGGAACTCGGAACTCGGAATTCGGAATTCAGAACATGGAATTCGGATGTTGGAACGCGGAACTCAGAACTCAGAACTCTAAATTCGGAACTCAGAACACGGAATTCGGAACTCGGAACTCGGAACTCGGAACTCGGAACACGGAATTCGGAACTCGGAACTCGGAACTCGGAACTCAGAACTCGGAAATCGGAATTCGGAACTCGGAACTGGGAAATCGAAATTCGAAACTCGGAATTCGGAACTCGGAATTCGGAACACGGAATTCGGAACACGGAGTTCGAAACTCAGAACTCAGAACTCGGAACTCGGAACTTGAAATTCGGTATTCGGTACTCGGAATTCGGAACACAGAACACGGAACTCGGAACTTGGAACTCGGAACTCGGAACTTGGACCTCGGTAATCAGAACACGGAACATGGAACACAGACCTCGGAACTCGGAACTCGGAACTCGGAACTCGGAACACGGAATTCGGAATTCGGAACTCGGAACTCGGAACTCGGAACTCGGAACTCGGAACTTGGACCTCGGAACTCAGAATTCGGAACACGGAACACGGAATTCGGAACTCGGAAACTCGGAAACTCGGAATTCGGAACTCAGAACTCGGAACTCGGAACTCGGAACTCAGAATTCGGAATTCGGAATTCGGAATTCGGAACTCGGAACTCAGAACTCGGACCTCGGAACTCGGAACGCGGAACTCAGAACTCGAAATTCGGAACTCGGAATTCGGAACTCGGAACTTGGACCTCGGAAATCAGAACACGGAACACAGAACTCGGAACTCGGACCTCGGAACACGGAACACGGAATTCGGAACTCAGAACTCGGAACTCAGAACTTGACATTCGGAATTCGGAACTCGGAATTCGGAACATGGAACACGGAACACGGAACATGGAACACGGAACTCGGAACTTGAAATTCGGAATTCGGAATTCGGAATTCGGAATTCGGAACTCGGAACTCAGAACTCGGAACTCAGAACTTGACATTCGGAATTCGGAACTCGGAATTCGGAACATGGAACTCGGAACTCGGAACTCGGAATTCGTAACTCGGAACTGAGAACGCGGAACTCAGAACTCGCCATTCGGAACTTGGAACTCAGAACACGGAACACGGAACACGGAACACGGAACACGGAATACGGAACTCGGAACTCGGAACTCGGAACTCGGAACTCGGAACTCGGAACTCGGAATTCGGAACTTGGAACTCGGAACTCGGAACTCGGAACTCGGAACTCGGAACTTGGAACTCGGAAGTTGGAACGCGGAACTCAGAACTCAGAACTTGAAATTCGGAACTCAGAACACGGAATTCGGAATTCGGAACTCGGAACTTCGAAATCGAAATTCGAAACTCGGAATTCGGAACTCGGAATTCGGAACACGGAATTCGGAACACGGAGTTCGGAACTCAGAACTCGGAACTCGGAACTCGGAACTTGAAATTCGGTATTCGGTACTCGGAATTCGGAACACGGAACACGGAACACGGAACACAGAACACGGAACTCGGAACTCGGAACTCGGAACTCGGAACTTGGACCTCGGAAATCAGAACACGGAACACAGAACACGGAACACAGAACTCGGAACTCGGAACTCGGAACTCGGACCTCAGAACTCGGAACTCGGAACTCGGAACTCGGAACACGGAATTCGGAACTCGGAACTCGGAACTCGGAACTCGGAACTCGGAACTCGGAACTCGGAATTCGGAATTCAGAACATGGAATTCGGATGTTGGAACGCGGAACTCAGAACTCAGAACACGGAATTCGGAACTCGGAACTCGGAACTCGGAACTCGGAACTCGGAACACGGAATTCGGAACTCAGAACTCGGAACTCGGAACTCGGAACTCGGAACTCGGAACTCGGAATTCGGAATTCAGAACATGGAATTCGGATGTTGGAACGCGGAACTCAGAACTCAGAACACGGAATTCGGAACTCGGAACTCGGAACTCGGAACTCGGAACTCGGAACTCGGAACTCGGAACTCAGAACTCGGAAATCGGAATTCGGAACTCGGAACTGGGAAATCGAAATTCGAAACTCGGAATTCGGAACTCGGAATTCGGAACACGGAATTCGGAACACGGAGTTCGAAACTCAGAACTCAGAACTCGGAACTCGGAACTTGAAATTCGGTATTCGGTACTCAGAATTCGGAACACAGAACACGGAACTCGGAACTCGGAACTCGGAACTTGGAACTCGGAACTCGGAACTTGGACCTCGGTAATCAGAACACGGAACATGGAACACGGACCTCGGAACTCGGACCTCGAATCTCGGATCTCGGAACACGGAATTCGGAATTCGGAACTCGGAACTCGGAACTCGGAACTCGGAACTCGGAACTCGGAACTTGGACCTCGGAACTCAGAATTCGGAACACGGAACACGGAATTCGGAACTCGGAACTCGGAAACTCGGAACTCGGAACTCGGAACTCAGATTTCGGAATTCAAAACACGAAATTTGGAATTCGGAACTCGAAATTCGAAACTCGGAATTCGGAATTCGGAATTCGGAACTCAGAACTCGGAATTCGGAACATGGAACACGGAACACAGAACACGGAACTCGGAATTCGGAACTCGGAATTCGGAATTCGGAATTCGGAATTCGGAATTTGGAATTTGGAATTCGGAATTCGGAATTCGGAATTCGGAATTCGTAACTTGGAACTGAGAACGCGGAACTCAGAACTCGCAATTCGGAACTTGGAACTCGGAACACGGAACACGGAACACGGAACACGGAACTCGGAACTCGGAACTCGGAACTTGGAACTCGGAAATCGGAAGTCGGAACTCGGAACTCGGAATTTGGAACACGGAACTCAGAACTCGGAACTCGGAACATGGAATTCGGAACTCGGAACTCGGAACTCAGAACTCGGTACTCGGTACTCGGAACTCGGAACTCGGAACTCGGAACTCGGAACACGGAACACGGAACTCGGAACTTGGAACTCGGAACTCGGAATTCGTAATTCAGAACATGGAATTCGGAAGTTGGAACGCGGAACTCAGAACTCAGAACTCGAAATTCGGAACTCAGAACATGGAATTCGGAATTCGGAACTCGGAACTTCGAAATCGAAATTCGAAACTCGGAATTCGGAACTCGGAATTCGGAACACGGAATTCGGAACACGGAGTTCGGAACTCAGAACTCAGAACTCGGAACTCGGAACTCGGAACTTGAAATTCGGTATTCGGTACTCGGAATTCGGAACACGGAACACGGAACACGGAACACAGAACACGGAACTCGGAACTCGGAACTCGGAACTCGGAACTCGGAACTTGGACCTCGGAAATCAGAACACGGAACACAGAACACGGAACACAGAACTCGGAACTCGGAACTCGGAACTCGGACATCAGAACTCGGAACTCGGAACTCGGAACTCGGAACTCGGAACACGGAATTCGGAACTCGGAACTCGGAACTCGGAACTCGGAACTCGGAACTCGGAACTCGGAACTCGGAATTCGGAATTCAGAACATGGAATTCGGATGTTGGAACGCGGAACTCAGAACTCAGAACTCTGAATTCGGAACTCAGAACACGGAATTCGGAACTCGGAACTCGGAACTCGGAACTCGGAACTCGGAACTCGGAACACGGAATTCGGAACTCGGAACTTGGAACTCGGAACTCAGAACTCTGAAATCGGAATTCGGAACTCGGAACTGGGAAATCGAAATTCGAAACTCGGAATTCGGAACTCGGAATTCGGAACACGGAATTCGGAACACGGAGTTCGAAACTCAGAACTCAGAACTCGGAACTCGGAACTTGAAATTCGGTATTCGGTACTCGGAATTCGGAACACAGAACACGGAACTCGGAACTCGGAACTCGGAACTTGGAACTCGGAACTCGGAACTTGGACCTCGGTAATCAGAACACGGAACATGGAACACGGACCTCGGAACTCGGACCTCGGATCTCGGATCTCGGAACACGGAATTCGGAACTCGGAACTCGGAACTCGGAACTCGGAACTTGGACCTCGGAACTCAGAATTCGGAACACGGAACACGGAATTCGGAACTCGGAAACTCGGAAACTCGGAATTCGGAACTCAGAACTCGGAACTCGGAACTCGGAACTCGGAACTCGGAACTCGGAACTCAGAATTCGGAATTCGGAACTCGGAACTCGGAACTCGGAACTCGGAACGCGGAACTCAGAACTCGAAATTCGGAACTTGGAATTCGGAACTCGGAACTTGGACCTCGGAAATCAGAACACGGAACACAGAACTCGGAACTCGGACCTCGGACCTCGGAACACGGAACACGGAATTCGGAACTCGGAACTCGGAACACGGAATTCGGACCTCGGAAATCGGAACTCGGGACTCGGGACTCGGAATTCGGAATTCGGAACTCGGAACTCGGAACTCGGAATTCGGAATTCGGAACTCGGAACTCAGAACTCAGAACTCAGAACTCGGAACTCAGAACTTGACATTCGGAATTCGGAACTCGGAATTCGGAACATGGAACACGGAACACGGAACACGGAACACGGAACTCGGAACTTGAAATTCGGAATTCGGAATTCGGAATTCGGAATTCGGAATTCGGAACTCGGAACTCAGAACTCAGAACTCAGAACTCGGAACTCAGAACTTGACATTCGGAATTCGGAACTCGGAATTCGGAACATGGAACTCGGAACTCGGAACACGGAACACGGAACTCGGAACTTGGAACTCGGAACTCGGAATTCGTAACTCGGAACTGAGAACGCGGAACTCAGAACTCGCCATTCGGAACTTGGAACTCGGAACACGGAACACGGAACACGGAATACGGAACTCGGAACTCGTAATTCAGAACTCGGAACTCGGAACTCGGAACTCGGAACTTGGAACTCGGAACTCGGAATTCGTAACTCGGAACTGAGAACGCGGAACTCAGAACTCGCCATTCGGAACTTGGAACTCGGAACACGGAACACGGAACACGGAATACGGAACTCGGAACTCGGAACTCGGAACTCGGAACTCGGAACTCGGAATTCGGAACTCAGAACTCGGAACTCGGAATTCGTAACTCGGAACTGAGAACGCGGAACTCAGAACTCGCCATTCGGAACTTGGAACACGGAACACGGAACACGGAACACGGAACACGGAACACGGAACTCGGAATTCGGAACTCGGAACTCGGAACTCGGAACTCGGAAATCGGAAGTCGGAACTCGGAACTCGGAATTCGGAACACGGAACTCAGAACTCGGAACTCGGAACATGGAATTCGGAACTCGGAACTCGGAACTCGGTACTCGGTACTCGGAACTCGGAACTCGGAACTCGGAACACGGAACACGGAACTCGGAACTTGGAACTCGGAACTCGGAATTCGTAATTCAGAACATGGAATTCGGAAGTTGGAACGCGGAACTCAGAACTCAGAACTCGAAATTCGGAACTCAGAACACGGAACTCGGAATTCGGAACTCGGAACTTTGAAATCGAAATTCGAAACTCGGAATTCGGAACTCGGAATTCGGAACACGGAGTTCGGAACTCAGAACTCAGAACTCGGAACTCGGAACTCGGAACTCGGAACTTGAAATTCGGTATTCGGTACTCAGAATTCGGAACACGGAACACGGAACACGGAACACAGAACACGGAACTCGGAACTCGGAACTCGGAACTCGGAACTTGAAATTCGGTATTCGGTACTCGGAATTCGGAACACGGAACACGGAACACAGAACACGGAACTCGGAACTCGGAACTTGGACCTCGGAAATCAGAACACGGAACACAGAACACGGAACACAGAACTCGGAACTCGGAACTCGGAACTCGGACCTCAGAACTCGGAACTCGGAACTCGGAACTCGGAACTTGAAATTCGGTATTCGGTACTCAGAATTCGGAACACGGAACACGGAACACGGAACACAGAACACGGAACTCGGAACTCGGAACTCGGAACTCGGAACTTGAAATTCGGTATTCGGTACTCGGAATTCGGAACACGGAACACGGAACACAGAACACGGAACTCGGAACTCGGAACTTGGACCTCGGAAATCAGAACACGGAACACAGAACACGGAACACAGAACTCGGAACTCGGAACTCGGAACTCGGACCTCAGAACTCGGAACTCGGAACTCGGAACTCGGAACTCGGAACACGGAATTCGGAACTCGGAACTCGGAACTCGGAACTCGGAACTCGGAACTCGGAACTCGGAACTCAGAACTCGGAAATCGGAATTCGGAACTCGGAACTGGGAAATCGAAATTCGAAACTCGGAATTCGGAACTCGGAATTCGGAACACGGAATTCGGAACACGGAGTTCGAAACTCAGAACTCAGAACTCGGAACTCGGAACTTGAAATTCGGTATTCGGTACTCGGAATTCGGAACACAGAACACGGAACTCGGAACTCGGAACTCGGAACTTGGAACTCGGAACTTGGACCTCGGTAATCAGAACACGGAACATGGAACACGGACCTCGGACCTCGGAACTCGGACCTCGGATCTCGGATCTCGGATCTCGGAACACGGAATTCGGAATTCGGAACTCGGAACTCGGAACTCGGAACTCGGAACTCGGAACTCGGAACTTGGACCTCGGAACTCAGAATTCGGAACACGGAACACGGAATTCGGAACTCGGAAACTCGGAAACTCGGAATTCGGAACTCAGAACTCGGAACTCGGAACTCGGAACTCGGAACTCAGAATTCGGAATTCGGAATTCGGAACTCGGAACTCGGAACTCGGACCTCGGAACTCGGAACGCGGAACGCGGAACTCAGAACTCGAAATTCGGAACTCGGAATTCGGAACTCGGAACTTGGACCTCGGAAATCAGAACACGGAACACAGAACTCGGAACTCGGACCTCGGACCTCGGACCTCGGAACACGGAACACGGAATTCGGAACTCAGAACTCGGAATTCGTAACTCGGAACTGAGAACGCGGAACTCAGAACTCGCCATTCGGAACTTGGAACTCGGAACACGGAACACGGAACACGGAATACGGAACTCAGAACTCGGAACTCGGAACTCGGAACACGGAATTCGGACCTCGGAAATCGGAACTCGGGACTCGGGACTCGGAATTCGGAATTCGGAATTCGGAACTCGGAACTCGGAATTCGGAACTCGGAACTCAGAACTCAGAACTCAGAACTCGGAACTCAGAACTTGACATTCGGAATTCGGAACTCGGAATTCGGAACATGGAACACGGAACACGGAACACGGAACACGGAACTCGGAACTTGAAATTCGGAATTCGGAATTCGGAACTCGGAACTCAGAACTCAGAACTCAGAACTCGGAACTCAGAACTTGACATTCGGAATTCGGAACTCGGAATTCGGAACATGGAACTCGGAACTCGGAACACGGAACACGGAACACGGAACTCGGAACTTGGAACTCGGAACTCGGAATTCGTAACTCGGAACTGAGAACGCGGAACTCAGAACTCGCCATTCGGAACTTGGAACTCGGAACACGGAACACGGAACACGGAATACGGAACTCGGAACTCGGAACTCGGAACTCGGAACTCGGAACTCGGAACTCGGAACTCGGAACTCGGAACTCGGAACTCGGAACTCGGAAGTCGGAAGTCGGAAGTCGGAAGTCGGAAGTCGGAATTCGGAACACGGAACTCAGAACTCAGAACTCGGAACTCGGAACATGGATTTCGGAACTCGGAACTCGGAACTCGGAACTCGGTACTCGGTACTCGGAACTCGGAACTCGGAACTCGGAACACGGAACACGGAACTCGGAACTTGGAACTCGGAACTCGGAATTCGTAATTCAGAACATGGAATTCGGAAGTTGGAACGCGGAAATCAGAACTCAGAACTCGAAATTCGGAACTCAGAACACGGAATTCGGAACTCGGAACTCGGAACTCAGAACTCGGAACTCGGAACTCGGAACTTGGACCTCGGAAATCAGAACACGGAACACGGAACACGGAACACGGAACACAGAACACGGAACTCGGAACTCGGAACTCGGAACTCGGAACTTGGACCTCGGAAATCAGAACACGGAACACGGAACACGGAACACGGAACACAGAACTCGGAACTCGGAACTCGGACCTCGGAACTCGGAACTCGGAACACGGAATTCGGAACTCAGAACTCGGAACTCGGAACTCGGAACTCGGAATTCGGAATTCAGAACATGGAATTCGGATGTTGGAACGCGGAACTCAGAACTCAGAACTCTAAATTCGGAACTCAGAACACGGAATTCGGAATTCGGAACTCGGAACACGGAATTCGGAACACGGAGTTCGGAACTCAGAACTCAGAACTCGGAACTCGGAACTCGGAACTTGAAATTCGGTATTCGGTACTCGGAATTCGGAACACGGAACACGGAACACAGAACACGGAACTCGGAACTCGGAACTTGGACCTCGGAAATCAGAACACGGAACACAGAACACGGAACACAGAACTCGGAACTCGGAACTCGGAACTCGGACCTCAGAACTCGGAACTCGGAACTCGGAACTCGGAACTCGGAACACGGAATTCGGAACTCGGAACTCGGAACTCGGAACTCGGAACTCGGAACTCGGAACTCAGAACTCGGAAATCGGAATTCGGAACTCGGAACTGGGAAATCGAAATTCGAAACTCGGAATTCGGAACTCGGAATTCGGAACACGGAGTTCGAAACTCAGAACTCAGAACTCGGAACTCGGAACTTGAAATTCGGTATTCGGTACTCGGAATTCGGAACACAGAACACGGAACTCGGAACTCGGAACTCGGAACTTGGAACTCGGAACTTGGACCTCGGTAATCAGAACACGGAACATGGAACACGGACCTCGGACCTCGGAACTCGGACCTCGGATCTCGGATCTCGGATCTCGGAACACGGAATTCGGAATTCGGAACTCGGAACTCGGAACTCGGAACTCGGAACTTGGACCTCGGAACTCAGAATTCGGAACACGGAACACGGAATTCGGAACTCGGAAACTCGGAAACTCGGAAACTCGGAATTCGGAACTCAGAACTCGGAACTCGGAACTCGGAACTCGGAACTCAGAATTCGGAATTCGGAATTCGGAACTCGGAACTCGGAACTCGGACCTCGGAACTCGGAACGCGGAACGCGGAACTCAGAACTCGAAATTCGGAACTCGGAATTCGGAACTCGGAACTTGGACCTCGGAAATCAGAACACGGAACACAGAACTCGGAACTCGGACCTCGGACCTCGGACCTCGGAACACGGAACACGGAATTCGGAACTCAGAACTCGGAATTCGTAACTCGGAACTGAGAACGCGGAACTCAGAACTCGCCATTCGGAACTTGGAACTCGGAACACGGAACACGGAACACGGAATACGGAACTCAGAACTCGGAACTCGGAACTCGGAACACGGAATTCGGACCTCGGAAATCGGAACTCCGGACTCGGGACTCGGAATTCGGAATTCGGAATTCGGAACTCGGAACTCGGAATTCGGAACTCGGAACTCAGAACTCAGAACTCAGAACTCGGAACTCAGAACTTGACATTCGGAATTCGGAACTCGGAATTCGGAACATGGAACACGGAACACGGAACACGGAACACGGAACTCGGAACTTGAAATTCGGAATTCGGAATTCGGAACTCGGAACTCAGAACTCAGAACTCAGAACTCGGAACTCAGAATTTGACATTCGGAATTCGGAACTCGGAATTCGGAACATGGAACTCGGAACTCGGAACACGGAACACGGAACACGGAACTCGGAACTTGGAACTCGGAACTCGGAATTCGTAACTCGGAACTGAGAACGCGGAACTCAGAACTCGCCATTCGGAACTTGGAACTCGGAACACGGAACACGGAACACGGAATACGGAACTCGGAACTCGGAACTCGGAACTCGGAACTCGGAACTCGGAACTCGGAACTCGGAACTCGGAACTCGGAACTCGGAACTCGGAACTCGGAACTCGGAACTCGGAACTCGGAAGTCGGAAGTCGGAATTCGGAACACGGAACTCAGAACTCAGAACTCGGAACTCGGAACATGGATTTCGGAACTCGGAACTCGGAACTCGGAACTCGGTACTCGGTACTCGGAACTCGGAACTCGGAACACGGAACACGGAACTCGGAACTTGGAACTCGGAACTCGGAATTCGTAATTCAGAACATGGAATTCGGAAGTTGGAACGCGGAAATCAGAACTCAGAACTCGAAATTCGGAACTCAGAACACGGAATTCGGAACTCGGAACTCGGAACTCAGAACTCGGAACTCGGAACTCGGAACTTGGACCTCGGAAATCAGAACACGGAACACGGAACACGGAACACGGAACACAGAACACGGAACTCGGAACTCGGAACTCGGAACTCGGAACTCGGAACTCGGAACTTGGACCTCGGAAATCAGAACACGGAACACGGAACACGGAACACGGAACACAGAACTCGGAACTCGGAACTCGGACCTCGGAACTCGGAACTCGGAACACGGAATTCGGAACTCAGAACTCGGAACTCGGAACTCGGAACTCGGAATTCGGAATTCAGAACATGGAATTCGGATGTTGGAACGCGGAACTCAGAACTCAGAACTCTAAATTCGGAACTCAGAACACGGAATTCGGAACTCGGAACTCGGAACTCAGAACTCGGAACTCGGAACACGGAATTCGGAACTCGGAACTCGGAACTCGGAACTCGGAACTCAGAACTCGGAAATCGGAATTCGGAACTCGGAACTGGGAAATCGAAATTCGAAACTCGGAATTCGGAACTCGGAATTCGGAACACGGAATTCGGAACACGGAGTTCGAAACTCAGAACTCAGAACTCGGAACTCGGAACTTGAAATTCGGTATTCGGTACTCGGAATTCGGAACACAGAACACGGAACTCGGAACTTGGAACTCGGAACTCGGAACTTGGACCTCGGTAATCAGAACACGGAACATGGAACACAGACCTCGGAACTCGGAACTCGGAACTCGGAACTCGGAACACGGAATTCGGAATTCGGAACTCGGAACTCGGAACTCGGAACTCGGAACTCGGAACTTGGACCTCGGAACTCAGAATTCGGAACACGGAACACGGAATTCGGAACTCGGAAACTCGGAAACTCGGAATTCGGAACTCAGAACTCGGAACTCGGAACTCGGAACTCGGAACTCAGAATTCGGAATTCGGAATTCGGAATTCGGAACTCGGAACTCGGAACTCGGACCTCAGAACTCGGAACGCGGAACTCAGAACTCGAAATTCGGAACTCGGAATTCGGAACTCGGAACTTGGACCTCGGAAATCAGAACACGGAACACAGAACTCGGAACTCGGACCTCGGAACACGGAACACGGAATTCGGAACTCAGAACTCGGAACTCAGAACTTGACATTCGGAATTCGGAACTCGGAATTCGGAACATGGAACACGGAACACGGAACATGGAACACGGAACTCGGAACTTGAAATTCGGAATTCGGAATTCGGAATTCGGAACTCGGAACTCAGAACTCGGAACTCAGAACTTGACATTCGGAATTCGGAACTCGGAATTCGGAACATGGAACTCGGAACTCGGAACACGGAACACGGAACTCGGAACTTGGAACTCGGAACTCGGAATTCGTAACTCGGAACTGAGAACGCGGAACTCAGAACTCGCCATTCGGAACTTGGAACTCAGAACACGGAACACGGAACACGGAACACGGAACACGGAATACGGAACTCGGAACTCGGAACTCGGAACTCGGAACTCGGAACTCGGAATTCGGAACTTGGAACTCGGAACTCGGAACTCGGAACTTGGAACTCGGAAGTTGGAACGCGGAACTCAGAACTCAGAACTTGAAATTCGGAACTCAGAACACGGAATTCGGAATTCGGAACTCGGAACTTCGAAATCGAAATTCGAAACTCGGAATTCGGAACTCGGAATTCGGAACACGGAATTCGGAACACGGAGTTCGGAACTCAGAACTCGGAACTCGGAACTCGGAACTTGAAATTCGGTATTCGGTACTCGGAATTCGGAACACGGAACACGGAACACGGAACACAGAACACGGAACTCGGAACTCGGAACTCGGAACTCGGAACTCGGAACTTGGACCTCGGAAATCAGAACACGGAACACAGAACACGGAACACAGAACTCGGAACTCGGAACTCGGAACTCGGACCTCAGAACTCGGAACTCGGAACTCGGAACTCGGAACACGGAATTCGGAACTCAGAACTCGGAACTCGGAACTCGGAACTCGGAACTCGGAACTCGGAACTCGGAACTCGGAACTCGGAATTCGGAATTCAGAACATGGAATTCGGATGTTGGAACGCGGAACTCAGAACTCAGAACACGGAATTCGGAACTCGGAACTCGGAACTCGGAACTCGGAACTCGGAACACGGAATTCGGAACTCAGAACTCGGAACTCGGAACTCGGAACTCGGAACTCGGAACTCGGAACTCGGAACTCGGAAGTCGGAATTCGGAATTCAGAACATGGAATTCGGATGTTGGAACGCGGAACTCAGAACTCAGAACACGGAATTCGGAACTCGGAACTCGGAACTCGGAACTCGGAACTCGGAACTCGGAACTCAGAACTCGGAAATCGGAATTCGGAACTCGGAACTGGGAAATCGAAATTCGAAACTCGGAATTCGGAACTCGGAATTCGGAACACGGAATTCGGAACACGGAGTTCGAAACTCAGAACTCAGAACTCGGAACTCGGAACTTGAAATTCGGTATTCGGTACTCGGAATTCGGAACACAGAACACGGAACTCGGAACTCGGAACTCGGAACTTGGAACTCGGAACTCGGAACTTGGACCTCGGTAATCAGAACACGGAACATGGAACACGGACCTCGGAACTCGGACCTCGAATCTCGGATCTCGGAACACGGAATTCGGAACTCGGAACTCGGAACTCGGAACTCGGAACTCGGAACTCGGAACTTGGACCTCGGAACTCAGAATTCGGAACACGGAACACGGAATTCGGAACTCGGAACTCGGAAACTCGGAACTCGGAACTCGGAACTCAGATTTCGGAATTCAAAACACGAAATTTGGAATTCGGAACTCGAAATTCGAAACTCAGAATTCGGAATTCGGAATTCGGAACTCAGAACTCGGAATTCGGAACATGGAACACGGAACACAGAACACGGAACTCGGAATTCGGAACTCGGAATTCGGAATTCGGAATTCGGAATTCGGAATTCGGAATTCGGAATTCGGAATTCGGAATTTGGAATTTGGAATTTGGAATTCGGAATTCGGAATTCGGAATTCGTAACTTGGAACTGAGAACGCGGAACTCAGAACTCGCAATTCGGAACTTGGAACTCGGAACACGGAACACGGAACACGGAACACGGAACTCGGAACTCGGAACTCGGAACTTGGAACTCGGAAATCGGAAGTCGGAACTCGGAACTCGGAATTTGGAACACGGAACTCAGAACTCGGAACTCGGAACATGGAATTCGGAACTCGGAACTCGGAACTCGGAACTCGGTACTCGGTACTCGGAACTCGGAACTCGGAACTCGGAACTCGGAACACGGAACACGGAACTCGGAACTTGGAACTCGGAACTCGGAATTCGTAATTCAGAACATGGAATTCGGAAGTTGGAACGCGGAACTCAGAACTCAGAACTCGAAATTCGGAACTCAGAACATGGAATTCGGAATTCGGAACTCGGAACTTCGAAATCGAAATTCGAAACTCGGAATTCGGAACTCGGAATTCGGAACACGGAATTCGGAACACGGAGTTCGGAACTCAGAACTCAGAACTCGGAACTCGGAACTCGGAACTTGAAATTCGGTATTCGGTACTCGGAATTCGGAACACGGAACACGGAACACGGAACACAGAACACGGAACTCGGAACTCGGAACTCGGAACTCGGAACTCGGAACTTGGACCTCGGAAATCAGAACACGGAACACAGAACACGGAACACAGAACTCGGAACTCGGAACTCGGAACTCGGACCTCAGAACTCGGAACTCGGAACTCGGAACTCGGAACTCGGAACACGGAATTCGGAACTCGGAACTCGGAACTCGGAACTCGGAACTCGGAACTCGGAACTCGGAACTTGGAATTCGGAATTCAGAACATGGAATTCGGATGTTGGAACGCGGAACTCAGAACTCAGAACTCTAAATTCGGAACTCAGAACACGGAATTCGGAACTCGGAACTCGGAACTCGGAACTCGGAACTCGGAACACGGAATTCGGAACTCGGAACTCGGAACTTGGAACTCGGAACTCAGAACTCTGAAATCGGAATTCGGAACTCGGAACTGGGAAATCGAAATTCGAAACTCGGAATTCGGAACTCGGAATTCGGAACACGGAATTCGGAACACGAAGTTCGAAACTCAGAACTCAGAACTCGGAACTCGGAACTTGAAATTCGGTATTCGGTACTCGGAATTCGGAACACAGAACACGGAACTCGGAACTCGGAACTCGGAACTTGGAACTCGGAACTCGGAACTTGGACCTCGGTAATCAGAACAAGGAACATGGAACACGGACCTCGGAACTCGGACCTCGGATCTCGGATCTCGGAACACGGAATTCGGAATTCGGAACTCGGAACTCGGAACTTGGACCTCGGAACTCAGAATTCGGAACACGGAACACGGAATTCGGAACTCGGAAACTCGGAAACTCGGAATTCGGAACTCGGAACTCGGAACTCGGAACTCGGAACTCGGAACTCAGAATTCGGAATTCGGAACTCGGTACTCGGAACTCGGAACTCGGACCTCGGAACTCGGAACGCGGAACTCAGAACTCGAAATTCGGAACTTGGAATTCGGAACTCGGAACTTGGACCTCGGAAATCAGAACACGGAACACAGAACTCGGAACTCGGACCTCGGACCTCGGAACACGGAACACGGAATTCGGAACTCGGAACTCGGAACACGGAATTCGGACCTCGGAAATCGGAACTCGGGACTCGGGACTCGGAATTCGGAATTCGGAACTCGGAACTCGGAACTCGGAATTCGGAATTCGGAACTCGGAACTCAGAACTCAGAACTCAGAACTCGGAACTCAGAACTTGACATTCGGAATTCGGAACTCGGAATTCGGAACATGGAACACGGAACACGGAACACGGAACACGGAACTCGGATCTTGAAATTCGGAATTCGGAATTCGGAATTCGGAACTCGGAACTCGGAACTCAGAACTCAGAACTCAGAACTCGAAACTCAGAACTTGACATTCGGAATTCGGAACTCGGAATTCGGAACATGGAACTCGGAACTCGGAACACGGAACACGGAACTAGGAACTTGGAACTCGGAACTCGGAATTCGTAACTCGGAACTCAGAACTCGCCATTCGGAACGTGGAAGTCGGAACACGGAACACGGAACACGGAACACGGAATACGGAACTCGGAACTCGGAACTCGGAACTCGGAACTCGGAACTCAGAACTCGGAACTCGGAATTCGTAACTCGGAACTGAGAACGCGGAACTCAGAACTCGCAATTCGGAACTTGGAACTCGGAACACGGAACACGGAACACGGAACACGGAACTCGGAATTCGGAACTCGGAACTTGGAAATCGGAAGTCGGAAGTCGGAACTCGGAATTCGGAACACGGAACTCAGAACTCGGAACTCGGAACATGGAATTCGGAACTCGGAACTCGGAACTCGGTACTCGGTACTCGGTACTCGGAACTCGGAACTCGGAACTCGGAACACGGAACACGGAACTCGGAACTTGGAACTCGGAACTCGGAATTCGTAATTCAGAACATGGAATTCGGAAGTTGGAACGCGGAACTCAGAACTCAGAACTCGAAATTCGGAACTCAGAACACGGAATTCGGAATTCGGAACTCGGAACTTCGAAATCGAAATTCGAAACTCGGAATTCGGAACTCGGAATTCGGAACACGGAATTCGGAACACGGAGTTCGGAACTCAGAACTCAGAACTCGGAACTCGGAACTCGGAACTTGAAATTCGGTATTCGGTACTCAGAATTCGGAACACGGAACACGGAACACAGAACTCGGAACTCGGAACTCGGAACTCGGAACTCGGAACTCGGAACTCGGAACTTGGACCTCGGAAATCAGAACACGGAACACAGAACACGGAACACAGAACTCGGAACTCGGAACTCGGAACTCGGACCTCAGAACTCGGAACTCGGAACTCGGAACTCGGAACTCGGAACTCGGAACACGGAATTCGGAACTCGGAACTCGGAACTCGGAACTCGGAACTCGGAACTCGGAACTCGGAACTCGGAACTCGGAATTCGGAATTCAGAACATGGAATTCGGATGTTGGAACGCGGAACTCAGAACTCAGAACTCTAAATTCGGAACTCAGAACACGGAATTCGGAACTCGGAACTCGGAACTCGGAACACAGAATTCGGAACTCGGAACTCGGAACTCGGAACTCGGAACTCGGAATTCGGAACTCGGAACTCGGAACTCGGAATTCGGAATTTGGAACTCGGAACTCAGAACTCAGAACTCAGAACTCGGAACTCAGAACTTGACATTCGGAATTCGGAACTCGGAATTCGGAACATGGAACACGGAACACGGAACACGGAACACGGAACTCGGAACTTGAAATTCGTAATTCAGAACATGGAATTCGGAAGTTGGAACGCGGAAATCAGAACTCAGAACTCGAAATTCGGAACTCAGAACACGGAATTCGGAACTCGGAACTCGGAACTCAGAACTCGGAACTCGGAACTCGGAACTTGGACCTCGGAAATCAGAACACGGAACACGGAACACGGAACACGGAACACAGAACACGGAACTCGGAACTCGGAACTCGGAACTCGGAACTCGGAACTCGGAACTTGGACCTCGGAAATCAGAACACGGAACACGGAACACGGAACACGGAACACAGAACTCGGAACTCGGAACTCGGACCTCGGAACTCGGAACTCGGAACACGGAATTCGGAACTCAGAACTCGGAACTCGGAACTCGGAACTCGGAATTCGGAATTCAGAACATGGAATTCGGATGTTGGAACGCGGAACTCAGAACTCAGAACTCTAAATTCGGAACTCAGAACACGGAATTCGGAACTCGGAACTCGGAACTCGGAACTCGGAACACGGAATTCGGAACTCGGAACTCGGAACTCGGAACTCAGAACTCGGAAATCGGAATTCGGAACTCGGAACTGGGAAATCGAAATTCGAAACTCGGAATTCGGAACTCGGAATTCGGAACACGGAATTCGGAACACGGAGTTCGAAACTCAGAACTCAGAACTCGGAACTCGGAACTTGAAATTCGGTATTCGGTACTCGGAATTCGGAACACAGAACACGGAACTCGGAACTTGGAACTCGGAACTCGGAACTCGGAACTTGGACCTCGGTAATCAGAACACGGAACATGGAACACAGACCTCGGAACTCGGAACTCGGAACTCGGAACTCGGAACACGGAATTCGGAATTCGGAACTCGGAACTCGGAACTCGGAACTCGGAACTCGGAACTTGGACCTCGGAACTCAGAATTCGGAACACGGAACACGGAATTCGGAACTCGGAAACTCGGAAACTCGGAAACTCGGAATTCGGAACTCAGAACTCGGAACTCGGAACTCGGAACTCAGAATTCGGAATTCGGAATTCGGAATTCGGAACTCGGAACTCGGAACTCGGACCTCGGAACATGGAACGCGGAACTCAGAACTCGAAATTCGGAACTCGGAATTCGGAACTCGGAACTTGGACCTCGGAAATCAGAACACGGAACACAGAACTCGGAACTCGGACCTCGGAACACGGAACACGGAATTCGGAACTCAGAACTCGGAACTCAGAACTTGACATTCGGAATTCGGAACTCGGAATTCGGAACATGGAACACGGAACACGGAACATGGAACACGGAACTCGGAACTTGAAATTCGGAATTCGGAATTCGGAATTCGGAACTCGGAACTCAGAACTCGGAACTCAGAACTTGACATTCGGAATTCGGAACTCGGAATTCGGAACATGGAACTCGGAACTCGGAACACGGAACACGGAACTCGGAACTTGGAACTCGGAACTCGGAATTCGTAACTCGGAACTGAGAACGCGGAACTCAGAACTCGCCATTCGGAACTTGGAACTCAGAACACGGAACACGGAACACGGAACACGGAACACGGAATACGGAACTCGGAACTCGGAACTCGGAACTCGGAACTCGGAACTCGGAATTCGGAACTTGGAACTCGGAACTCGGAACTCGGAACTCGGAACTCGGAACTTGGAACTCGGAAGTTGGAACGCGGAACTCAGAACTCAGAACTTGAAATTCGGAACTCAGAACACGGAATTCGGAATTCGGAACTCGGAACTTCGAAATCGAAATTCGAAACTCGGAATTCGGAACTCGGAATTCGGAACACGGAATTCGGAACACGGAGTTCGGAACTCAGAACTCGGAACTCGGAACTCGGAACTTGAAATTCGGTATTCGGTACTCGGAATTCGGAACACGGAACACGGAACACGGAACACAGAACACGGAACTCGGAACTCGGAACTCGGAACTCGGAACTCGGAACTTGGACCTCGGAAATCAGAACACGGAACACAGAACACGGAACACAGAACTCGGAACTCGGAACTCGGAACTCGGACCTCAGAACTCGGAACTCGGAACTCGGAACTCGGAACACGGAATTCGGAACTCGGAACTCGGAACTCGGAACTCGGAACTCGGAACTCGGAACTCGGAACTCGGAATTCGGAATTCAGAACATGGAATTCGGATGTTGGAACGCGGAACTCGGAACTCGGAACACGGAATTCGGAACTCAGAACTCGGAACTCGGAACTCGGAACTCGGAACTCGGAACTCAGAACTCGGAATTCGGAATTCAGAACATGGAATTCGGATGTTGGAACGCGGAACTCAGAACTCAGAACACGGAATTCGGAACTCGGAACTCGGAACTCGGAACTCGGAACTCGGAACTCGGAACTCAGAACTCGGAAATCGGAATTCGGAACTCGGAACTGGGAAATCGAAATTCGAAACTCGGAATTCGGAACTCGGAATTCGGAACACGGAATTCGGAACACGGAGTTCGAAACTCAGAACTCAGAACTCGGAACTCGGAACTTGAAATTCGGTATTCGGTACTCAGAATTCGGAACACAGAACACGGAACTCGGAACTCGGAACTCGGAACTTGGAACTCGGAACTCGGAACTTGGACCTCGGTAATCAGAACACGGAACATGGAACACGGACCTCGGAACTCGGACCTCGAATCTCGGATCTCGGAACACGGAATTCGGAATTCGGAACTCGGAACTCGGAACTCGGAACTCGGAACTCGGAACTCGGAACTCGGAACTTGGACCTCGGAACTCAGAATTCGGAACACGGAACACGGAATTCGGAACTCGGAACTCGGAAACTCGGAACTCGGAACTCGGAACTCAGATTTCGGAATTCAAAACACGAAATTTGGAATTCGGAACTCGAAATTCGAAACTCGGAATTCGGAATTCGGAACTCAGAACTCGGAATTCGGAACATGGAACACGGAACACAGAACACGGAACTCGGAATTCGGAACTCGGAATTCGGAATTCGGAATTCGGAATTCGGAATTCGGAATTTGGAATTTGGAATTCGGAATTCGGAATTCGGAATTCGGAATTCGTAACTTGGAACTGAGAACGCGGAACTCAGAACTCGCAATTCGGAACTTGGAACTCGGAACACGGAACACGGAACACGGAACACGGAACTCGGAACTCGGAACTCGGAACTTGGAACTCGGAAATCGGAAGTCGGAACTCGGAACTCGGAATTTGGAACACGGAACTCAGAACTCGGAACTCGGAACATGGAATTCGGAACTCGGAACTCGGAACTCGGAACTCGGTACTCGGTACTCGGAACTCGGAACTCGGAACTCGGAACTCGGAACACGGAACACGGAACTCGGAACTTGGAACTCGGAACTCGGAATTCGTAATTCAGAACATGGAATTCGGAAGTTGGAACGCGGAACTCAGAACTCAGAACTCGAAATTCGGAACTCAGAACATGGAATTCGGAATTCGGAACTCGGAACTTCGAAATCGAAATTCGAAACTCGGAATTCGGAACTCGGAATTCGGAACACGGAATTCGGAACACGGAGTTCGGAACTCAGAACTCAGAACTCGGAACTCGGAACTCGGAACTTGAAATTCGGTATTCGGTACTCGGAATTCGGAACACGGAACACGGAACACGGAACACAGAACACGGAACTCGGAACTCGGAACTCGGAACTCGGAACTCGGAACTCGGAACTCGGAACTTGGACCTCGGAAATCAGAACACGGAACACAGAACACGGAACACAGAACTCGGAACTCGGAACTCGGAACTCGGACCTCAGAACTCGGAACTCGGAACTCGGAACACGGAATTCGGAACTCGGAACTCGGAACTCGGAACTCGGAACTCGGAACTCGGAATTCGGAATTCAGAACATGGAATTCGGATGTTGGAACGCGGAACTCAGAACTCAGAACTCTAAATTCGGAACTCAGAACACGGAATTCGGAACTCGGAACTCGGAACTCGGAACTCGGAACACGGAATTCGGAACTCGGAACTCGGAACTTGGAACTCGGAACTCAGAACTCTGAAATCGGAATTCGGAACTCGGAACTGGGAAATCGAAATTCGAAACTCGGAATTCGGAACTCGGAATTCGGAACACGGAATTCGGAACACGAAGTTCGAAACTCAGAACTCGGAACTCGGAACTTGAAATTCGGTATTCGGTACTCGGAATTCGGAACACAGAACACGGAACTCGGAACTCGGAACTCGGAACTTGGAACTCGGAACTCGGAACTTGGACCTCGGTAATCAGAACAAGGAACATGGAACACGGACCTCGGAACTCGGACCTCGGATCTCGGATCTCGGATCTCGGAACACGGAATTCGGAATTCGGAACTCGGAACTCGGAACTCGGAACTCGGAACTCGGAACTTGGACCTCGGAACTCAGAATTCGGAACACGGAACACGGAATTCGGAACTCGGAAACTCGGAAACTCGGAATTCGGAACTCGGAACTCGGAACTCGGAACTCGGAACTCGGAACTCAGAATTCGGAATTCGGAACTCGGTACTCGGAACTCGGAACTCGGACCTCGGAACTCGGAACGCGGAACTCAGAACTCGAAATTCGGAACTTGGAATTCGGAACTCGGAACTTGGACCTCGGAAATCAGAACACGGAACACAGAACTCGGAACTCGGACCTCGGACCTCGGAACACGGAACACGGAATTCGGAACTCGGAACTCGGAACACGGAATTCGGACCTCGGAAATCGGAACTCGGGACTCGGGACTCGGAATTCGGAATTCGGAACTCGGAACTCGGAACTCGGAATTCGGAATTCGGAACTCGGAACTCAGAACTCAGAACTCAGAACTCGGAACTCAGAACTTGACATTCGGAATTCGGAACTCGGAATTCGGAACATGGAACACGGAACACGGAACACGGAACACGGAACTCGGAACTTGAAATTCGGAATTCGGAATTCGGAATTCGGAACTCGGAACTCAGAACTCAGAACTCAGAACTCGGAACTCAGAACTTGACATTCGGAATTCGGAACTCGGAATTCGGAACATGGAACTCGGAACTCGGAACACGGAACACGGAACTAGGAACTTGGAACTCGGAACTCGGAATTCGTAACTCGGAACTGAGAACGCGGAACTCAGAACTCGCCATTCGGAACGTGGAAGTCGGAACACGGAACACGGAACACGGAACACGGAATACGGAACTCGGAACTCGGAACTCGGAACTCGGAACTCAGAACTCGGAACTCGGAATTCGTAACTCGGAACTGAGAACGCGGAACTCAGAACTCGCAATTCGGAACTTGGAACTCGGAACACGGAACACGGAACACGGAACACGGAACTCGGAATTCGGAACTCGGAACTTGGAAATCGGAAGTCGGAAGTCGGAACTCGGAATTCGGAACACGGAACTCAGAACTCGGAACTCGGAACATGGAATTCGGAACTCGGAACTCGGAACTCGGTACTCGGTACTCGGAACTCGGAACTCGGAACTCGGAACACGGAACATGGAACTCGGAACTTGGAACTCGGAACTCGGAATTCGTAATTCAGAACATGGAATTCGGAAGTTGGAACGCGGAACTCAGAACTCAGAACTCGAAATTCGGAACTCAGAACACGGAATTCGGAATTCGGAACACGGAATTCGGAACACGGAATTCGGAACACGGAGTTCGGAACTCAGAACTCAGAACTCGGAACTCGGAACTCGGAACTTGAAATTCGGTATTCGGTACTCAGAATTCGGAACACGGAACACGGAACACAGAACACGGAACTCGGAACTCGGAACTCGGAACTCGGAACTTGGACCTCGGAAATCAGAACACGGAACACAGAACACGGAACACAGAACTTGGAACTCGGAACTCGGACCTCAGAACTCGGAACTCGGAACTCGGAACTCGGAACTCGGAACTCGGAACTCGGAACTCGGAACTCGGAATTCGGAATTCAGAACATGGAATTCGGATGTTGGAACGCGGAACTCAGAACTCAGAACTCTAAATTCGGAACTCAGAACACGGAATTCGGAACTCGGAACTCGGAACTCGGAACACAGAATTCGGAACTCGGAACTCGGAACTCGGAACTCGGAACTCGGAATTCGGAACTCGGAACTCGGAACTCGGAATTCGGAATTTGGAACTCGGAACTCAGAACTCAGAACTCAGAACTCGGAACTCAGAACTTGACATTCGGAATTCGGAACTCGGAATTCGGAACATGGAACACGGAACACGGAACACGGAACTCGGAACTTGAAATTCGTAATTCAGAACATGGAATTCGGAAGTTGGAACGCGGAAATCAGAACTCAGAACTCGAAATTCGGAACTCAGAACACGGAATTCGGAACTCGGAACTCGGAACTCAGAACTCGGAACTCGGAACTCGGAACTTGGACCTCGGAAATCAGAACACGGAACACGGAACACGGAACACGGAACACAGAACACGGAACTCGGAACTCGGAACTCGGAACTCGGAACTCGGAACTCGGAACTTGGACCTCGGAAATCAGAACACGGAACACGGAACACGGAACACGGAACACAGAACTCGGAACTCGGAACTCGGACCTCGGAACTCGGAACTCGGAACACGGAATTCGGAACTCAGAACTCGGAACTCGGAACTCGGAACTCGGAATTCGGAATTCAGAACATGGAATTCGGATGTTGGAACGCGGAACTCAGAACTCAGAACTCTAAATTCGGAACTCAGAACACGGAATTCGGAACTCGGAACTCGGAACTCGGAACTCGGAACACGGAATTCGGAACTCGGAACTCGGAACTCGGAACTCAGAACTCGGAAATCGGAATTCGGAACTCGGAACTGGGAAATCGAAATTCGAAACTCGGAATTCGGAACTCGGAATTCGGAACACGGAATTCGGAACACGGAGTTCGAAACTCAGAACTCAGAACTCGGAACTCGGAACTTGAAATTCGGTATTCGGTACTCGGAATTCGGAACACAGAACACGGAACTCGCAACTTGGAACTCGGAACTCGGAACTTGGACCTCGGTAATCAGAACACGGAACATGGAACACAGACCTCGGAACTCGGAACTCGGAACTCGGAACTCGGAACACGGAATTCGGAATTCGGAACTCGGAACTCGGAACTCGGAACTCGGAACTCGGAACTTGGACCTCGGAACTCAGAATTCGGAACACGGAACACGGAATTCGGAACTCGGAAACTCGGAAACTCGGAAACTCGGAATTCGGAACTCAGAACTCGGAACTCGGAACTCGGAACTCAGAATTCGGAATTCGGAATTCGGAATTCGGAACTCGGAACTCGGAACTCGGACCTCGGAACTCGGAACGCGGAACTCAGAACTCGAAATTCGGAACTCGGAATTCGGAACTCGGAACTTGGACCTCGGAAATCAGAACACGGAACACAGAACTCGGAACTCGGACCTCGGAACACGGAACACGGAATTCGGAACTCAGAACTCGGAACTCAGAACTTGACATTCGGAATTCGGAACTCGGAATTCGGAACATGGAACACGGAACACGGAACATGGAACACGGAACTCGGAACTTGAAATTCGGAATTCGGAATTCGGAATTCGGAACTCGGAACTCAGAACTCGGAACTCAGAACTCGCCATTCGGAACTTGGAACTCAGAACACGGAACACGGAACACGGAACACGGAACACGGAATACGGAACTCGGAACTCGGAACTCGGAACTCGGAACTCGGAACTCGGAACTCGGAATTCGGAACTTGGAACTCGGAACTCGGAACTCGGAACTCGGAACTCGGAACTTGGAACTCGGAAGTTGGAACGCGGAACTCAGAACTCAGAACTTGAAATTCGGAACTCAGAACACGGAATTCGGAATTCGGAACTCGGAACTTCGAAATCGAAATTCGAAACTCGGAATTCGGAACTCGGAATTCGGAACACGGAATTCGGAACACGGAGTTCGGAACTCAGAACTCAGAACTCGGAACTCGGAACTCGGAACTTGAAATTCGGTATTCGGTACTCAGAATTCGGAACACGGAACACGGAACACAGAACACGGAACTCGGAACTCGGAACTCGGAACTCGGAACTCGGAACTTGGACCTCGGAAATCAGAACACGGAACACAGAACACGGAACACAGAACTCGGAACTCGGAACTCGGAACTCGGACCTCAGAACTCGGAACTCGGAACTCGGAACTCGGAACACGGAATTCGGAACTCGGAACTCGGAACTCGGAACTCGGAACTCGGAACTCGGAACTCGGAACTCGGAACTCGGAATTCGGAATTCAGAACATGGAATTCGGATGTTGGAACGCGGAACTCAGAACTCAGAACTCTAAATTCGGAACTCAGAACACGGAATTCGGAACTCGGAACTCGGAACTCGGAACACAGAATTCGGAACTCAGAACTCGGAACTCGGAACTCGGAACTCGGAATTCGGAACTCGGAACTCGGAACTCGGAATTCGGAATTTGGAACTCGGAACTCAGAACTCAGAACTCAGAACTCGGAACTCAGAACTTGACATTCGGAATTCGGAACTCGGAATTCGGAACATGGAACACGGAACACGGAACACGGAACACGGAACTCGGAACTTGAAATTCGTAATTCAGAACATGGAATTCGGAAGTTGGAACGCGGAAATCAGAACTCAGAACTCGAAATTCGGAACTCAGAACACGGAATTCGGAACTCGGAACTCGGAACTCAGAACTCGGAACTCGGAACTCGGAACTTGGACCTCGGAAATCAGAACACGGAACACGGAACACGGAACACGGAACACAGAACACGGAACTCGGAACTCGGAACTCGGAACTCGGAACTCGGAACTTGGACCTCGGAAATCAGAACACGGAACACGGAACACGGAACACGGAACACAGAACTCGGAACTCGGAACTCGGACCTCGGAACTCGGAACTCGGAACACGGAATTCGGAACTCAGAACTCGGAACTCGGAACTCGGAACTCGGAATTCGGAATTCAGAACATGGAATTCGGATGTTGGAACGCGGAACTCAGAACTCAGAACTCTAAATTCGGAACTCAGAACACGGAATTCGGAACTCGGAACTCGGAACTCGGAACTCGGAACACGGAATTCGGAACTCGGAACTCGGAACTCGGAACTCAGAACTCGGAAATCGGAATTCGGAACTCGGAACTGGGAAATCGAAATTCGAAACTCGGAATTCGGAACTCGGAATTCGGAACACGGAATTCGGAACACGGAGTTCGAAACTCAGAACTCAGAACTCGGAACTCGGAACTTGAAATTCGGTATTCGGTACTCGGAATTCGGAACACAGAACACGGAACTCGGAACTTGGAACTCGGAACTCGGAACTTGGACCTCGGTAATCAGAACACGGAACATGGAACACAGACCTCGGAACTCGGAACTCGGAACTCGGAACTCGGAACACGGAATTCGGAATTCGGAACTCGGAACTCGGAACTCGGAACTCGGAACTCGGAACTTGGACCTCGGAACTCAGAATTCGGAACACGGAACACGGAATTCGGAACTCGGAAACTCGGAAACTCGGAATTCGGAACTCAGAACTCGGAACTCGGAACTCGGAACTCAGAATTCGGAATTCGGAATTCGGAATTCGGAACTCGGAACTCGGAACTCGGACCTCGGAACTCGGAACGCGGAACTCAGAACTCGAAATTCGGAACTCGGAATTCGGAACTCGGAACTTGGACCTCGGAAATCAGAACACGGAACACAGAACTCGGAACTCGGACCTCGGAACACGGAACACGGAATTCGGAACTCAGAACTCGGAACTCAGAACTTGACATTCGGAATTCGGAACTCGGAATTCGGAACATGGAACACGGAACACGGAACATGGAACACGGAACTCGGAACTTGAAATTCGGAATTCGGAATTCGGAATTCGGAACTCGGAACTCAGAACTCGGAACTCAGAACTTGACATTCGGAATTCGGAACTCGGAATTCGGAACATGGAACTCGGAACTCGGAACACGGAACACGGAACTCGGAACTTGGAACTCGGAACTCGGAATTCGTAACTCGGAACTGAGAACGCGGAACTCAGAACTCGCCATTCGGAACTTGGAACTCAGAACACGGAACACGGAACACGGAACACGGAACACGGAATACGGAACTCGGAACTCGGAACTCGGAACTCGGAACTCGGAACTCGGAATTCGGAACTTGGAACTCGGAACTAGGAACTCGGAACTCGGAACTCGGAACTTGGAACTCGGAAGTTGGAACGCGGAACTCAGAACTCAGAACTTGAAATTCGGAACTCAGAACACGGAATTCGGAATTCGGAACTCGGAACTTCGAAATCGAAATTCGAAACTCGGAATTTGGAACTCGGAATTCGGAACACGGAATTCGGAACACGGAGTTCGGAACTCAGAACTCGGAACTCGGAACTCGGAACTTGAAATTCGGTATTCGGTACTCGGAATTCGGAACACGGAACACGGAACACGGAACACAGAACACGGAACTCGGAACTCGGAACTCGGAACTCGGAACTCGGAACTTGGACCTCGGAAATCAGAACACGGAACACAGAACACGGAACACAGAACTCGGAACTCGGAACTCGGAACTCGGACCTCAGAACTCGGAACTCGGAACTCGGAACTCGGAACTCGGAACTCGGAACTCGGAACTCGGAACTCGGAACTCGGAACTCGGAACTCGGAATTCGGAATTCAGAACATGGAATTCGGATGTTGGAACGCGGAACTCGGAACTCGGAACACGGAATTCGGAACTCAGAACTCGGAACTCGGAACTCGGAACTCGGAACTCGGAACTCGGAACTCGGAATTCGGAATTCAGAACATGGAATTCGGATGTTGGAACGCGGAACTCAGAACTCAGAACACGGAATTCGGAACTCGGAACTCGGAACTCGGAACTCGGAACTCGGAACTCGGAACTCAGAACTCGGAAATCGGAATTCGGAACTCGGAACTGGGAAATCGAAATTCGAAACTCGGAATTCGGAACTCGGAATTCGGAACACGGAATTCGGAACACGGAGTTCGAAACTCAGAACTCAGAACTCGGAACTCGGAACTTGAAATTCGGTATTCGGTACTCAGAATTCGGAACACAGAACACGGAACTCGGAACTCGGAACTCGGAACTTGGAACTCGGAACTCGGAACTTGGACCTCGGTAATCAGAACACGGAACATGGAACACGGACCTCGGAACTCGGACCTCGAATCTCGGATCTCGGAACACGGAATTCGGAATTCGGAACTCGGAACTCGGAACTCGGAACTCGGAACTCGGAACTCGGAACTTGGACCTCGGAACTCAGAATTCGGAACACGGAACACGGAATTCGGAACTCGGAACTCGGAAACTCGGAACTCGGAACTCGGAACTCAGATTTCGGAATTCAAAACACGAAATTTGGAATTCGGAACTCGAAATTCGAAACTCGGAATTCGGAATTCGGAATTCGGAACTCAGAACTCGGAATTCGGAACATGGAACACGGAACACAGAACACGGAACTCGGAATTCGGAACTCGGAATTCGGAATTCGGAATTCGGAATTCGGAATTTGGAATTTGGAATTCGGAATTCGGAATTCGGAATTCGGAATTCGTAACTTGGAACTGAGAACGCGGAACTCAGAACTCGCAATTCGGAACTTGGAACTCGGAACACGGAACACGGAACACGGAACACGGAACTCGGAACTCGGAACTCGGAACTTGGAACTCGGAAATCGGAAGTCGGAACTCGGAACTCGGAATTTGGAACACGGAACTCAGAACTCGGAACTCGGAACATGGAATTCGGAACTCGGAACTCGGAACTCGGAACTCGGAACTCGGTACTCGGAACTCGGAACTCGGAACTCGGAACTCGGAACACGGAACACGGAACTCGGAACTTGGAACTCGGAACTCGGAATTCGTAATTCAGAACATGGAATTCGGAAGTTGGAACGCGGAACTCAGAACTCAGAACTCGAAATTCGGAACTCAGAACATGGAATTCGGAATTCGGAACTCGGAACTTCGAAATCGAAATTCGAAACTCGGAATTCGGAACTCGGAATTCGGAACACGGAATTCGGAACACGGAGTTCGGAACTCAGAACTCAGAACTCGGAACTCGGAACTCGGAACTCGGAACTTGAAATTCGGTATTCGGTACTCGGAATTCGGAACACGGAACACGGAACACGGAACACAGAACACGGAACTCGGAACTCGGAACTCGGAACTCGGAACTCGGAACTTGGACCTCGGAAATCAGAACACGGAACACAGAACACGGAACACAGAACTCGGAACTCGGAACTCGGAACTCGGACCTCAGAACTCGGAACTCGGAACTCGGAACACGGAATTCGGAACTCGGAACTCGGAACTCGGAACTCGGAACTCGGAACTCGGAACTCGGAACTCGGAATTCGGAATTCAGAACATGGAATTCGGATGTTGGAACGCGGAACTCAGAACTCAGAACTCTAAATTCGGAACTCAGAACACGGAATTCGGAACTCGGAACTCGGAACTCGGAACTCGGAACACGGAATTCGGAACTCGGAACTCGGAACTTGGAACTCGGAACTCAGAACTCTGAAATCGGAATTCGGAACTCGGAACTGGGAAATCGAAATTCGAAACTCGGAATTCGGAACTCGGAATTCGGAACACGGAATTCGGAACACGAAGTTCGAAACTCAGAACTCGGAACTCGGAACTTGAAATTCGGTATTCGGTACTCGGAATTCGGAACACAGAACACGGAACTCGGAACTCGGAACTCGGAACTCGGAACTCGGAACTTGGACCTCGGTAATCAGAACAAGGAACATGGAACACGGACCTTGGATCTCGGACCTCGGATCTCGGATCTCGGAACACGGAATTCGGAATTCGGAACTCGGAACTCGGAACTCGGAACTCGGAACTTGGACCTCGGAACTCAGAATTCGGAACACGGAACACGGAATTCGGAACTCGGAAACTCGGAAACTCGGAATTCGGAACTCGGAACTCGGAACTCGGAACTCGGAACTCGGAACTCAGAATTCGGAATTCGGAACTCGGTACTCGGAACTCGGAACTCGGACCTCGGAACTCGGAACGCGGAACTCAGAACTCGAAATTCGGAACTTGGAATTCGGAACTCGGAACTTGGACCTCGGAAATCAGAACACGGAACACAGAACTCGGAACTCGGACCTCGGACCTCGGAACACGGAACACGGAATTCGGAACTCGGAACTCGGAACACGGAATTCGGACCTCGGAAATCGGAACTCGGGACTCGGGACTCGGAATTCGGAATTCGGAACTCGGAACTCGGAACTCGGAATTCGGAATTCGGAACTCGGAACTCAGAACTCAGAACTCAGAACTCGGAACTCAGAACTTGACATTCGGAATTCGGAACTCGGAATTCGGAACATGGAACACGGAACACGGAACACGGAACACGGAACTCGGAACTTGAAATTCGGAATTCGGAATTCGGAATTCGGAACTCGGAACTCAGAACTCAGAACTCAGAACTCGGAACTCAGAACTTGACATTTGGAATTCGGAACTCGGAATTCGGAACATGGAACTCGGAACTCGGAACACGGAACACGGAACTAGGAACTTGGAACTCGGAACTCGGAATTCGTAACTCGGAACTGAGAACGCGGAACTCAGAACTCGCCATTCGGAACGTGGAAGTCGGAACACGGAACACGGAACACGGAACACGGAATACGGAACTCGGAACTCGGAACTCGGAACTCGGAACTCGGAACTCGGAACTCAGAACTCGGAACTCGGAATTCGTAACTCGGAACTGAGAACGCGGAACTCAGAACTCGCAATTCGGAACTTGGAACTCGGAACACGGAACACGGAACACGGAACACGGAACTCGGAATTCGGAACTCGGAACTTGGAAATCGGAAGTCGGAAGTCGGAACTCGGAATTCGGAACACGGAACTCAGAACTCGGAACTCGGAACATGGAATTCGGAACTCGGAACTCGGTACTCGGTACTCGGAACTCGGAACTCGGAACTCGGAACACGGAACACGGAACTCGGAACTTGGAACATGGAACTCGGAATTCGTAATTCAGAACATGGAATTCGGAAGTTGGAACGCGGAACTCAGAACTCAGAACTCGAAATTCGGAACTCAGAACACGGAATTCGGAATTTGGAACTCGGAACTTCGAAATCGAAATTCGAAACTCGGAATTCGGAACTCGGAATTCGGAACACGGAATTCGGAACACGGAGTTCGGAACTCAGAACTCAGAACTCGGAACTCGGAACTCGGAACTTGAAATTCGGTATTCGGTACTCAGAATTCGGAACACGGAACACGGAACACAGAACACGGAACTCGGAACTCGGAACTCGGAACTCGGAACTCGGAACTTGGACCTCGGAAATCAGAACACGGAACACAGAACACGGAACACAGAACTCGGAACTCGGAACTCGGAACTCGGACCTCAGAACTCGGAACTCGGAACTCGGAACTCGGAACTCGGAACTCGGAACTCGGAACACGGAATTCGGAACTCGGAACTCGGAACTCGGAACTCGGAACTCGGAACTCGGAACTCGGAACTCGGAACTCGGAATTCGGAATTCAGAACATGGAATTCGGATGTTGGAACGCGGAACTCAGAACTCAGAACTCTAAATTCGGAACTCAGAACACGGAATTCGGAACTCGGAACTCGGAACTCGGAACACAGAATTCGGAACTCGGAACTCGGAACTCGGAACTCGGAACTCGGAATTCGGAACTCGGAACTCGGAACTCGGAATTCGGAATTTGGAACTCGGAACTCAGAACTCAGAACTCAGAACTCGGAACTCAGAACTTGACATTCGGAATTCGGAACTCGGAATTCGGAACATGGAACACGGAACACGGAACACGGAACACGGAACTCGGAACTTGAAATTCGTAATTCAGAACATGGAATTCGGAAGTTGGAACGCGGAAATCAGAACTCAGAACTCGAAATTCGGAACTCAGAACACGGAATTCGGAACTCGGAACTCGGAACTCAGAACTCGGAACTCGGAACTCGGAACTTGGACCTCGGAAATCAGAACACGGAACACGGAACACGGAACACGGAACACGGAACACAGAACACGGAACTCGGAACTCGGAACTCGGAACTCGGAACTCGGAACTCGGAACTTGGACCTCGGAAATCAGAACACGGAACACGGAACACGGAACACGGAACACGGAACACAGAACTCGGAACTCGGAACTCGGACCTCGGAACTCGGAACTCGGAACACGGAATTCGGAACTCAGAACTCGGAACTCGGAACTCGGAACTCGGAATTCGGAATTCAGAACATGGAATTCGGATGTTGGAACGCGGAACTCAGAACTCAGAACTCTAAATTCGGAACTCAGAACACGGAATTCGGAACTCGGAACTCGGAACTCGGAACTCGGAACACGGAATTCGGAACTCGGAACTCGGAACTCGGAACTCAGAACTCGGAAATCGGAATTCGGAACTCGGAACTGGGAAATCGAAATTCGAAACTCGGAATTCGGAACTCGGAATTCGGAACACGGAATTCGGAACACGGAGTTCGAAACTCAGAACTCAGAACTCGGAACTCGGAACTTGAAATTCGGTATTCGGTACTCGGAATTCGGAACACAGAACACGGAACTCGGAACTTGGAACTCGGAACTCGGAACTTGGACCTCGGTAATCAGAACACGGAACATGGAACACAGACCTCGGAACTCGGAACTCGGAACTCGGAACTCGGAACACGGAATTCGGAATTCGGAACTCGGAACTCGGAACTCGGAACTCGGAACTCGGAACTTGGACCTCGGAACTCAGAATTCGGAACTCGGAACTCGGAACTCGGAACTCGGAACACGGAATTCGGAACTCGGAACTCGGAACTTGGAACTCGGAACTCAGAACTCTGAAATCGGAATTCGGAACTCGGAACTGGGAAATCGAAATTCGAAACTCGGAATTCGGAACTCGGAATTCGGAACACGGAATTCGGAACACGAAGTTCGAAACTCAGAACTCGGAACTCGGAACTTGAAATTCGGTATTCGGTACTCGGAATTCGGAACACAGAACACGGAACTCGGAACTCGGAACTCGGAACTTGGAACTCGGAACTCGGAACTTGGACCTCGGTAATCAGAACAAGGAACATGGAACACGGACCTTGGATCTCGGACCTCGGATCTCGGATCTCGGAACACGGAATTCGGAATTCGGAACTCGGAACTCGGAACTCGGAACTCGGAACTTGGACCTCGGAACTCAGAATTCGGAACACGGAACACGGAATTCGGAACTCGGAAACTCGGAAACTCGGAATTCGGAACTCGGAACTCGGAACTCGGAACTCGGAACTCGGAACTCGGAACTCAGAATTCGGAATTCGGAACTCGGTACTCGGAACTCGGAACTCGGACCTCGGAACTCGGAACGCGGAACTCAGAACTCGAAATTCGGAACTTGGAATTCGGAACTCGGAACTTGGACCTCGGAAATCAGAACACGGAACACAGAACTCGGAACTCGGACCTCGGACCTCGGAACACGGAACACGGAATTCGGAACTCGGAACTCGGAACACGGAATTCGGACCTCGGAAATCGGAACTCGGGACTCGGGACTCGGAATTCGGAATTCGGAATTCGGAACTCGGAACTCGGAACTCGGAATTCGGAATTCGGAACTCGGAACTCAGAACTTGGAACTCGGAAATCGGAAGTCGGAACTCGGAACTCGGAATTTGGAACACGGAACTCAGAACTCGGAACTCGGAACATGGAATTCGGAACTCGGAACTCGGAACTCGGAACTCGGTACTCGGTACTCGGAACTCGGAACTCGGAACTCGGAACTCGGAACACGGAACACGGAACTCGGAACTTGGAACTCGGAACTCGGAATTCGTAATTCAGAACATGGAATTCGGAAGTTGGAACGCGGAACTCAGAACTCAGAACTCGAAATTCGGAACTCAGAACATGGAATTCGGAATTCGGAACTCGGAACTTCGAAATCGAAATTCGAAACTCGGAATTCGGAACTCGGAATTCGGAACACGGAATTCGGAACACGGAGTTCGGAACTCAGAACTCAGAACTCGGAACTCGGAACTCGGAACTTGAAATTCGGTTTTCGGTACTCGGAATTCGGAACACGGAACACGGAACACGGAACACAGAACACGGAACTCGGAACTCGGAACTCGGAACTCGGAACTCGGAACTTGGACCTCGGAAATCAGAACACGGAACACAGAACACGGAACACAGAACTCGGAACTCGGAACTCGGAACTCGGAACTCGGAACTCGGAACTCGGAACACGGAATTCGGAACTCGGAACTCGGAACTCGGAACTCGGAACTCGGAACTCGGAACTCGGAACTCGGAATTCGGAATTCAGAACATGGAATTCGGATGTTGGAACGCGGAACTCAGAACTCAGAACTCTGAATTCGGAACTCAGAACACGGAATTCGGAACTCGGAACTCGGAACTCGGAACTCGGAACTCGGAACACGGAATTCGGAACTCGGAACTTGGAACTCGGAACTCAGAACTCTGAAATCGGAATTCGGAACTCGGAACTGGGAAATCGAAATTCGAAACTCGGAATTCGGAACTCGGAATTCGGAACACGGAATTCGGAACACGGAGTTCGAAACTCAGAACTCAGAACTCGGAACTCGGAACTTGAAATTCGGTATTCGGTACTCGGAATTCGGAACACAGAACACGGAACTCGGAACTTGGAACTCGGAACTCGGAACTTGGACCTCGGTAATCAGAACACGGAACATGGAACACGGACCTCGGAACTCGGACCTCGGATCTCGGATCTCGGAACACGGAATTCGGAACTCGGAACTCGGAACTCGGAACTCGGAACTTGGACCTCGGAACTCAGAATTCGGAACACGGAACACGGAATTCGGAACTCGGAAACTCGGAAACTCGGAATTCGGAACTCAGAACTCGGAACTCGGAACTCGGAACTCGGAACTCGGAACTCGGAACTCAGAATTCGGAATTCGGAACTCGGAACTCGGAACTCGGAACTCGGAACTTGGAACTCGGAACGCGGAACTCAGAACTCGAAATTCGGAACTTGGAATTCGGAATTCGGAACTTGGACCTCGGAAATCAGAACACGGAACACAGAACTCGGAACTCGGACCTCGGACCTCGGAACACGGAACACGGAATTCGGAACTCGGAACTCGGAACACGGAATTCGGACCTCGGAAATCGGAACTCGGGACTCGGGACTCGGAATTCGGAATTCGGAACTCGGAACTCGGAACTCGGAATTCGGAATTCGGAACTCGGAACTCAGAACTCAGAACTCAGAACTCGGAACTCAGAACTTGACATTCGGAATTCGGAACTCGGAATTCGGAACATGGAACACGGAACACGGAACACGGAACACGGAACTCGGAACTTGAAATTCGGAATTCGGAATTCGGAATTCGGAATTCGGAATTCGGAACTCGGAACTCAGAACTCAGAACTCAGAACTCGGAACTCAGAACTTGACATTCGGAATTCGGAACTCGGAATTCGGAACATGGAACTCGGAACTCGGAACACGGAACACGGAACTCGGAACTTGGAACTCGGAACTCGGAATTCGTAACTCGGAACTGAGAACGCGGAACTCAGAACTCGCCATTCGGAACTTGGAACTCGGAACACGGAACACGGAACACGGAATACGGAACTCGGAACTCGTAATTCAGAACTCGGAACTCGGAACTCGGAACTCGGAACTTGGAACTCGGAACTCGGAATTCGTAACTCGGAACTGAGAACGCGGAACTCAGAACTCGCCATTCGGAACTTGGAACTCGGAACACGGAACACGGAACACGGAATACGGAACTCGGAACTCGGAACTCGGAACTCGGAACTCGGAACTCGGAATTCGGAACTCAGAACTCGGAACTCGGAATTCGTAACTCGGAACTGAGAACGCGGAACTCAGAACTCGCAATTCGGAACTTGGAACTTGGAACTCGGAACACGGAACACGGAACACGGAACACGGAACACGGAACACGGAACTCGGAATTCGGAACTCGGAACTCGGAACTCGGAACTCGGAAATCGGAAGTCGGAACTCGGAACTCGGAATTCGGAACACGGAACTCAGAACTCGGAACTCGGAACATGGAATTCGGAACTCGGAACTCGGAACTCGGTACTCGGTACTCGGAACTCGGAACTCGGAACTCGGAACACGGAACACGGAACTCGGAACTTGGAACTCGGAACTCGGAATTCGTAATTCAGAACATGGAATTCGGAAGTTGGAACGCGGAACTCAGAACTCAGAACTCGAAATTCGGAACTCAGAACACGGAATTCGGAATTCGGAACTCGGAACTTCGAAATCGAAATTCGAAACTCGGAATTCGGAACTCGGAATTCGGAACACGGAATTCGGAACACGGAGTTCGGAACTCAGAACTCAGAACTCGGAACTCGGAACTCGGAACTTGAAATTCGGTATTCGGTACTCGGAATTCGGAACACGGAACACGGAACACAGAACACGGAACTCGGAACTCGGAACTTGGACCTCGGAAATCAGAACACGGAACACAGAACACGGAACACAGAACTCGGAACTCGGAACTCGGAACTCGGACCTCAGAACTCGGAACTCGGAACTCGGAACTCGGAACTCGGAACACGGAATTCGGAACTCGGAACTCGGAACTCGGAACTCGGAACTCGGAACTCGGAACTCGGAACTCAGAACTCGGAAATCGGAATTCGGAACTCGGAACTGGGAAATCGAAATTCGAAACTCGGAATTCGGAACTCGGAATTCGGAACACGGAATTCGGAACACGGAGTTCGAAACTCAGAACTCAGAACTCGGAACTCGGAACTTGAAATTCGGTATTCGGTACTCGGAATTCGGAACACAGAACACGGAACTCGGAACTCGGAACTCGGAACTTGGAACTCGGAACTTGGACCTCGGTAATCAGAACACGGAACATGGAACACGGACCTCGGACCTCGGAACTCGGACCTCGGATCTCGGATCTCGGATCTCGGAACACGGAATTCGGAATTCGGAACTCGGAACTCGGAACTCGGAACTCGGAACTTGGACCTCGGAACTCAGAATTCGGAACACGGAACACGGAATTCGGAACTCGGAAACTCGGAAACTCGGAATTCGGAACTCAGAACTCGGAACTCGGAACTCGGAACTCGGAACTCGGAACTCAGAATTCGGAATTCGGAATTCGGAACTCGGAACTCGGAACTCGGACCTCGGAACTCGGAACGCGGAACGCGGAACTCAGAACTCGAAATTCGGAACTCGGAATTCGGAACTCGGAACTTGGACCTCGGAAATCAGAACACGGAACACAGAACTCGGAACTCGGACCTCGGACCTCGGACCTCGGAACACGGAACACGGAATTTGGAACTCAGAACTCGGAATTCGTAACTCGGAACTGAGAACGCGGAACTCAGAACTCGCCATTCGGAACTTGGAACTCGGAACACGGAACACGGAACACGGAATACGGAACTCAGAACTCGGAACTCGGAACTCGGAACACGGAATTCGGACCTCGGAAATCGGAACTCGGGACTCGGGACTCGGAATTCGGAATTCGGAATTCGGAACTCGGAACTCGGAATTCGGAACTCGGAACTCAGAACTCAGAACTCAGAACTCGGAACTCAGAACTTGACATTCGGAATTCGGAACTCGGAATTCGGAACATGGAACACGGAACACGGAACACGGAACACGGAACTCGGAACTTGAAATTCGGAATTCGGAATTCGGAACTCGGAACTCAGAACTCAGAACTCAGAACTCGGAACTCAGAACTTGACATTCGGAATTCGGAACTCGGAATTCGGAACATGGAACTCGGAACTCGGAACACGGAACACGGAACACGGAACTCGGAACTTGGAACTCGGAACTCGGAATTCGTAACTCGGAACTGAGAACGCGGAACTCAGAACTCGCCATTCGGAACTTGGAACTCGGAACACGGAACACGGAACACGGAATACGGAACTCGGAACTCGGAACTCGGAACTCGGAACTCGGAACTCGGAACTCGGAACTCGGAACTCGGAACTCGGAAGTCGGAAGTCGGAAGTCGGAAGTCGGAATTCGGAACACGGAACTCAGAACTCAGAACTCGGAACTCGGAACATGGATTTCGGAACTCGGAACTCGGAACTCGGAACTCGGTACTCGGTACTCGGAACTCGGAACTCGGAACTCGGAACACGGAACACGGAACTCGGAACTTGGAACTCGGAACTCGGAATTCGTAATTCAGAACATGGAATTCGGAAGTTGGAACGCGGAAATCAGAACTCAGAACTCGAAATTCGGAACTCAGAACACGGAATTCGGAACTCGGAACTCGGAACTCAGAACTCGGAACTCGGAACTCGGAACTTGGACCTCGGAAATCAGAACACGGAACACGGAACACGGAACACGGAACACAGAACACGGAACTCGGAACTCGGAACTCGGAACTCGGAACTCGGAACTCGGAACTTGGACCTCGGAAATCAGAACACGGAACACGGAACACGGAACACGGAACACAGAACTCGGAACTCGGAACTCGGACCTCGGAACTCGGAACTCGGAACACGGAATTCGGAACTCAGAACTCGGAACTCGGAACTCGGAACTCGGAATTCGGAATTCAGAACATGGAATTCGGATGTTGGAACGCGGAACTCAGAACTCAGAACTCTAAATTCGGAACTCAGAACACGGAATTCGGAATTCGGAACTCGGAACTTCGAAATCGAAATTCGAAACTCGGAATTCGGAACTCGGAATTCGGAACACGGAATTCGGAACACGGAGTTCGGAACTCAGAA
The DNA here is from genome assembly GCA_038048745.1 of Coluber constrictor foxii. NCBI lineage: Eukaryota > Metazoa > Chordata > Lepidosauria > Squamata > Colubridae > Coluber > Coluber constrictor. The sequence goes on along the minus strand of JAWJVD010000098.1, from coordinate 1,489,561 downwards.
CTCAGAACTCGGAACTCGGAACTCGGAACTTGAAATTCGGTATTCGTTACTCGGAATTCGGAACACGGAACACGGAACACAGAACACGGAACTCGGAACTCGGAACTTGGACCTCGGAAATCAGAACACGGAACACAGAACACGGAACACAGAACTCGGAACTCGGAACTCGGAACTCGGACCTCAGAACTCGGAACTCGGAACTCGGAACTCGGAACTCGGAACACGGAATTCGGAACTCGGAACTCGGAACTCGGAACTCGGAACTCGGAACTCGGAACTCAGAACTCGGAAATCGGAATTCGGAACTCGGAACTGGGAAATCGAAATTCGAAACTCGGAATTCGGAACTCGGAATTCGGAACACGGAATTCGGAACACGGAGTTCGAAACTCAGAACTCAGAACTCGGAACTCGGAACTTGAAATTCGGTATTCGGTACTCGGAATTCGGAACACAGAACTCGGAACTCGGAACTCGGAACTCGGAACTTGGAACTCGGAACTTGGACCTCGGTAATCAGAACACGGAACATGGAACACGGACCTCGGACCTCGGAACTCGGACCTCGGATCTCGGATCTCGGATCTCGGAACACGGAATTCGGAATTCGGAATTCGGAACTCGGAACTCGGAACTCGGAACTCGGAACTTGGACCTCGGAACTCAGAATTCGGAACACGGAACACGGAATTCGGAACTCGGAAACTCGGAAACTCGGAATTCGGAACTCAGAACTCGGAACTCGGAACTCGGAACTCGGAACTCAGAATTCGGAATTCGGAATTCGGAACTCGGAACTCGGAACTCGGACCTCGGAACTCGGAACGCGGAACGCGGAACTCAGAACTCGAAATTCGGAACTCGGAATTCGGAACTCGGAACTTGGACCTCGGAAATCAGAACACGGAACACAGAACTCGGAACTCGGACCTCGGACCTCGGACCTCGGAACACGGAACACGGAATTCGGAACTCAGAACTCGGAATTCGTAACTCGGAACTGAGAACGCGGAACTCAGAACTCGCCATTCGGAACTTGGAACTCGGAACACGGAACACGGAACACGGAATACGGAACTCAGAACTCGGAACTCGGAACTCGGAACACGGAATTCGGACCTCGGAAATCGGAACTCGGGACTCGGGACTCGGAATTCGGAATTCGGAATTCGGAACTCGGAACTCGGAATTCGGAACTCAGAACTCAGAACTCAGAACTCAGAACTCGGAACTCAGAACTTGACATTCGGAATTCGGAACTCGGAATTCGGAACATGGAACACGGAACACGGAACACGGAACACGGAACTCGGAACTTGAAATTCGGAATTCGGAATTCGGAACTCGGAACTCAGAACTCAGAACTCAGAACTCGGAACTCAGAATTTGACATTCGGAATTCGGAACTCGGAATTCGGAACATGGAACTCGGAACTCGGAACACGGAACACGGAACACGGAACTCGGAACTTGGAACTCGGAACTCGGAATTCGTAACTCGGAACTGAGAACGCGGAACTCAGAACTCGCCATTCGGAACTTGGAACTCGGAACACGGAACACGGAACACGGAATACGGAACTCGGAACTCGGAACTCGGAACTCGGAACTCGGAACTCGGAACTCGGAACTCGGAACTCGGAACTCGGAACTCGGAACTCGGAACTCGGAAGTCGGAAGTCGGAATTCGGAACACGGAACTCAGAACTCAGAACTCGGAACTCGGAACATGGATTTCGGAACTCGGAACTCGGAACTCGGAACTCGGTACTCGGTACTCGGAACTCGGAACTCGGAACTCGGAACACGGAACACGGAACTCGGAACTTGGAACTCGGAACTCGGAATTCGTAATTCAGAACATGGAATTCGGAAGTTGGAACGCGGAAATCAGAACTCAGAACTCGAAATTCGGAACTCAGAACACGGAATTCGGAACTCGGAACTCGGAACTCAGAACTCGGAACTCGGAACTCGGAACTTGGACCTCGGAAATCAGAACACGGAACACGGAACACGGAACACGGAACACAGAACACGGAACTCGGAACTCGGAACTCGGAACTCGGAACTCGGAACTCGGAACTTGGACCTCGGAAATCAGAACACGGAACACGGAACACGGAACACGGAACACAGAACTCGGAACTCGGAACTCGGACCTCGGAACTCGGAACTCGGAACACGGAATTCGGAACTCAGAACTCGGAACTCGGAACTCGGAACTCGGAATTCGGAATTCAGAACATGGAATTCGGATGTTGGAACGCGGAACTCAGAACTCAGAACTCTAAATTCGGAACTCAGAACACGGAATTCGGAACTCGGAACTCGGAACTCGGAACTCGGAACTCGGAACACGGAATTCGGAACTCGGAACTCGGAACTCGGAACTCGGAACTCAGAACTCGGAAATCGGAATTCGGAACTCGGAACTGGGAAATCGAAATTCGAAACTCGGAATTCGGAACTCGGAATTCGGAACACGGAATTCGGAACACGGAGTTCGAAACTCAGAACTCAGAACTCGGAACTCGGAACTTGAAATTCGGTATTCGGTACTCGGAATTCGGAACACAGAACACGGAACTCGGAACTTGGAACTCGGAACTCGGAACTTGGACCTCGGTAATCAGAACACGGAACATGGAACACAGACCTCGGAACTCGGAACTCGGAACTCGGAACTCGGAACACGGAATTCGGAATTCGGAACTCGGAACTCGGAACTCGGAACTCGGAACTCGGAACTCGGAACTCGGAACTTGGACCTCGGAACTCAGAATTCGGAACACGGAACACGGAATTCGGAACTCGGAAACTCGGAAACTCGGAACTCGGAACTCGGAACTTGGAACTCGGAACTCGGAATTCGTAACTCGGAACTGAGAACGCGGAACTCAGAACTCGCCATTCGGAACTTGGAACTCGGAACACGGAACACGGAACACGGAATACGGAACTCGGAACTCGGAACTCGGAACTCGGAACTCGGAACTCGGAATTCGGAACTCAGAACTCGGAACTCGGAATTCGTAACTCGGAACTGAGAACGCGGAACTCAGAACTCGCAATTCGGAACTTGGAACTTGGAACTCGGAACACGGAACACGGAACACGGAACACGGAACACGGAACACGGAACACGGAACTCGGAATTCGGAACTCGGAACTCGGAACTCGGAACTCGGAAATCGGAAGTCGGAACTCGGAATTCGGAACACGGAACTCAGAACTCGGAACTCGGAACATGGAATTCGGAACTCGGAACTCGGAACTCGGTACTCGGTACTCGGAACTCGGAACTCAGAACTCGGAACACGGAACACGGAACTCGGAACTTGGAACTCGGAACTCGGAATTCGTAATTCAGAACATGGAATTCGGAAGTTGGAACGCGGAACTCAGAACTCAGAACTCGAAATTCGGAACTCAGAACACGGAATTCGGAATTCGGAACTCGGAACTTCGAAATCGAAATTCGAAACTCGGAATTCGGAACTCGGAATTCGGAACACGGAATTCGGAACACGGAGTTCGGAACTCAGAACTCAGAACTCGGAACTCGGAACTCGGAACTTGAAATTCGGTATTCGGTACTCGGAATTCGGAACACGGAACACGGAACACAGAACACGGAACTCGGAACTCGGAACTTGGACCTCGGAAATCAGAACACGGAACACAGAACACGGAACACAGAACTCGGAACTCGGAACTCGGAACTCGGACCTCAGAACTCGGAACTCGGAACTCGGAACTCGGAACTCGGAACACGGAATTCGGAACTCGGAACTCGGAACTCGGAACTCGGAACTCGGAACTCGGAACTCAGAACTCGGAAATCGGAATTCGGAACTCGGAACTGGGAAATCGAAATTCGAAACTCGGAATTCGGAACTCGGAATTCGGAACACGGAATTCGGAACACGGAGTTCGAAACTCAGAACTCAGAACTCGGAACTCGGAACTTGAAATTCGGTATTCGGTACTCGGAATTCGGAACACAGAACACGGAACTCGGAACTCGGAACTCGGAACTTGGAACTCGGAACTTGGACCTCGGTAATCAGAACACGGAACATGGAACACGGACCTCGGACCTCGGAACTCGGACCTCGGATCTCGGATCTCGGATCTCGGAACACGGAATTCGGAATTCGGAACTCGGAACTCGGAACTCGGAACTCGGAACTTGGACCTCGGAACTCAGAATTCGGAACACGGAACACGGAATTCGGAACTCGGAAACTCGGAAACTCGGAATTCGGAACTCAGAACTCGGAACTCGGAACTCGGAACTCGGAACTCGGAACTCAGAATTCGGAATTCGGAATTCGGAACTCGGAACTCGGAACTCGGACCTCGGAACTCGGAACGCGGAACGCGGAACTCAGAACTCGAAATTCGGAACTCGGAATTCGGAACTCGGAACTTGGACCTCGGAAATCAGAACACGGAACACAGAACTCGGAACTCGGACCTCGGACCTCGGACCTCGGACCTCGGAACACGGAACACGGAATTCGGAACTCAGAACTCGGAATTCGTAACTCGGAACTGAGAACGCGGAACTCAGAACTCGCCATTCGGAACTTGGAACTCGGAACACGGAACACGGAACACGGAATACGGAACTCAGAACTCGGAACTCGGAACTCGGAACACGGAATTCGGACCTCGGAAATCGGAACTCGGGACTCGGGACTCGGAATTCGGAATTCGGAATTCGGAACTCGGAACTCGGAATTCGGAACTCGGAACTCAGAACTCAGAACTCAGAACTCAGAACTCGGAACTCAGAACTTGACATTCGGAATTCGGAACTCGGAATTCGGAACATGGAACACGGAACACGGAACACGGAACACGGAACTCGGAACTTGAAATTCGGAATTCGGAATTCGGAACTCGGAACTCAGAACTCAGAACTCAGAACTCGGAACTCAGAACTTGACATTCGGAATTCGGAACTCGGAATTCGGAACATGGAACTCGGAACTCGGAACACGGAACACGGAACACGGAACTCGGAACTTGGAACTCGGAACTCGGAATTCGTAACTCGGAACTGAGAACGCGGAACTCAGAACTCGCCATTCGGAACTTGGAACTCGGAACACGGAACACGGAACACGGAATACGGAACTCGGAACTCGGAACTCGGAACTCGGAACTCGGAACTCGGAACTCGGAACTCGGAACTCGGAACTCGGAACTCGGAAGTCGGAAGTCGGAAGTCGGAATTCGGAACACGGAACTCAGAACTCAGAACTCGGAACTCGGAACATGGATTTCGGAACTCGGAACTCGGAACTCGGAACTCGGTACTCGGTACTCGGAACTCGGAACTCGGAACTCGGAACACGGAACACGGAACTCGGAACTTGGAACTCGGAACTCGGAATTCGTAATTCAGAACATGGAATTCGGAAGTTGGAACGCGGAAATCAGAACTCAGAACTCGAAATTCGGAACTCAGAACACGGAATTCGGAACTCGGAACTCGGAACTCAGAACTCGGAACTCGGAACTCGGAACTTGGACCTCGGAAATCAGAACACGGAACACGGAACACGGAACACGGAACACAGAACACGGAACTCGGAACTCGGAACTCGGAACTCGGAACTCGGAACTTGGACCTCGGAAATCAGAACACGGAACACGGAACACGGAACACGGAACACAGAACTCGGAACTCGGAACTCGGACCTCGGAACTCGGAACTCGGAACACGGAATTCGGAACTCAGAACTCGGAACTCGGAACTCGGAACTCGGAATTCGGAATTCAGAACATGGAATTCGGATGTTGGAACGCGGAACTCAGAACTCAGAACTCTAAATTCGGAACTCAGAACACGGAATTCGGAATTCGGAACTCGGAACTTCGAAATCGAAATTCGAAACTCGGAATTCGGAACTCGGAATTCGGAACACGGAATTCGGAACACGGAGTTCGGAACTCAGAACTCAGAACTCGGAACTCGGAACTCGGAACTTGAAATTCGGTATTCGGTACTCGGAATTCGGAACACGGAACACGGAACACAGAACACGGAACTCGGAACTCGGAACTTGGACCTCGGAAATCAGAACACGGAACACAGAACACGGAACACAGAACTCGGAACTCGGAACTCGGAACTCGGACCTCAGAACTCGGAACTCGGAACTCGGAACTCGGAACTCGGAACACGGAATTCGGAACTCGGAACTCGGAACTCGGAACTCGGAACTCGGAACTCGGAACTCAGAACTCGGAAATCGGAATTCGGAACTCGGAACTGGGAAATCGAAATTCGAAACTCGGAATTCGGAACTCGGAATTCGGAACACGGAATTCGGAACACGGAGTTCGAAACTCAGAACTCAGAACTCGGAACTCGGAACTTGAAATTCGGTATTCGGTACTCGGAATTCGGAACACAGAACACGGAACTCGGAACTCGGAACTCGGAACTTGGAACTCGGAACTTGGACCTCGGTAATCAGAACACGGAACATGGAACACGGACCTCGGACCTCGGAACTCGGACCTCGGATCTCGGATCTCGGATCTCGGAACACGGAATTCGGAATTCGGAATTCGGAACTCGGAACTCGGAACTCGGAACTCGGAACTTGGACCTCGGAACTCAGAATTCGGAACACGGAACACGGAATTCGGAACTCGGAAACTCGGAAACTCGGAATTCGGAACTCAGAACTCGGAACTCGGAACTCGGAACTCGGAACTCAGAATTCGGAATTCGGAATTCGGAACTCGGAACTCGGAACTCGGACCTCGGAACTCGGAACGCGGAACGCGGAACTCAGAACTCGAAATTCGGAACTCGGAATTCGGAACTCGGAACTTGGACCTCGGAAATCAGAACACGGAACACAGAACTCGGAACTCGGACCTCGGACCTCGGACCTCGGAACACGGAACACGGAATTCGGAACTCAGAACTCGGAATTCGTAACTCGGAACTGAGAACGCGGAACTCAGAACTCGCCATTCGGAACTTGGAACTCGGAACACGGAACACGGAACACGGAATACGGAACTCAGAACTCGGAACTCGGAACTCGGAACACGGAATTCGGACCTCGGAAATCGGAACTCGGGACTCGGGACTCGGAATTCGGAATTCGGAATTCGGAACTCGGAACTCGGAATTCGGAACTCAGAACTCAGAACTCAGAACTCAGAACTCGGAACTCAGAACTTGACATTCGGAATTCGGAACTCGGAATTCGGAACATGGAACACGGAACACGGAACACGGAACACGGAACTCGGAACTTGAAATTCGGAATTCGGAATTCGGAACTCGGAACTCAGAACTCAGAACTCAGAACTCGGAACTCAGAATTTGACATTCGGAATTCGGAACTCGGAATTCGGAACATGGAACTCGGAACTCGGAACACGGAACACGGAACACGGAACTCGGAACTTGGAACTCGGAACTCGGAATTCGTAACTCGGAACTGAGAACGCGGAACTCAGAACTCGCCATTCGGAACTTGGAACTCGGAACACGGAACACGGAACACGGAATACGGAACTCGGAACTCGGAACTCGGAACTCGGAACTCGGAACTCGGAACTCGGAACTCGGAACTCGGAACTCGGAACTCGGAACTCGGAAGTCGGAAGTCGGAATTCGGAACACGGAACTCAGAACTCAGAACTCGGAACTCGGAACATGGATTTCGGAACTCGGAACTCGGAACTCGGAACTCGGTACTCGGTACTCGGAACTCGGAACTCGGAACTCGGAACACGGAACACGGAACTCGGAACTTGGAACTCGGAACTCGGAATTCGTAATTCAGAACATGGAATTCGGAAGTTGGAACGCGGAAATCAGAACTCAGAACTCGAAATTCGGAACTCAGAACACGGAATTCGGAACTCGGAACTCGGAACTCAGAACTCGGAACTCGGAACTCGGAACTTGGACCTCGGAAATCAGAACACGGAACACGGAACACGGAACACGGAACACAGAACACGGAACTCGGAACTCGGAACTCGGAACTCGGAACTCGGAACTCGGAACTTGGACCTCGGAAATCAGAACACGGAACACGGAACACGGAACACGGAACACAGAACTCGGAACTCGGAACTCGGACCTCGGAACTCGGAACTCGGAACACGGAATTCGGAACTCAGAACTCGGAACTCGGAACTCGGAACTCGGAATTCGGAATTCAGAACATGGAATTCGGATGTTGGAACGCGGAACTCAGAACTCAGAACTCTAAATTCGGAACTCAGAACACGGAATTCGGAACTCGGAACTCGGAACTCGGAACTCGGAACTCGGAACACGGAATTCGGAACTCGGAACTCGGAACTCGGAACTCGGAACTCAGAACTCGGAAATCGGAATTCGGAACTCGGAACTGGGAAATCGAAATTCGAAACTCGGAATTCGGAACTCGGAATTCGGAACACGGAATTCGGAACACGGAGTTCGAAACTCAGAACTCAGAACTCGGAACTCGGAACTTGAAATTCGGTATTCGGTACTCGGAATTCGGAACACAGAACACGGAACTCGGAACTTGGAACTCGGAACTCGGAACTTGGACCTCGGTAATCAGAACACGGAACATGGAACACAGACCTCGGAACTCGGAACTCGGAACTCGGAACTCGGAACACGGAATTCGGAATTCGGAACTCGGAACTCGGAACTCGGAACTCGGAACTCGGAACTCGGAACTCGGAACTTGGACCTCGGAACTCAGAATTCGGAACACGGAACACGGAATTCGGAACTCGGAAACTCGGAAACTCGGAACTCGGAACTCGGAACTTGGAACTCGGAACTCGGAATTCGTAACTCGGAACTGAGAACGCGGAACTCAGAACTCGCCATTCGGAACTTGGAACTCGGAACACGGAACACGGAACACGGAATACGGAACTCGGAACTCGGAACTCGGAACTCGGAACTCGGAACTCGGAACTCGGAATTCGGAACTCAGAACTCGGAACTCGGAATTCGTAACTCGGAACTGAGAACGCGGAACTCAGAACTCGCAATTCGGAACTTGGAACTTGGAACTCGGAACACGGAACACGGAACACGGAACACGGAACACGGAACACGGAACACGGAACTCGGAATTCGGAACTCGGAACTCGGAACTCGGAACTCGGAAATCGGAAGTCGGAACTCGGAACTCGGAATTCGGAACACGGAACTCAGAACTCGGAACTCGGAACATGGAATTCGGAACTCGGAACTCGGAACTCGGTACTCGGTACTCGGAACTCGGAACTCAGAACTCGGAACACGGAACACGGAACTCGGAACTTGGAACTCGGAACTCGGAATTCGTAATTCAGAACATGGAATTCGGAAGTTGGAACGCGGAACTCAGAACTCAGAACTCGAAATTCGGAACTCAGAACACGGAATTCGGAATTCGGAACTCGGAACTTCGAAATCGAAATTCGAAACTCGGAATTCGGAACTCGGAATTCGGAACACGGAATTCGGAACACGGAGTTCGGAACTCAGAACTCAGAACTCGGAACTCGGAACTCGGAACTTGAAATTCGGTATTCGGTACTCGGAATTCGGAACACGGAACACGGAACACAGAACACGGAACTCGGAACTCGGAACTTGGACCTCGGAAATCAGAACACGGAACACAGAACACGGAACACAGAACTCGGAACTCGGAACTCGGAACTCGGACCTCAGAACTCGGAACTCGGAACTCGGAACTCGGAACTCGGAACACGGAATTCGGAACTCGGAACTCGGAACTCGGAACTCGGAACTCGGAACTCGGAACTCAGAACTCGGAAATCGGAATTCGGAACTCGGAACTGGGAAATCGAAATTCGAAACTCGGAATTCGGAACTCGGAATTCGGAACACGGAATTCGGAACACGGAGTTCGAAACTCAGAACTCAGAACTCGGAACTCGGAACTTGAAATTCGGTATTCGGTACTCGGAATTCGGAACACAGAACACGGAACTCGGAACTCGGAACTCGGAACTTGGAACTCGGAACTTGGACCTCGGTAATCAGAACACGGAACATGGAACACGGACCTCGGACCTCGGAACTCGGACCTCGGATCTCGGATCTCGGATCTCGGAACACGGAATTCGGAATTCGGAACTCGGAACTCGGAACTCGGAACTCGGAACTTGGACCTCGGAACTCAGAATTCGGAACACGGAACACGGAATTCGGAACTCGGAAACTCGGAAACTCGGAATTCGGAACTCAGAACTCGGAACTCGGAACTCGGAACTCGGAACTCGGAACTCAGAATTCGGAATTCGGAATTCGGAACTCGGAACTCGGAACTCGGACCTCGGAACTCGGAACGCGGAACGCGGAACTCAGAACTCGAAATTCGGAACTCGGAATTCGGAACTCGGAACTTGGACCTCGGAAATCAGAACACGGAACACAGAACTCGGAACTCGGACCTCGGACCTCGGACCTCGGACCTCGGAACACGGAACACGGAATTCGGAACTCAGAACTCGGAATTCGTAACTCGGAACTGAGAACGCGGAACTCAGAACTCGCCATTCGGAACTTGGAACTCGGAACACGGAACACGGAACACGGAATACGGAACTCAGAACTCGGAACTCGGAACTCGGAACACGGAATTCGGACCTCGGAAATCGGAACTCGGGACTCGGGACTCGGAATTCGGAATTCGGAATTCGGAACTCGGAACTCGGAATTCGGAACTCGGAACTCAGAACTCAGAACTCAGAACTCGGAACTCAGAACTTGACATTCGGAATTCGGAACTCGGAATTCGGAACATGGAACACGGAACACGGAACACGGAACACGGAACTCGGAACTTGAAATTCGGAATTCGGAATTCGGAACTCGGAACTCAGAACTCAGAACTCAGAACTCGGAACTCAGAACTTGACATTCGGAATTCGGAACTCGGAATTCGGAACATGGAACTCGGAACTCGGAACACGGAACACGGAACACGGAACTCGGAACTTGGAACTCGGAACTCGGAATTCGTAACTCGGAACTGAGAACGCGGAACTCAGAACTCGCCATTCGGAACTTGGAACTCGGAACACGGAACACGGAACACGGAATACGGAACTCGGAACTCGGAACTCGGAACTCGGAACTCGGAACTCGGAACTCGGAACTCGGAACTCGGAACTCGGAACTCGGAACTCGGAAGTCGGAAGTCGGAATTCGGAACACGGAACTCAGAACTCAGAACTCGGAACTCGGAACATGGATTTCGGAACTCGGAACTCGGAACTCGGAACTCGGTACTCGGTACTCGGAACTCGGAACTCGGAACTCGGAACACGGAACACGGAACTCGGAACTTGGAACTCGGAACTCGGAATTCGTAATTCAGAACATGGAATTCGGAAGTTGGAACGCGGAAATCAGAACTCAGAACTCGAAATTCGGAACTCAGAACACGGAATTCGGAACTCGGAACTCGGAACTCAGAACTCGGAACTCGGAACTCGGAACTTGGACCTCGGAAATCAGAACACGGAACACGGAACACGGAACACGGAACACAGAACACGGAACTCGGAACTCGGAACTCGGAACTCGGAACTCGGAACTTGGACCTCGGAAATCAGAACACGGAACACGGAACACGGAACACGGAACACAGAACTCGGAACTCGGAACTCGGACCTCGGAACTCGGAACTCGGAACACGGAATTCGGAACTCAGAACTCGGAACTCGGAACTCGGAACTCGGAATTCGGAATTCAGAACATGGAATTCGGATGTTGGAACGCGGAACTCAGAACTCAGAACTCTAAATTCGGAACTCAGAACACGGAATTCGGAATTCGGAACTCGGAACTTCGAAATCGAAATTCGAAACTCGGAATTCGGAACTCGGAATTCGGAACACGGAATTCGGAACACGGAGTTCGGAACTCAGAACTCAGAACTCGGAACTCGGAACTCGGAACTTGAAATTCGGTATTCGGTACTCGGAATTCGGAACACGGAACACGGAACACAGAACACGGAACTCGGAACTCGGAACTTGGACCTCGGAAATCAGAACACGGAACACAGAACACGGAACACAGAACTCGGAACTCGGAACTCGGAACTCGGACCTCAGAACTCGGAACTCGGAACTCGGAACTCGGAACTCGGAACACGGAATTCGGAACTCGGAACTCGGAACTCGGAACTCGGAACTCGGAACTCGGAACTCAGAACTCGGAAATCGGAATTCGGAACTCGGAACTGGGAAATCGAAATTCGAAACTCGGAATTCGGAACTCGGAATTCGGAACACGGAATTCGGAACACGGAGTTCGAAACTCAGAACTCAGAACTCGGAACTCGGAACTTGAAATTCGGTATTCGGTACTCGGAATTCGGAACACAGAACACGGAACTCGGAACTCGGAACTCGGAACTTGGAACTCGGAACTTGGACCTCGGTAATCAGAACACGGAACATGGAACACGGACCTCGGACCTCGGAACTCGGACCTCGGATCTCGGATCTCGGATCTCGGAACACGGAATTCGGAATTCGGAACTCGGAACTCGGAACTCGGAACTCGGAACTTGGACCTCGGAACTCAGAATTCGGAACACGGAACACGGAATTCGGAACTCGGAAACTCGGAAACTCGGAATTCGGAACTCAGAACTCGGAACTCGGAACTCGGAACTCGGAACTCAGAATTCGGAATTCGGAATTCGGAACTCGGAACTCGGAACTCGGACCTCGGAACTCGGAACGCGGAACGCGGAACTCAGAACTCGAAATTCGGAACTCGGAATTCGGAACTCGGAACTTGGACCTCGGAAATCAGAACACGGAACACAGAACTCGGAACTCGGACCTCGGACCTCGGATATCGGAACACGGAACACGGAATTCGGAACTCAGAACTCGGATTTCGTAACTCGGAACTGAGAACGCGGAACTCAGAACTCGCCATTCGGAACTTGGAACTCGGAACACGGAACACGGAACACGGAATACGGAACTCAGAACTCGGAACTCGGAACTCGGAACACGGAATTCGGACCTCGGAAATCGGAACTCGGGACTCGGGACTCGGAATTCGGAATTCGGAATTCGGAACTCGGAACTCGGAATTCGGAACTCGGAACTCAGAACTCAGAACTCAGAACTCGGAACTCAGAACTTGACATTCGGAATTCGGAACTCGGAATTCGGAACATGGAACACGGAACACGGAACACGGAACACGGAACTCGGAACTTGAAATTCGGAATTCGGAATTCGGAACTCGGAACTCAGAACTCAGAACTCAGAACTCGGAACTCAGAATTTGACATTCGGAATTCGGAACTCGGAATTCGGAACATGGAACTCGGAACTCGGAACACGGAACACGGAACACGGAACTCGGAACTTGGAACTCGGAACTCGGAATTCGTAACTCGGAACTGAGAACGCGGAACTCAGAACTCGCCATTCGGAACTTGGAACTCGGAACACGGAACACGGAACACAGAATACGGAACTCGGAACTCGGAACTCGGAACTCGGAACTCGGAACTCGGAACTCGGAACTCGGAACTCGGAACTCGGAACTCGGAACTCGGAACTCGGAACTCGGAAGTCGGAATTCGGAACACGGAACTCAGAACTCAGAACTCGGAACTCGGAACATGGATTTCGGAACTCGGAACTCGGAACTCGGAACTCGGTACTCGGTACTCGGAACTCGGAACTCGGAACTCGGAACTCGGAACACGGAACACGGAACTCGGAACTTGGAACTCGGAACTCGGAATTCGTAATTCAGAACATGGAATTCGGAAGTTGGAACGCGGAAATCAGAACTCAGAACTCGAAATTCGGAACTCAGAACACGGAATTCGGAACTCGGAACTCGGAACTCAGAACTCGGAACTCGGAACTCGGAACTTGGACCTCGGAAATCAGAACACGGAACACGGAACACGGAACACGGAACACAGAACACGGAACTCGGAACTCGGAACTCGGAACTCGGAACTCGGAACTCGGAACTTGGACCTCGGAAATCAGAACACGGAACACGGAACACGGAACACGGAACACGGAACTCGGAACTCGGAACTCGGACCTCGGAACTCGGAACTCGGAAGACGGAATTCGGAACTCAGAACTCGGAACTCGGAACTCGGAACTCGGAATTCGGAATTCAGAACATGGAATTCGGATGTTGGAACGCGGAACTCAGAACTCAGAACTCTAAATTCGGAACTCAGAACACGGAATTCGGAACTCGGAACTCGGAACTCGGAACTCGGAACTCGGAACACGGAATTCGGATCTCGGAACTCGGAACTCGGAACTCAGAACTCGGAAATCGGAATTCGGAACTCGGAACTGGGAAATCGAAATTCGAAACTCGGAATTCGGAACTCGGAATTCGGAACACGGAATTCGGAACACGGAGTTCGAAACTCAGAACTCAGAACTCGGAACTCGGAACTTGAAATTCGGTATTCGGTACTCGGAATTCGGAACACAGAACACGGAACTCGGAACTTGGAACTCGGAACTCGGAACTTGGACCTCGGTAATCAGAACACGGAACATGGAACACAGACCTCGGAACTCGGAACTCGGAACTCGGAACTCGGAACACGGAATTCGGAATTCGGAACTCGGAACTCGGAACTCGGAACTCGGAACTCGGAACTTGGACCTCGGAACTCAGAATTCGGAACACGGAACACGGAATTCGGAACTCGGAAACTCGGAAACTCGGAATTCGGAACTCAGAACTCGGAACTCGGAACTCGGAACTCAGAATTCGGAATTCGGAATTCGGAATTCGGAACTCGGAACTCGGAACTCGGACCTCGGAACTCGGAACGCGGAACTCAGAACTCGAAATTCGGAACTCGGAATTCGGAACTCGGAACTTGGACCTCGGAAATCAGAACACGGAACACAGAACTCGGAACTCGGACCTCGGAACACGGAACACGGAATTCGGAACTCAGAACTCGGAACTCAGAACTTGACATTCGGAATTCGGAACTCGGAATTCGGAACATGGAACACGGAACACGGAACATGGAACACGGAACTCGGAACTTGAAATTCGGAATTCGGAATTCGGAATTCGGAACTCGGAACTCAGAACTCGGAACTCAGAACTTGACATTCGGAATTCGGAACTCGGAATTCGGAACATGGAACTCGGAACTCGGAACTTGAAATTCGGAATTCGGAATTCGGAACTCGGAACTCAGAACTCAGAACTCAGAACTCGGAACTCAGAACTTGACATTCGGAATTCGGAACTCGGAATTCGGAACATGGAACTCGGAACTCGGAACACGGAACACGGAACACGGAACTCGGAACTTGGAACTCGGAACTCGGAATTCGTAACTCGGAACTGAGAACGCGGAACTCAGAACTCGCCATTCGGAACTTGGAACTCAGAACACGGAACACGGAACACGGAACACGGAACACAGAATACGGAACTCGGAACTCGGAACTCGGAACTCGGAACTCGGAACTCGGAATTCGGAACTTGGAACTCGGAACTCGGAACTCGGAACTTGGAACTCGGAAGTTGGAACGCGGAACTCAGAACTCAGAACTTGAAATTCGGAACTCAGAACACGGAATTCGGAATTCGGAACTCGGAACTTCGAAATCGAAATTCGAAACTCGGAATTCGGAACTCGGAATTCGGAACACGGAATTCGGAACACGGAGTTCGGAACTCAGAACTCGGAACTCGGAACTCGGAACTTGAAATTCGGTATTCGGTACTCGGAATTCGGAACACGGAACACGGAACACGGAACACGGAACACAGAACACGGAACTCGGAACTCGGAACTCGGAACTCGGAACTCGGAACTCGGAACTTGGACCTCGGAAATCAGAACACGGAACACAGAACACGGAACACAGAACTCAGAACTCGGAACTCGGAACTCGGACCTCAGAACTCGGAACTCGGAACTCGGAACTCGGAACACGGAATTCGGAATTCGGAACTCAGAACTCGGAACTCGGAACTTGGAACTCGGAACTCGGAACTCGGAACTCGGAACTCGGAATTCGGAATTCAGAACATGGAATTCGGATGTTGGAACGCGGAACTCAGAACTCAGAACACGGAATTCGGAACTCGGAACTCGGAACTCGGAACTCGGAACTCGGAACACGGAATTCGGAACTCAGAACTCGGAACTCGGAACTCGGAACTCGGAACTCGGAACTCGGAACTCGGAAGTCGGAATTCGGAATTCAGAACATGGAATTCGGATGTTGGAACGCGGAACTCAGAACTCAGAACACGGAATTCGGAACTCGGAACTCGGAACTCGGAACTCGGAACTCGGAACTCGGAACTCAGAACTCGGAAATCGGAATTCGGAACTCGGAACTGGGAAATCGAAATTCGAAACTCGGAATTCGGAACTCGGAATTCGGAACACGGAATTCGGAACACGGAGTTCGAAACTCAGAACTCAGAACTCGGAACTCGGAACTTGAAATTCGGTATTCGGTACTCGGAATTCGGAACACAGAACACGGAACTCGGAACTCGGAACTCGGAACTTGGAACTCGGAACTCGGAACTTGGACCTCGGTAATCAGAACACGGAACATGGAACACGGACCTCGGAACTCGGACCTCGAATCTCGGATCTCGGAACACGGAATTCGGAATTCGGAACTCGGAACTCGGAACTCGGAACTCGGAACTCGGAACTTGGACCTCGGAACTCAGAATTCGGAACACGGAACACGGAATTCGGAACTCGGAACTCGGAAACTCGGAACTCGGAACTCGGAACTCAGATTTCGGAATTCAAAACACGAAATTTGGAATTCGGAACTCGAAATTCGAAACTCAGAATTCGGAATTCGGAATTCGGAACTCAGAACTCGGAATTCGGAACATGGAACACGGAACACAGAACACGGAACTCGGAATTCGGAACTCGGAATTCGGAATTCGGAATTCGGAATTCGGAATTCGGAATTCGGAATTCGGAATTCGGAATTTGGAATTTGGAATTTGGAATTCGGAATTCGGAATTCGGAATTCGTAACTTGGAACTGAGAACGCGGAACTCAGAACTCGCAATTCGGAACTTGGAACTCGGAACACGGAACACGGAACACGGAACACGGAACTCGGAACTCGGAACTCGGAACTTGGAACTCGGAAATCGGAAGTCGGAACTCGGAACTCGGAATTTGGAACACGGAACTCAGAACTCGGAACTCGGAACATGGAATTCGGAACTCGGAACTCGGAACTCGGAACTCGGTACTCGGTACTCGGAACTCGGAACTCGGAACTCGGAACTCGGAACACGGAACACGGAACTCGGAACTTGGAACTCGGAACTCGGAATTCGTAATTCAGAACATGGAATTCGGAAGTTGGAACGCGGAACTCAGAACTCAGAACTCGAAATTCGGAACTCAGAACATGGAATTCGGAATTCGGAACTCGGAACTTCGAAATCGAAATTCGAAACTCGGAATTCGGAACTCGGAATTCGGAACACGGAATTCGGAACACGGAGTTCGGAACTCAGAACTCAGAACTCGGAACTCGGAACTCGGAACTTGAAATTCGGTATTCGGTACTCGGAATTCGGAACACGGAACACGGAACACGGAACACAGAACACGGAACTCGGAACTCGGAACTCGGAACTCGGAACTCGGAACTTGGACCTCGGAAATCAGAACACGGAACACAGAACACGGAACACAGAACTCGGAACTCGGAACTCGGAACTCGGACCTCAGAACTCGGAACTCGGAACTCGGAACTCGGAACTCGGAACTCGGAACACGGAATTCGGAACTCGGAACTCGGAACTCGGAACTCGGAACTCGGAACTCGGAACTCGGAACTCGGAACTCGGAATTCGGAATTCAGAACATGGAATTCGGATGTTGGAACGCGGAACTCAGAACTCAGAACTCTAAATTCGGAACTCAGAACACGGAATTCGGAACTCGGAACTCGGAACTCGGAACTCGGAACTCGGAACTCGGAACACGGAATTCGGAACTCGGAACTCGGAACTTGGAACTCGGAACTCAGAACTCTGAAATCGGAATTCGGAACTCGGAACTGGGAAATCGAAATTCGAAACTCGGAATTCGGAACTCGGAATTCGGAACACGGAATTCGGAACACGAAGTTCGAAACTCAGAACTCAGAACTCGGAACTCGGAACTTGAAATTCGGTATTCGGTACTCGGAATTCGGAACACAGAACACGGAACTCGGAACTCGGAACTCGGAACTTGGAACTCGGAACTCGGAACTTGGACCTCGGTAATCAGAACAAGGAACATGGAACACGGACCTCGGAACTCGGACCTCGGATCTCGGATCTCGGAACACGGAATTCGGAATTCGGAACTCGGAACTCGGAACTCGGAACTCGGAACTTGGACCTCGGAACTCAGAATTCGGAACACGGAACACGGAATTCGGAACTCGGAAACTCGGAAACTCGGAATTCGGAACTCGGAACTCGGAACTCGGAACTCGGAACTCGGAACTCAGAATTCGGAATTCGGAACTCGGTACTCGGAACTCGGAACTCGGACCTCGGAACTCGGAACGCGGAACTCAGAACTCGAAATTCGGAACTTGGAATTCGGAACTCGGAACTTGGACCTCGGAAATCAGAACACGGAACACAGAACTCGGAACTCGGACCTCGGACCTCGGAACACGGAACACGGAATTCGGAACTCGGAACTCGGAACTCGGAACACGGAATTCGGACCTCGGAAATCGGAACTCGGGACTCGGGACTCGGAATTCGGAATTCGGAACTCGGAACTCGGAACTCGGAATTCGGAATTCGGAACTCGGAACTCGGAACTCGGAATTCGGAATTCGGAACTCGGAATTCGGAACATGGAACACGGAACACGGAACACGGAACACGGAACTCGGAACTTGAAATTCGGAATTCGGAATTCGGAATTCGGAACTCGGAACTCAGAACTCAGAACTCAGAACTCGGAACTCAGAACTTGACATTCGGAATTCGGAACTCGGAATTCGGAACATGGAACTCGGAACTCGGAACACGGAACACGGAACTAGGAACTTGGAACTCGGAACTCGGAATTCGTAACTCGGAACTCAGAACTCGCCATTCGGAACGTGGAAGTCGGAACACGGAACACGGAACACGGAACACGGAATACGGAACTCGGAACTCGGAACTCGGAACTCGGAACTCGGAACTCAGAACTCGGAACTCGGAATTCGTAACTCGGAACTGAGAACGCGGAACTCAGAACTCGCAATTCGGAACTTGGAACTCGGAACACGGAACACGGAACACGGAACACGGAACTCGGAATTCGGAACTCGGAACTTGGAAATCGGAAGTCGGAAGTCGGAACTCGGAATTCGGAACACGGAACTCAGAACTCGGAACTCGGAACATGGAATTCGGAACTCGGAACTCGGAACTCGGTACTCGGTACTCGGAACTCGGAACTCGGAACTCGGAACACGGAACACGGAACTCGGAACTTGGAACTCGGAACTCGGAATTCGTAATTCAGAACATGGAATTCGGAAGTTGGAATTCGGAACTCAGAACTCAGAACTCGAAATTCGGAACTCAGAACACGGAATTCGGAATTCGGAACTCGGAACTTCGAAATCGAAATTCGAAACTCGGAATTCGGAACTCGGAATTCGGAACACGGAATTCGGAACACGGAGTTCGGAACTCAGAACTCAGAACTCGGAACTCGGAACTCGGAACTTGAAATTCGGTATTCGGTACTCAGAATTCGGAACACGGAACACGGAACACAGAACACGGAACTCGGAACTCGGAACTCGGAACTCGGAACTTGGACCTCGGAAATCAGAACACGGAACACAGAACACGGAACACAGAACTCGGAACTCGGAACTCGGAACTCGGACCTCAGAACTCGGAACTCGGAACTCGGAACTCGGAACTCGGAACTCGGAACACGGAATTCGGAACTCGGAACTCGGAACTCGGAACTCGGAACTCGGAACTCGGAACTCGGAACTCTAAATTCGGAACTCAGAACACGGAATTCGGAACTCGGAACTCGGAACTCGGAACTCGGAACACGGAATTCGGAACTCGGAACTCGGAACTCGGAACTCAGAACTCGGAAATCGGAATTCGGAACTCGGAACTGGGAAATCGAAATTCGAAACTCGGAATTCGGAACTCGGAATTCGGAACACGGAATTCGGAACACGGAGTTCGAAACTCAGAACTCAGAACTCGGAACTCGGAACTTGAAATTCGGTATTCGGTACTCGGAATTCGGAACACAGAACACGGAACTCGGAACTTGGAACTCGGAACTCGGAACTCGGAACTTGGACCTCGGTAATCAGAACACGGAACATGGAACACAGACCTCGGAACTCGGAACTCGGAACTCGGAACTCGGAACACGGAATTCGGAATTCGGAACTCGGAACTCGGAACTCGGAACTCGGAACTCGGAACTTGGACCTCGGAACTCAGAATTCGGAACACGGAACACGGAATTCGGAACTCGGAAACTCGGAAACTCGGAATTCGGAACTCAGAACTCGGAACTCGGAACTCGGAACTCAGAATTCGGAATTCGGAATTCGGAATTCGGAACTCGGAACTCGGAACTCGGACCTCGGAACTCGGAACGCGGAACTCAGAACTCGAAATTCGGAACTCGGAATTCGGAACTCGGAACTTGGACCTCGGAAATCAGAACACGGAACACAGAACTCGGAACTCGGACCTCGGAACACGGAACACGGAATTCGGAACTCAGAACTCGGAACTCAGAACTTGACATTCGGAATTCGGAACTCGGAATTCGGAACATGGAACACGGAACACGGAACATGGAACACGGAACTCGGAACTTGAAATTCGGAATTCGGAATTCGGAATTCGGAACTCGGAACTCAGAACTCGGAACTCAGAACTTGACATTCGGAATTCGGAACTCGGAATTCGGAACATGGAACTCGGAACTCGGAACTCGGAACACGGAACACGGAACTCGGAACTTGGAACTCGGAACTCGGAATTCGTAACTCGGAACTGAGAACGCGGAACTCAGAACTCGCCATTCGGAACTTGGAACTCAGAACACGGAACACGGAACACGGAACACGGAACACGGAATACGGAACTCGGAACTCGGAACTCGGAACTCGGAACTCGGAATTCGGAACTTGGAACTCGGAACTCGGAACTCGGAACTCGGAACTCGGAACTTGGAACTCGGAAGTTGGAACGCGGAACTCAGAACTCAGAACTTGAAATTCGGAACTCAGAACACGGAATTCGGAATTCGGAACTCGGAACTTCGAAATCGAAATTCGAAACTCGGAATTCGGAACTCGGAATTCGGAACACGGAATTCGGAACACGGAGTTCGGAACTCAGAACTCGGAACTCGGAACTCGGAACTTGAAATTCGGTATTCGGTACTCGGAATTCGGAACACGGAACACGGAACACGGAACACAGAACACGGAACTCGGAACTCGGAACTCGGAACTCGGAACTTGGAACTTGGACCTCGGAAATCAGAACACGGAACACAGAACACGGAACACAGAACTCGGAACTCGGAACTCGGAACTCGGACCTCAGAACTCGGAACTCGGAACTCGGAACTCGGAACACGGAATTCGGAACTCGGAACTCGGAACTCGGAACTCGGAACTCGGAACTCGGAACTCGGAACTCGGAATTCGGAATTCAGAACATGGAATTCGGATGTTGGAACGCGGAACTCAGAACTCAGAACTCTAAATTCGGAACTCAGAACACGGAATTCGGAACTCGGAACTCGGAACTCGGAACACAGAATTCGGAACTCGGAACTCGGAACTCGGAACTCGGAACTCGGAATTCGGAACTCGGAACTCGGAACTCGGAATTCGGAATTTGGAACTCGGAACTCAGAACTCAGAACTCAGAACTCGGAACTCAGAACTTGACATTCGGAATTCGGAACTCGGAATTCGGAACATGGAACACGGAACACGGAACACGGAACACGGAACTCGGAACTTGAAATTCGTAATTCAGAACATGGAATTCGGAAGTTGGAACGCGGAAATCAGAACTCAGAACTCGAAATTCGGAACTCAGAACACGGAATTCGGAACTCGGAACTCGGAACTCAGAACTCGGAACTCGGAACTCGGAACTTGGACCTCGGAAATCAGAACACGGAACACGGAACACGGAACACGGAACACAGAACACGGAACTCGGAACTCGGAACTCAGAACTCGGAACTCAGAACTTGGACCTCGGAAATCAGAACACGGAACACGGAACACGGAACACGGAACACAGAACTCGGAACTCGGAACTCGGAACTCGGAACTCGGAACTCGGAACACGGAATTCGGAACTCAGAACTCGG
The DNA here is from genome assembly GCA_038048745.1 of Coluber constrictor foxii. Lineage (NCBI taxonomy): Eukaryota > Metazoa > Chordata > Lepidosauria > Squamata > Colubridae > Coluber > Coluber constrictor. The sequence goes on along the minus strand of JAWJVD010000098.1, from coordinate 1,467,100 downwards.
AACTCGGAACTCGGAACTCGGAATTCGGAATTCAGAACATGGAATTCGGATGTTGGAACGCGGAACTCAGAACTCAGAACTCTAAATTCGGAACTCAGAACACGGAATTCGGAACTCGGAACTCGGAACTCGGAACTCGGAACACGGAATTCGGAACTCGGAACTCGGAACTCGGAACTCAGAACTCGGAAATCGGAATTCGGAACTCGGAACTGGGAAATCGAAATTCGAAACTCGGAACTCGGAACTCGGAACTCGGAACTCGGAACTCGGAACTCGGAATTCGGAATTCAGAACATGGAATTCGGATGTTGGAACGCGGAACTCGGAACTCGGAACACGGAATTCGGAACTCAGAACTCGGAACTCGGAACTCGGAACTCGGAACTCAGAACTCGGAATTCGGAATTCAGAACATGGAATTCGGATGTTGGAACGCGGAACTCAGAACTCAGAACACGGAATTCGGAACTCGGAACTCGGAACTCGGAACTCGGAACTCGGAACTCGGAACTCGGAACTCAGAACTCGGAAATCGGAATTCGGAACTCGGAACTGGGAAATCGAAATTCGAAACTCGGAATTCGGAACTCGGAATTCGGAACACGGAATTCGGAACACGGAGTTCGAAACTCAGAACTCAGAACTCGGAACTCGGAACTTGAAATTCGGTATTCGGTACTCAGAATTCGGAACACAGAACACGGAACTCGGAACTCGGAACTCGGAACTTGGAACTCGGAACTCGGAACTTGGACCTCGGTAATCAGAACACGGAACATGGAACACGGACCTCGGAACTCGGATCTCGAATCTCGGATCTCGGAACACGGAATTCGGAATTCGGAACTCGGAACTCGGAACTCGGAACTCGGAACTCGGAACTCGGAACTTGGACCTCGGAACTCAGAATTCGGAACACGGAACACGGAATTCGGAACTCGGAACTCGGAAACTCGGAACTCGGAACTCGGAACTCAGATTTCGGAATTCAAAACACGAAATTTGGAATTCGGAACTCGAAATTCGAAACTCGGAATTCGGAATTCGGAATTCGGAACTCAGAACTCGGAATTCGGAACATGGAACACGGAACACAGAACACGGAACTCGGAATTCGGAACTCGGAATTCGGAATTCGGAATTCGGAATTCGGAATTTGGAATTCGGAATTCGGAATTCGGAATTCGGAATTCGTAACTTGGAACTGAGAACGCGGAACTCAGAACTCGCAATTCGGAACTTGGAACTCGGAACACGGAACACGGAACACGGAACACGGAACTCGGAACTCGGAACTCGGAACTCGGAACTTGGAACTCGGAAATCGGAAGTCGGAACTCGGAACTCGGAATTTGGAACACGGAACTCAGAACTCGGAACTCGGAACATGGAATTCGGAACTCGGAACTCGGAACTCGGAACTCGGTACTCGGTACTCGGAACTCGGAACTCGGAACTCGGAACTCGGAACACGGAACACGGAACTCGGAACTTGGAACTCGGAACTCGGAATTCGTAATTCAGAACATGGAATTCGGAAGTTGGAACGCGGAACTCAGAACTCAGAACTCGAAATTCGGAACTCAGAACATGGAATTCGGAATTCGGAACTCGGAACTTCGAAATCGAAATTCGAAACTCGGAATTCGGAACTCGGAATTCGGAAGACGGAATTCGGAACACGGAGTTCGGAACTCAGAACTCAGAACTCGGAACTCGGAACTCGGAACTTGAAATTCGGTATTCGGTACTCGGAATTCGGAACACGGAACACGGAACACGGAACACAGAACACGGAACTCGGAACTCGGAACTCGGAACTCGGAACTCGGAACTTGGACCTCGGAAATCAGAACACGGAACACAGAACACGGAACACAGAACTCGGAACTCGGAACTCGGAACTCGGACCTCAGAACTCGGAACTCGGAACTCGGAACACGGAATTCGGAACTCGGAACTCGGAACTCGGAACTCGGAACTCGGAACTCGGAACTCGGAACTCGGAACTCGGAATTCGGAATTCAGAACATGGAATTCGGATGTTGGAACGCGGAACTCAGAACTCAGAACTCTAAATTCGGAACTCAGAACACGGAATTCGGAACTCGGAACTCGGAACTCGGAACTCGGAACACGGAATTCGGAACTCGGAACTCGGAACTTGGAACTCGGAACTCAGAACTCTGAAATCGGAATTCGGAACTCGGAACTGGGAAATCGAAATTCGAAACTCGGAATTCGGAACTCGGAATTCGGAACACGGAATTCGGAACACGAAGTTCGAAACTCAGAACTCGGAACTCGGAACTTGAAATTCGGTATTCGGTACTCGGAATTCGGAACACAGAACACGGAACTCGGAACTCGGAACTCGGAACTTGGAACTCGGAACTCGGAACTTGGACCTCGGTAATCAGAACAAGGAACATGGAACACGGACCTCGGAACTCGGACCTCGGATCTCGGATCTCGGAACACGGAATTCGGAATTCGGAACTCGGAACTCGGAACTCGGAACTCGGAACTTGGACCTCGGAACTCAGAATTCGGAACACGGAACACGGAATTCGGAACTCGGAAACTCGGAAACTCGGAATTCGGAACTCGGAACTCGGAACTCGGAACTCGGAACTCGGAACTCAGAATTCGGAATTCGGAACTCGGTACTCGGAACTCGGAACTCGGACCTCGGAACTCGGAACGCGGAACTCAGAACTCGAAATTCGGAACTTGGAATTCGGAACTCGGAACTTGGACCTCGGAAATCAGAACACGGAACACAGAACTCGGAACTCGGACCTCGGACCTCGGAACACGGAACACGGAATTCGGAACTCGGAACTCGGAACACGGAATTCGGACCTCGGAAATCGGAACTCGGGACTCGGGACTCGGAATTCGGAATTCGGAACTCGGAACTCGGAACTCGGAATTCGGAATTCGGAACTCGGAACTCAGAACTCAGAACTCAGAACTCGGAACTCAGAACTTGACATTCGGAATTCGGAACTCGGAATTCGGAACATGGAACACGGAACACGGAACACGGAACACGGAACTCGGAACTTGAAATTCGGAATTCGGAATTCGGAATTCGGAACTCGGAACTCAGAACTCAGAACTCAGAACTCGGAACTCAGAACTTGACATTCGGAATTCGGAACTCGGAATTCGGAACATGGAACTCGGAACTCGGAACACGGAACACGGAACTAGGAACTTGGAACTCGGAACTCGGAATTCGTAACTCGGAACTGAGAACGCGGAACTCAGAACTCGCCATTCGGAACGTGGAAGTCGGAACACGGAACACGGAACACGGAACACGGAATACGGAACTCGGAACTCGGAACTCGGAACTCGGAACTCGGAACTCAGAACTCGGAACTCGGAATTCGTAACTCGGAACTGAGAACGCGGAACTCAGAACTCGCAATTCGGAACTTGGAACTCGGAACACAGAACACGGAACACGGAACACGGAACTCGGAATTCGGAACTCGGAACTTGGAAATCGGAAGTCGGAAGTCGGAACTCGGAATTCGGAACACGGAACTCAGAACTCGGAACTCGGAACATGGAATTCGGAACTCGGAACTCGGAACTCGGTACTCGGTACTCGGAACTCGGAACTCGGAACTCGGAACACGGAACACGGAACTCGGAACTTGGAACTCGGAACTCGGAATTCGTAATTCAGAACATGGAATTCGGAAGTTGGAACGCGGAACTCAGAACTCAGAACTCGAAATTCGGAACTCAGAACACGGAATTCGGAATTCGGAACTCGGAACTTCGAAATCGAAATTCGAAACTCGGAATTCGGAACTCGGAATTCGGAACACGGAATTCGGAACACGGAGTTCGGAACTCAGAACTCAGAACTCGGAACTCGGAACTCGGAACTTGAAATTCGGTATTCGGTACTCAGAATTCGGAACACGGAACACGGAACACAGAACACGGAACTCGGAACTCGGAACTCGGAACTCGGAACTTGGACCTCGGAAATCAGAACACGGAACACAGAACACGGAACACAGAACTCGGAACTCGGAACTCGGAACTCGGACCTCAGAACTCGGAACTCGGAACTCGGAACTCGGAACTCGGAACTCGGAACACGGAATTCGGAACTCGGAACTCGGAACTCGGAACTCGGAACTCGGAACTCGGAACTCGGAACTCGGAATTCGGAATTCAGAACATGGAATTCGGATGTTGGAACGCGGAACTCAGAACTCAGAACTCTAAATTCGGAACTCAGAACACGGAATTCGGAACTCGGAACTCGGAACTCGGAACACAGAATTCGGAACTCGGAACTCGGAACTCGGAACTCGGAACTCGGAATTCGGAACTCGGAACTCGGAACTCGGAATTCGGAATTTGGAACTCGGAACTCAGAACTCAGAACTCAGAACTCGGAACTCAGAACTTGACATTCGGAATTCGGAACTCGGAATTCGGAACATGGAACACGGAACACGGAACACGGAACACGGAACACGGAACTCGGAACTTGAAATTCGTAATTCAGAACATGGAATTCGGAAGTTGGAACGCGGAAATCAGAACTCAGAACTCGAAATTCGGAACTCAGAACACGGAATTCGGAACTCGGAACTCGGAACTCAGAACTCGGAACTCGGAACTCGGAACTTGGACCTCGGAAATCAGAACACGGAACACGGAACACGGAACACGGAACACAGAACACGGAACTCGGAACTCGGAACTCGGAACTCGGAACTCGGAACTCGGAACTTGGACCTCGGAAATCAGAACACGGAACACGGAACACGGAACACGGAACACAGAACTCGGAACTCGGAACTCGGACCTCGGAACTCGGAACTCGGAACACGGAATTCGGAACTCAGAACTCGGAACTCGGAACTCGGAACTCGGAATTCAGAATTCAGAACATGGAATTCGGATGTTGGAACGCGGAACTCAGAACTCAGAACTCTAAATTCGGAACTCAGAACACGGAATTCGGAACTCGGAACTCGGAACTCGGAACTCGGAACACGGAATTCGGAACTCGGAACTCGGAACTCAGAACTCGGAAATCGGAATTCGGAACTCGGAACTGGGAAATCGAAATTCGAAACTCGGAATTCGGAACTCGGAATTCGGAACACGGAGTTCGAAACTCAGAACTCAGAACTCGGAACTCGGAACTTGAAATTCGGTATTCGGTACTCGGAATTCGGAACACAGAACACGGAACTCGGAACTTGGAACTCGGAACTCGGAACTTGGACCTCGGTAATCAGAACACGGAACATGGAACACAGACCTCGGAACTCGGAACTCGGAACTCGGAACTCGGAACACGGAATTCGGAATTCGGAACTCGGAACTCGGAACTCGGAACTCGGAACTCGGAACTCGGAACTTGGACCTCGGAACTCAGAATTCGGAACACGGAACACGGAATTCGGAACTCGGAAACTCGGAAACTCGGAATTCGGAACTCAGAACTCGGAACTCGGAACTCGGAACTCAGAATTCGGAATTCGGAATTCGGAATTCGGAACTCGGAACTCGGAACTCGGACCTCGGAACTCGGAACGCGGAACTCAGAACTCGAAATTCGGAACTCGGAATTCGGAACTCGGAACTTGGACCTCGGAAATCAGAACACGGAACACAGAACTCGGAACTCGGACCTCGGAACACGGAACACGGAATTCGGAACTCAGAACTCGGAACTCAGAACTTGACATTCGGAATTCGGAACTCGGAATTCGGAACATGGAACACGGAACACGGAACATGGAACACGGAACTCGGAACTTGAAATTCGGAATTCGGAATTCGGAATTCGGAACTCGGAACTCAGAACTCGGAACTCAGAACTTGACATTCGGAATTCGGAACTCGGAATTCGGAACATGGAACTCGGAACTCGGAACACGGAACACGGAACTCGGAACTTGGAACTCGGAACTCGGAATTCGTAACTCGGAACTGAGAACGCGGAACTCAGAACTCGCCATTCGGAACTTGGAACTCAGAACACGGAACACGGAACACGGAACACGGAACACGGAATACGGAACTCGGAACTCGGAACTCGGAACTCGGAACTCGGAACTCGGAATTCGGAACTTGGAACTCGGAACTCGGAACTCGGAACTCGGAACTCGGAACTTGGAACTCGGAAGTTGGAACGCGGAACTCAGAACTCAGAACTTGAAATTCGGAACTCAGAACACGGAATTCGGAATTCGGAACTCGGAACTTCGAAATCGAAATTCGAAACTCGGAATTCGGAACTCGGAATTCGGAACACGGAATTCGGAACACGGAGTTCGGAACTCAGAACTCGGAACTCGGAACTCGGAACTTGAAATTCGGTATTCGGTACTCGGAATTCGGAACACGGAACACGGAACACGGAACACAGAACACGGAACTCGGAACTCGGAACTCGGAACTCGGAACTCGGAACTTGGACCTCGGAAATCAGAACACGGAACACAGAACACGGAACACAGAACTCGGAACTCGGAACTCGGAACTCGGACCTCAGAACTCGGAACTCGGAACTCGGAACTCGGAACACGGAATTCGGAACTCGGAACTCGGAACTCGGAACTCGGAACTCGGAACTCGGAACTCGGAACTCGGAACTCGGAATTCGGAATTCAGAACATGGAATTCGGATGTTGGAACGCGGAACTCAGAACTCAGAACTCTAAATTCGGAACTCAGAACACGGAATTCGGAACTCGGAACTCGGAACTCGGAACACAGAATTCGGAACTCGGAACTCGGAACTCGGAACTCGGAACTCGGAATTCGGAACTCGGAACTCGGAACTCGGAATTCGGAATTTGGAACTCGGAACTCAGAACTCAGAACTCGGAACTCGGAACTCAGAACTTGACATTCGGAATTCGGAACTCGGAATTCGGAACATGGAACACGGAACACGGAACACGGAACACGGAACTCGGAACTTGAAATTCGTAATTCAGAACATGGAATTCGGAAGTTGGAACGCGGAAATCAGAACTCAGAACTCGAAATTCGGAACTCAGAACACGGAATTCGGAACTCGGAACTCGGAACTCAGAACTCGGAACTCGGAACTCGGAACTTGGACCTCGGAAATCAGAACACGGAACACGGAACACGGAACACGGAACACAGAACACGGAACTCGGAACTCGGAACTCGGAACTCGGAACTCGGAACTCGGAACTTGGACCTCGGAAATCAGAACACGGAACACGGAACACGGAACACGGAACACAGAACTCGGAACTCGGAACTCGGACCTCGGAACTCGGAACTCGGAACACGGAATTCGGAACTCAGAACTCGGAACTCGGAACTCGGAATTCGGAATTCAGAACATGGAATTCGGATGTTGGAACGCGGAACTCAGAACTCAGAACTCTAAATTCGGAACTCAGAACACGGAATTCGGAACTCGGAACTCGGAACTCGGAACTCGGAACACGGAATTCGGAACTCGGAACTCGGAACTCGGAACTCAGAACTCGGAAATCGGAATTCGGAACTCGGAACTGGGAAATCGAAATTCGAAACTCGGAATTCGGAACTCGGAATTCGGAACACGGAATTCGGAACACGGAGTTCGAAACTCAGAACTCAGAACTCGGAACTCGGAACTTGAAATTCGGTATTCGGTACTCGGAATTCGGAACACAGAACACGGAACTCGCAACTTGGAACTCGGAACTCGGAACTTGGACCTCGGTAATCAGAACACGGAACATGGAACACAGACCTCGGAACTCGGAACTCGGAACTCGGAACTCGGAACACGGAATTCGGAATTCGGAACTCGGAACTCGGAACTCAGAACTCTAAATTCGGAACTCAGAACACGGAATTCGGAACTCGGAACTCGGAACTCGGAACTCGGAACACGGAATTCGGAACTCGGAACTCGGAACTCGGAACTCAGAACTCGGAAATCGGAAATCGGAATTCGGAACTCGGAACTGGGAAATCGAAATTCGAAACTCGGAATTCGGAACTCGGAATTCGGAACACGGAGTTCGAAACTCAGAACTCAGAACTCGGAACTCGGAACTTGAAATTCGGTATTCGGTACTCGGAATTCGGAACACAGAACACGGAACTCGGAACTTGGAACTCGGAACTCGGAACTTGGACCTCGGTAATCAGAACACGGAACATGGAACACAGACCTCGGAACTCGGAACTCGGAACTCGGAACTCGGAACACGGAATTCGGAATTCGGAACTCGGAACTCGGAACTCGGAACTCGGAACTCGGAACTTGGACCTCGGAACTCAGAATTCGGAACACGGAACACGGAATTCGGAACTCGGAAACTCGGAAACTCGGAATTCGGAACTCAGAACTCGGAACTCGGAACTCGGAACTCAGAATTCGGAATTCGGAATTCGGAATTCGGAACTCGGAACTCGGAACTCGGACCTCGGAACTCGGAACGCGGAACTCAGAACTCGAAATTCGGAACTCGGAATTCGGAACTCGGAACTTGGACCTCGGAAATCAGAACACGGAACACAGAACTCGGAACTCGGACCTCGGAACACGGAACACGGAATTCGGAACTCAGAACTCGGAACTCAGAACTTGACATTCGGAATTCGGAACTCGGAATTCGGAACATGGAACACGGAACACGGAACATGGAACACGGAACTCGGAACTTGAAATTCGGAATTCGGAATTCGGAATTCGGAACTCGGAACTCAGAACTCGGAACTCAGAACTTGACATTCGGAATTCGGAACTCGGAATTCGGAACATGGAACTCGGAACTCGGAACACGGAACACGGAACTCGGAACTTGGAACTCGGAACTCGGAATTCGTAACTCGGAACTGAGAACGCGGAACTCAGAACTCGCCATTCGGAACTTGGAACTCAGAACACGGAACACGGAACACGGAACACGGAACACGGAATACGGAACTCGGAACTCGGAACTCGGAACTCGGAACTCGGAACTCGGAATTCGGAACTTGGAACTCGGAACTCGGAACTCGGAACTCGGAACTCGGAACTTGGAACTCGGAAGTTGGAACGCGGAACTCAGAACTCAGAACTTGAAATTCGGAACTCAGAACACGGAATTCGGAATTCGGAACTCGGAACTTCGAAATCGAAATTCGAAACTCGGAATTCGGAACTCGGAATTCGGAACACGGAATTCGGAACACGGAGTTCGGAACTCAGAACTCGGAACTCGGAACTCGGAACTTGAAATTCGGTATTCGGTACTCGGAATTCGGAACACGGAACACGGAACACGGAACACAGAACACGGAACTCGGAACTCGGAACTCGGAACTCGGAACTCGGAACTTGGACCTCGGAAATCAGAACACGGAACACAGAACACGGAACACAGAACTCGGAACTCGGAACTCGGAACTCGGACCTCAGAACTCGGAACTCGGAACTCGGAACTCGGAACACGGAATTCGGAACTCGGAACTCGGAACTCGGAACTCGGAACTCGGAACTCGGAACTCGGAACTCGGAACTCGGAATTCGGAATTCAGAACATGGAATTCGGATGTTGGAACGCGGAACTCAGAACTCAGAACTCTAAATTCGGAACTCAGAACACGGAATTCGGAACTCGGAACTCGGAACTCGGAACACAGAATTCGGAACTCGGAACTCGGAACTCGGAACTCGGAACTCGGAATTCGGAACTCGGAACTCGGAACTCGGAATTCGGAATTTGGAACTCGGAACTCAGAACTCAGAACTCGGAACTCGGAACTCAGAACTTGACATTCGGAATTCGGAACTCGGAATTCGGAACATGGAACACGGAACACGGAACACGGAACACGGAACTCGGAACTTGAAATTCGTAATTCAGAACATGGAATTCGGAAGTTGGAACGCGGAAATCAGAACTCAGAACTCGAAATTCGGAACTCAGAACACGGAATTCGGAACTCGGAACTCGGAACTCGGAACTCGGAACTCGGAACTCGGAACTTGGACCTCGGAAATCAGAACACGGAACACGGAACACGGAACACGGAACACAGAACACGGAACTCGGAACTCGGAACTCGGAACTCGGAACTCGGAACTCGGAACTTGGACCTCGGAAATCAGAACACGGAACACGGAACACGGAACACGGAACACAGAACTCGGAACTCGGAACTCGGACCTCGGAACTCGGAACTCGGAACACGGAATTCGGAACTCAGAACTCGGAACTCGGAACTCGGAATTCGGAATTCAGAACATGGAATTCGGATGTTGGAACGCGGAACTCAGAACTCAGAACTCTAAATTCGGAACTCAGAACACGGAATTCGGAACTCGGAACTCGGAACTCGGAACTCGGAACACGGAATTCGGAACTCGGAACTCGGAACTCGGAACTCAGAACTCGGAAATCGGAATTCGGAACTCGGAACTGGGAAATCGAAATTCGAAACTCGGAATTCGGAACTCGGAATTCGGAACACGGAATTCGGAACACGGAGTTCGAAACTCAGAACTCAGAACTCGGAACTCGGAACTTGAAATTCGGTATTCGGTACTCGGAATTCGGAACACAGAACACGGAACTCGCAACTTGGAACTCGGAACTCGGAACTTGGACCTCGGTAATCAGAACACGGAACATGGAACACAGACCTCGGAACTCGGAACTCGGAACTCGGAACTCGGAACACGGAATTCGGAATTCGGAACTCGGAACTCGGAACTCGGAACTCGGAACTCGGAACTTGGACCTCGGAACTCAGAATTCGGAACACGGAACACGGAATTCGGAACTCGGAAACTCGGAAACTCGGAATTCGGAACTCAGAACTCGGAACTCGGAACTCGGAACTCAGAATTCGGAATTCGGAATTCGGAATTCGGAACTCGGAACTCGGAACTCGGACCTCGGAACTCGGAACGCGGAACTCAGAACTCGAAATTCGGAACTCGGAATTCGGAACTCGGAACTTGGACCTCGGAAATCAGAACACGGAACACAGAACTCGGAACTCGGACCTCGGAACACGGAACACGGAATTCGGAACTCAGAACTCGGAACTCAGAACTTGACATTCGGAATTCGGAACTCGGAATTCGGAACATGGAACACGGAACACGGAACATGGAACACGGAACTCGGAACTTGAAATTCGGAATTCGGAATTCGGAATTCGGAACTCGGAACTCAGAACTCGGAACTCAGAACTTGACATTCGGAATTCGGAACTCGGAATTCGGAACATGGAACTCGGAACTCGGAACACGGAACACGGAACTCGGAACTTGGAACTCGGAACTCGGAATTCGTAACTCGGAACTGAGAACGCGGAACTCAGAACTCGCCATTCGGAACTTGGAACTCAGAACACGGAACACGGAACACGGAACACGGAACACGGAATACGGAACTCGGAACTCGGAACTCGGAACTCAGAACTCGGAACTCGGAATTCGGAACTTGGAACTCGGAACTCGGAACTCGGAACTCGGAACTCGGAACTTGGAACTCGGAAGTTGGAACGCGGAACTCAGAACTCAGAACTTGAAATTCGGAACTCAGAACACGGAATTCGGAATTCGGAACTCGGAACTTCGAAATCGAAATTCGAAACTCGGAATTCGGAACTCGGAATTCGGAACACGGAATTCGGAACACGGAGTTCGGAACTCAGAACTCGGAACTCGGAACTCGGAACTTGAAATTCGGTATTCGGTACTCGGAATTCGGAACACGGAACACGGAACACGGAACACAGAACACGGAACTCGGAACTCGGAACTCGGAACTCGGAACTCGGAACTTGGACCTCGGAAATCAGAACACGGAACACAGAACACGGAACACAGAACTCGGAACTCGGAACTCGGAACTCGGACCTCAGAACTCGGAACTCGGAACTCGGAACTCGGAACACGGAATTCGGAACTCGGAACTCGGAACTCGGAACTCGGAACTCGGAACTCGGAACTCGGAACTCGGAATTCGGAATTCAGAACATGGAATTCGGATGTTGGAACGCGGAACTCGGAACTCGGAACACGGAATTCGGAACTCAGAACTCGGAACTCGGAACTCGGAACTCGGAACTCGGAACTCGGAACTCGGAACTCGGAATTCGGAATTCAGAACATGGAATTCGGATGTTGGAACGCGGAACTCAGAACTCAGAACACGGAATTCGGAACTCGGAACTCGGAACTCGGAACTCGGAACTCGGAACTCGGAACTCGGAACTCAGAACTCGGAAATCGGAATTCGGAACTCGGAACTGGGAAATCGAAATTCGAAACTCGGAATTCGGAACTCGGAATTCGGAACACGGAATTCGGAACACGGAGTTCGAAACTCAGAACTCAGAACTCGGAACTCGGAACTTGAAATTCGGTATTCGGTACTCAGAATTCGGAACACAGAACACGGAACTCGGAACTCGGAACTCGGAACTTGGAACTCGGAACTCGGAACTTGGACCTCGGTAATCAGAACACGGAACATGGAACACGGACCTCGGAACTCGGACCTCGAATCTCGGATCTCGGAACACGGAATTCGGAATTCGGAATTCGGAACTCGGAACTCGGAACTCGGAACTCGGAACTCGGAACTCGGAACTTGGACCTCGGAACTCAGAATTCGGAACACGGAACACGGAATTCGGAACTCGGAACTCGGAAACTCGGAACTCGGAACTCGGAACTCAGATTTCGGAATTCAAAACACGAAATTTGGAATTCGGAACTCGAAATTCGAAACTCGGAATTCGGAATTCGGAATTCGGAACTCAGAACTCGGAATTCGGAACATGGAACACGGAACACAGAACACGGAACTCGGAATTCGGAACTCGGAATTCGGAATTCGGAATTCGGAATTCGGAATTTGGAATTTGGAATTTGGAATTCGGAATTCGGAATTCGGAATTCGGAATTCGTAACTTGGAACTGAGAACGCGGAACTCAGAACTCGCAATTCGGAACTCGGAACTCGGAACTCGGAATTCGGAATTTGGAACTCGGAACTCAGAACTCAGAACTCGGAACTCGGAACTCAGAACTTGACATTCGGAATTCGGAACTCGGAATTCGGAACATGGAACACGGAACACGGAACACGGAACACGGAACTCGGAACTTGAAATTCGTAATTCAGAACATGGAATTCGGAAGTTGGAACGCGGAAATCAGAACTCAGAACTCGAAATTCGGAACTCAGAACACGGAATTCGGAACTCGGAACTCGGAACTCGGAACTCGGAACTCGGAACTCGGAACTTGGACCTCGGAAATCAGAACACGGAACACGGAACACGGAACACGGAACACAGAACACGGAACTCGGAACTCGGAACTCGGAACTCGGAACTCGGAACTCGGAACTTGGACCTCGGAAATCAGAACACGGAACACGGAACACGGAACACGGAACACAGAACTCGGAACTCGGAACTCGGACCTCGGAACTCGGAACTCGGAACACGGAATTCGGAACTCAGAACTCGGAACTCGGAACTCGGAATTCGGAATTCAGAACATGGAATTCGGATGTTGGAACGCGGAACTCAGAACTCAGAACTCTAAATTCGGAACTCAGAACACGGAATTCGGAACTCGGAACTCGGAACTCGGAACTCGGAACACGGAATTCGGAACTCGGAACTCGGAACTCGGAACTCAGAACTCGGAAATCGGAATTCGGAACTCGGAACTGGGAAATCGAAATTCGAAACTCGGAATTCGGAACTCGGAATTCGGAACACGGAATTCGGAACACGGAGTTCGAAACTCAGAACTCAGAACTCGGAACTCGGAACTTGAAATTCGGTATTCGGTACTCGGAATTCGGAACACAGAACACGGAACTCGCAACTTGGAACTCGGAACTCGGAACTTGGACCTCGGTAATCAGAACACGGAACATGGAACACAGACCTCGGAACTCGGAACTCGGAACTCGGAACTCGGAACACGGAATTCGGAATTCGGAACTCGGAACTCGGAACTCGGAACTCGGAACTCGGAACTTGGACCTCGGAACTCAGAATTCGGAACACGGAACACGGAATTCGGAACTCGGAAACTCGGAAACTCGGAATTCGGAACTCAGAACTCGGAACTCGGAACTCGGAACTCAGAATTCGGAATTCGGAATTCGGAATTCGGAACTCGGAACTCGGAACTCGGACCTCGGAACTCGGAACGCGGAACTCAGAACTCGAAATTCGGAACTCGGAATTCGGAACTCGGAACTTGGACCTCGGAAATCAGAACACGGAACACAGAACTCGGAACTCGGACCTCGGAACACGGAACACGGAATTCGGAACTCAGAACTCGGAACTCAGAACTTGACATTCGGAATTCGGAACTCGGAATTCGGAACATGGAACACGGAACACGGAACATGGAACACGGAACTCGGAACTTGAAATTCGGAATTCGGAATTCGGAATTCGGAACTCGGAACTCAGAACTCGGAACTCAGAACTTGACATTCGGAATTCGGAACTCGGAATTCGGAACATGGAACTCGGAACTCGGAACACGGAACACGGAACTCGGAACTTGGAACTCGGAACTCGGAATTCGTAACTCGGAACTGAGAACGCGGAACTCAGAACTCGCCATTCGGAACTTGGAACTCAGAACACGGAACACGGAACACGGAACACGGAACACGGAATACGGAACTCGGAACTCGGAACTCGGAACTCAGAACTCGGAACTCGGAATTCGGAACTTGGAACTCGGAACTCGGAACTCGGAACTCGGAACTCGGAACTTGGAACTCGGAAGTTGGAACGCGGAACTCAGAACTCAGAACTTGAAATTCGGAACTCAGAACACGGAATTCGGAATTCGGAACTCGGAACTTCGAAATCGAAATTCGAAACTCGGAATTCGGAACTCGGAATTCGGAACACGGAATTCGGAACACGGAGTTCGGAACTCAGAACTCGGAACTCGGAACTCGGAACTTGAAATTCGGTATTCGGTACTCGGAATTCGGAACACGGAACACGGAACACGGAACACAGAACACGGAACTCGGAACTCGGAACTCGGAACTCGGAACTCGGAACTTGGACCTCGGAAATCAGAACACGGAACACAGAACACGGAACACAGAACTCGGAACTCGGAACTCGGAACTCGGACCTCAGAACTCGGAACTCGGAACTCGGAACTCGGAACACGGAATTCGGAACTCGGAACTCGGAACTCGGAACTCGGAACTCGGAACTCGGAACTCGGAACTCGGAATTCGGAATTCAGAACATGGAATTCGGATGTTGGAACGCGGAACTCGGAACTCGGAACACGGAATTCGGAACTCAGAACTCGGAACTCGGAACTCGGAACTCGGAACTCGGAACTCGGAACTCGGAACTCGGAATTCGGAATTCAGAACATGGAATTCGGATGTTGGAACGCGGAACTCAGAACTCAGAACACGGAATTCGGAACTCGGAACTCGGAACTCGGAACTCGGAACTCGGAACTCGGAACTCGGAACTCAGAACTCGGAAATCGGAATTCGGAACTCGGAACTGGGAAATCGAAATTCGAAACTCGGAATTCGGAACTCGGAATTCGGAACACGGAATTCGGAACACGGAGTTCGAAACTCAGAACTCAGAACTCGGAACTCGGAACTTGAAATTCGGTATTCGGTACTCAGAATTCGGAACACAGAACACGGAACTCGGAACTCGGAACTCGGAACTTGGAACTCGGAACTCGGAACTTGGACCTCGGTAATCAGAACACGGAACATGGAACACGGACCTCGGAACTCGGACCTCGAATCTCGGATCTCGGAACACGGAATTCGGAATTCGGAATTCGGAACTCGGAACTCGGAACTCGGAACTCGGAACTCGGAACTCGGAACTTGGACCTCGGAACTCAGAATTCGGAACACGGAACACGGAATTCGGAACTCGGAACTCGGAAACTCGGAACTCGGAACTCGGAACTCAGATTTCGGAATTCAAAACACGAAATTTGGAATTCGGAACTCGAAATTCGAAACTCGGAATTCGGAATTCGGAATTCGGAACTCAGAACTCGGAATTCGGAACATGGAACACGGAACACAGAACACGGAACTCGGAATTCGGAACTCGGAATTCGGAATTCGGAATTCGGAATTCGGAATTTGGAATTTGGAATTTGGAATTCGGAATTCGGAATTCGGAATTCGGAATTCGTAACTTGGAACTGAGAACGCGGAACTCAGAACTCGCAATTCGGAACTTGGAACTCGGAACACGGAACACGGAACACGGAACACGGAACTCGGAACTCGGAACTCGGAACTTGGAACTCGGAAATCGGAAGTCGGAACTCGGAACTCGGAATTTGGAACACGGAACTCAGAACTCGGAACTCGGAACATGGAATTCGGAACTCGGAACTCGGAACTCGGAACTCGGAACTCGGTACTCGGTACTCGGAACTCGGAACTCGGAACTCGGAACTCGGAACACGGAACACGGAACTCGGAACTTGGAACTCGGAACTCGGAATTCGTAATTCAGAACATGGAATTCGGAAGTTGGAACGCGGAACTCAGAACTCAGAACTCGAAATTCGGAACTCAGAACATGGAATTCGGAATTCGGAACTCGGAACTTCGAAATCGAAATTCGAAACTCGGAATTCGGAACTCGGAATTCGGAACACGGAATTCGGAACACGGAGTTCGGAACTCAGAACTCAGAACTCGGAACTCGGAACTCGGAACTTGAAATTCGGTATTCGGTACTCGGAATTCGGAACACGGAACACGGAACACGGAACACAGAACACGGAACTCGGAACTCGGAACTCGGAACTCGGAACTTGGACCTCGGAAATCAGAACACGGAACACAGAACACGGAACACAGAACTCGGAACTCGGAACTCGGAACTCGGACCTCAGAACTCGGAACTCGGAACTCGGAACACGGAATTCGGAACTCGGAACTCGGAACTCGGAACTCGGAACTCGGAACTCGGAACTCGGAACTCGGAATTCGGAATTCAGAACATGGAATTCGGATGTTGGAACGCGGAAATCAGAACTCAGAACTCTAAATTCGGAACTCAGAACACGGAATTCGGAACTCGGAACTCGGAACTCGGAACTCGGAACACGGAATTCGGAACTCGGAACTCGGAACTTGGAACTCGGAACTCAGAACTCTGAAATCGGAATTCGGAACTCGGAACTGGGAAATCGAAATTCGAAACTCGGAATTCGGAACTCGGAATTCGGAACACGGAATTCGGAACACGAAGTTCGAAACTCAGAACTCGGAACTCGGAACTCGGAACTTGAAATTCGGTATTCGGTACTCGGAATTCGGAACACAGAACACGGAACTCGGAACTCGGAACTCGGAACTTGGAACTCGGAACTCGGAACTTGGACCTCGGTAATCAGAACAAGGAACATGGAACACGGACCTTGGATCTCGGACCTCGGATCTCGGATCTCGGAACACGGAATTCGGAATTCGGAACTCGGAACTCGGAACTCGGAACTCGGAACTTGGACCTCGGAACTCAGAATTCGGAACACGGAACACGGAATTCGGAACTCGGAAACTCGGAAACTCGGAATTCGGAACTCGGAACTCGGAACTCGGAACTCGGAACTCGGAACTCAGAATTCGGAATTCGGAACTCGGTACTCGGAACTCGGAACTCGGACCTCGGAACTCGGAACGCGGAACTCAGAACTCGAAATTCGGAACTTGGAATTCGGAACTCGGAACTTGGACCTCGGAAATCAGAACACGGAACACAGAACTCGGAACTCGGAACACGGAATTCGGAACTCGGAACTCGGAACACGGAATTCGGACCTCGGAAATCGGAACTCGGGACTCGGGACTCGGAATTCGGAATTCGGAACTCGGAACTCGGAACTCGGAATTCGGAATTCGGAACTCGGAACTCAGAACTCAGAACTCAGAACTCGGAACTCAGAACTTGACATTCGGAATTCGGAACTCGGAATTCGGAACATGGAACACGGAACACGGAACACGGAACACGGAACTCGGAACTTGAAATTCGGAATTCGGAATTCGGAATTCGGAACTCGGAACTCAGAACTCAGAACTCAGAACTCGGAACTCAGAACTTGACATTCGGAATTCGGAACTCGGAATTCGGAACATGGAACTCGGAACTCGGAACACGGAACACGGAACTAGGAACTTGGAACTCGGAACTCGGAATTCGTAACTCGGAACTGAGAACGCGGAACTCAGAACTCGCCATTCGGAACGTGGAAGTCGGAACACGGAACACGGAACACGGAACACGGAATACGGAACTCGGAACTCGGAACTCGGAACTCGGAACTCGGAACTCGGAACTCAGAACTCGGAACTCGGAATTCGTAACTCGGAACTGAGAACGCGGAACTCAGAACTCGCAATTCGGAACTTGGAACTCGGAACACGGAACACGGAACACGGAACACGGAACTCGGAATTCGGAA
Organism: Coluber constrictor foxii; assembly: GCA_038048745.1. NCBI lineage: Eukaryota > Metazoa > Chordata > Lepidosauria > Squamata > Colubridae > Coluber > Coluber constrictor. The sequence goes on along the minus strand of JAWJVD010000098.1, from coordinate 1,448,589 downwards.
CTCGGAACTTGGAAATCGGAAGTCGGAAGTCGGAACTCGGAATTCGGAACACGGAACTCAGAACTCGGAACTCGGAACATGGAATTCGGAACTCGGAACTCGGTACTCGGTACTCGGAACTCGGAACTCGGAACTCGGAACACGGAACACGGAACTCGGAACTTGGAACTCGGAACTCGGAATTCGTAATTCAGAACATGGAATTCGGAAGTTGGAACGCGGAACTCAGAACTCAGAACTCGAAATTCGGAACTCAGAACACGGAATTCGGAATTCGGAACTCGGAACTTCGAAATCGAAATTCGAAACTCGGAATTCGGAACACGGAATTCGGAACACGGAGTTCGGAACTCAGAACTCAGAACTCGGAACTCGGAACTCGGAACTTGAAATTCGGTATTCGGTACTCAGAATTCGGAACACGGAACACGGAACACAGAACACGGAACTCGGAACTCGGAACTCGGAACTCGGAACTTGGACCTCGGAAATCAGAACACGGAACACAGAACACGGAACACAGAACTCGGAACTCGGAACTCGGAACTCGGACCTCAGAACTCGGAACTCGGAACTCGGAACTCGGAACTCGGAACTCGGAACTCGGAACACGGAATTCGGAACTCGGAACTCGGAACTCGGAACTCGGAACTCGGAACTCGGAACTCGGAACTCGGAATTCGGAATTCAGAACATGGAATTCGGATGTTGGAACGCGGAACTCAGAACTCAGAACTCTAAATTCGGAACTCAGAACACGGAATTCGGAACTCGGAACTCGGAACTCGGAACACAGAATTCGGAACTCGGAACTCGGAACTCGGAACTCGGAACTCGGAATTCGGAACTCGGAACTCGGAACTCGGAATTCGGAATTTGGAACTCGGAACTCAGAACTCAGAACTCAGAACTCGGAACTCAGAACTTGACATTCGGAATTCGGAACTCGGAATTCGGAACATGGAACACGGAACACGGAACACGGAACACGGAACTCGGAACTTGAAATTCGGAATTCGGAACTCGGAACTTGGACCTCGGAACTCAGAATTCGGAACACGGAACACGGAATTCGGAACTCGGAAACTCGGAAACTCAGAATTCGGAACTCAGAACTCGGAACTCGGAACTCGGAACTCGGAACTCGGAACACGGAATTCGGAACTCGGAACTCGGAACTCGGACCTCGGACCTCGGAACACGGAACACGGAATTCGGAACTCGGAACTCGGAACACGGAATTCGGACCTCGGAAATCGGAACTCGGGACTCGGAATTCGGAATTCGGAATTCGGAACTCGGAACTCGGAACTCGGAATTCGGAATTTGGAACTCGGAACTCAGAACTCAGAACTCAGAACTCGGAACTCAGAACTTGACATTCGGAATTCGGAACTCGGAATTCGGAACATGGAACACAGAACACGGAACACGGAACACGGAACTCGGAACTTGAAATTCGGAATTCGGAATTCGGAATTCGGAACTCGGAACTCAGAACTCAGAACTCAGAACTCAGAACTCAGAACTCGGAACTCAGAACTTGACATTCGGAATTCGGAACTCGGAATTCGGAACATGGAACTCGGAACTCGGAACACGGAACACGGAACTCGGAACTTGGAACTCGGAACTCGGAACTCGGAATTCGTAACTCGGAACTGAGAACGCGGAACTCAGAACTCGCCATTCGGAACTTGGAACTCGGAACACGGAACATGGAACACGGAACACGGAATACGGAACTCGGAACTCGGAACTCGGAACTCGGAACTCGGAACTCGGAACTCGGAACTCAGAACTCGGAACTCGGAATTCGTAACTCGGAACTGAGAACGCGGAACTCAGAACTCGCAATTCGGAACTTGGAACTCGGAACTCGGAACTCGGAACTCGGAACATGGAATTCGGAACTCGGAACTCGGAACTCGGTACTCGGTACTCGGAACTCGGAACTCGGAACTCGGAACACGGAACACGGAACTCGGAACTTGGAACTCGGAACTCGGAATTCGTAATTCAGAACATGGAATTCGGAAGTTGGAACGCGGAACTCAGAACTCAGAACTCGAAATTCGGAACTCAGAACACGGAATTCGGAATTCGGAACTCGGAACTTTGAAATCGAAATTCGAAACTCGGAATTCGGAACTCGGAATTCGGAACACGGAATTCGGAACACGGAGTTCGGAACTCAGAACTCAGAACTCGGAACTCGGAACTCGGAACTTGAAATTCGGTATTCGGTACTCAGAATTCGGAACACGGAACACGGAACACAGAACACGGAACTCGGAACTCGGAACTCGGAACTCGGAACTTGGACCTCGGAAATCAGAACACGGAACACAGAACACGGAACACAGAACTCGGAACTCGGAACTCGGAACTCGGACCTCAGAACTCGGAACTCGGAACTCGGAACTCGGAACTCGGAACTCGGAACACGGAATTCGGAATTCGGAACTCGGATCTCGGAACTCGGAACTCGGAACTCGGAACTCGGAACTCGGAACTCGGAACTCGGAATTCAGAATTCAGAACATGGAATTCGGATGTTGGAACGCGGAACTCAGAACTCAGAACTCTAAATTCGGAACTCAGAACACGGAATTCGGAACTCGGAACTCGGAACTCGGAACTCGGAACTCGGAACTCGGAACACGGAATTCGGAACTCGGAACTCGGAACTCGGAACTCGGAACTTGGACCTCGGAACTCAGAATTCGGAACACGGAACACGGAATTCGGAACTCGGAAACTCGGAAACTCGGAATTCGGAACTCAGAACTCGGAACTCGGAACTCGGAACTCGGAACTCGGAACTCAGAATTCGGAATTCGGAATTCGGAATTCGGAACTCGGAACTCGGAACTCGGACCTCGGACCTCGGAACTCGGAACGCGGAACTCAGAACTCGAAATTCGGAACTCGGAATTCGGAACTCGGAACTTGGACCTCGGAAATCAGAACACGGAACACAGAACTCGGAACTCGGACCTCGGACCTCGGACCTCGGAACACGGAACACGGAACACGGAATTCGGAACTCAGAACTCGGAACTCGGAGCTCGTAACTCGGAACTCAGACCTCGGACCTCGGAACACGGAATTCGGAACTCGGAACTCGGAACTCGGAATTCGGACCTCGGAAATCGGAACTCGGGACTCGGGACTCGGAATTCGGAATTCGGAACTCGGAACTCGGAATTCGGAACTCGGAACTCAGAACTCAGAACTCAGAACTCGGAACTCAGAACTTGACATTCGGAATTCGGAACTCGGAATTCGGAACATGGAACACGGAACACGGAACACGGAACACGGAACTCGGAACTTGAAATTCGGAATTCGGAATTCGGAACTCGGAACTCAGAACTCAGAACTCAGAACTCAGAACTCAGAACTCAGAACTCGGAACTCAGAACTTGACATTCGGAATTCGGAACTCGGAATTCGGAACATGGAACTCGGAACTCGGAACACGGAACACGGAACTCGGAACTCGGAACTTGGAACTCGGAACTCGGAATTCGTAACTCGGAACTGAGAACGCGGAACTCAGAACTCGCCATTCGGAACTTGGAACTCGGAACACGGAACACGGAACACGGAACACGGAATACGGAACTCGGAACTCGGAACTCGGAACTCGGAACTCGGAACTCGGAACTCGGAACTCGGAACTCGGAACTCAGAACTCGGAACTCGGAACTCGGAACTCGGAACTCGGAACTCGGAACTCGGAACTCGGAAGTCGGAAGTCGGAATTCGGAACACGGAACTCAGAACTCAGAACTCGGAACTCGGAACATGGAATTCGGAACTCGGAACTCGGAACTCGGAACTCGGAACTCGGTACTCGGTACTCGGAACTCGGAACTCGGAACTGGGAACACGGAACACGGAACTCGGAACTTGGAACTCGGAACTCGGAATTCGTAATTCAGAACATGGAATTCGGAAGTTGGAACGCGGAAATCAGAACTCAGAACTCGAAATTCGGAACTCAGAACACGGAATTCGGAACTCGGAACTCGGAACTCAGAACTCGGAACTCGGAACTCGGAACTTGGACCTCGGAAATCAGAACACGGAACACGGAACACGGAACACGGAACACAGAACACGGAATTCGGAACTCGGAACTCGGAACTCGGAACTCGGAACTCAGAACTCGGAAATCGGAATTCGGAACTCGGAACTGGGAAATCGAAATTCGAAACTCGGAATTCGGAACTCGGAATTCAGAACACGGAATTCGGAACACGGAGTTCGAAACTCAGAACTCAGAACTCCGAACTCGGAACTTGAAATTCGGTATTCGGTACTCGGAATTCGGAACACAGAACACGGAACTCGGAACTTGGACCTCGGTAATCAGAACACGGAACATGGAATACGGACCTCGGAACACGGACCTCGGATCTCGGATCTCGGAACACGGAATTCGGAATTCGGAACTCGGAACTCGGAACTCGGAACTCGGAACTTGGACCTCGGAACTCAGAATTCGGAACACGGAACACGGAATTCGGAACTCGGAAACTCGGAAACTCGGAATTCGGAACTCAGAACTCGGAACTCGGAACTCGGAACTCGGAACTCGGAACTCGGAACTCGGAATTCGGAATTCGGAATTCGGAATTCGGAATTCGGAACTCGGAACTCGGAACTCGGACCTCGGAACTCGGAACGCGGAACTCAGAACTCGAAATTCGGAACTCGGAATTCGGAACTCGGAACTTGGACCTCGGAAATCAGAACATGGAACACAGAACTCGGAACTCGGACCTCGGAACACGGAACACGGAATTCGGAACTCAGAACTCGGAACTCAGAACTTGACATTCGGAATTCGGAACTCGGAATTCGGAACATGGAACACGGAACACGGAACACGGAACCCGGAACTCGGAACTTGAAATTCGGAATTCGGAATTCGGAATTCGGAACTCGGAACTCAGAACTCAGAACTCAGAACTCGGAACTCAGAACTTGACATTCGGAATTCGGAACTCGGAATTCGGAACATGGAACTCGGAACTCGGAACATGGAACACGGAACTCGGAACTTGGAACTCGGAAGTCGGAATTCGTAACTCGGAACTGAGAACGCGGAACTCAGAACTCGCCATTCGGAACTTGGAACTCGGAACACGGAACACGGAACACGGAACACGGAACACGGAATACGGAACTCGGAACTCGGAACTCGGAACTCGGAACTCGGAACTCGGAACTCGGAACTCGGAACTTGGAACTCGGAACTCGGAATTCGTAATTCAGAACATGGAATTCGGAAGTTGGAACGCGGAACTCAGAACTCAGAACTTGAAATTCGGAACTCAGAACACGGAATTCGGAATTCGGAACTCGGAACTTCGAAATCGAAATTCGAAACTCGGAATTCGGAACTCGGAATTCGGAACACGTAATTCGGAACACGGAGTTCGGAACTCAGAACTCGGAACTCGGAACTCGGAACTTGAAATTCGGTATTCGGTACTCGGAATTCGGAACACGGAACACGGAACACGGAACACAGAACACGGAACTCGGAACTCGGAACTCGGAACTCGGAACTCGGAACTCGGAAATCAGAACACGGAACACAGAACACGGAACACAGAACTCGGAACTCGGAACTCGGAACTCGGAACTCGGACCTCAGAACTCGGAATTCGGAACTCGGAACTCGGAACTCGGAATTCGGAATTCGGAACTCGGAACTCAGAACTCAGAACTCAGAACTCGGAACTCAGAACTTGACATTCGGAATTCGGAACTCGGAATTCGGAACATGGAACACGGAACACGGAACACGGAACACGGAACACGGAACTCGGAACTTGAAATTCGGAATTCGGAATTCGGAATTCGGAATTCGGAACTCGGAACTCAGAACTCAGAACTCAGAACTCGGAACTCAGAACTTGACATTCGGAATTCGGAACTCGGAATTCGGAACATGGAACTCGGAACTCGGAACACGGAACACGGAACTCGGAACTCGGAACTCGGAACTCGGAATTCGTAACTCGGAACTGAGAACGCGGACCTCAGAACTCGCCATTCGGAACTTGGAACTCGGAACACGGAACACGGAACACGGAACACGGAACTCGGAACTCGGAACTCGGAACTCGGAACTCGGAACTCGGAACTCGGAACTCGGAACTCGGAACTCAGAACTCGGAACTCGGAATTCGTAACTCGGAACTGAGAACGCGGAACTCAGAACTCGCAATTCGGAACTTGGAACTCGGAACACGGAACACGGAACACGGAACTCGGAACTCGGAACTCGGAACACGGAAAACGGAACACGGAACACGGAACACGGAATACGGAACTCGGAACTCGGAACTCGGAACTCGGAACTCGGAACTCGGAAATCGGAACTCGGAATTCGTAATTCAGAACATGGAATTCGGAAGTTGAAACGCGGAACTCAGAACTCAGAACTTGAAATTCGGAACTCAGAACACGGAATTCGGAATTCGGAATTCGGAACTCGGAACTTCGAAATCGAAATTCGAAACTCGGAATTCGGAACCCGGAATTCGGAACACAGAATTCGGAACACGGAGTTCGGAACTCAGAACTCGGAACTCGGAACTCGGAACTTGAAATTCGGTATTCGGTACTCGGAATTCGGAACATGGAACACGGAACACGGAACACAGAACACGGAACTCGGAACTCGGAACTCGGAACTCGGAACTCGGAACTTGGACCTCAGAAATCAGAACACGGAACACAGAACACGGAAAACAGAACTCGGAACTCGGAACTCGGAACTCGGAACTCGGAACTCGGAACTCGGAAATCGGAACTCGGAACTCGGAACTCGGAACTCGGAACACGGAATTCGGAACATGGAATTCGGAACTCGGAATTCGGAACTCGGAACTCGGAACTCGGAACACAGAATTCGGAACTCGGAACTCGGAACTCGGAACTCGGAACTCGGAATTCGGAACTCGGAACTCGGAACTCGGAATTCGGAATTTGGAACTCGGAACTCAGAACTCAGAACTCAGAACTCGGAACTCGGAACTCGGAACTCGGAACACGGAATTCGGAATTCGGAACTCGGAACTCGGAACTCGGAACTCGGAACTCGGAACTCGGAACTCGGAACTCGGAACTCGGAACTCGGAATTCAGAATTCAGAACATGGAATTCGGATGTTGGAACGCGGAACTCAGAACTCAGAACTCTAAATTCGGAACTCAGAACACGGAATTCGGAACTCGGAACTCGGAACTCGGAACTCGGAACTCGGAACACGGAATTCGGAACTCGGAACTCGGAACTCGGAACTCGGAACTTGGACCTCGGAACTCAGAATTCGGAACACGGAACACGGAATTCGGAACTCGGAAACTCGGAAACTCGGAATTCGGAACTCAGAACTCGGAACTCGGAACTCGGAACTCGGAACTCGGAACTCAGAATTCGGAATTCGGAATTCGGAATTCGGAACTCGGAACTCGGAACTCGGACCTCGGACCTCGGAACTCGGAACGCGGAACTCAGAACTCGAAATTCGGAACTCGGAATTCGGAACTCGGAACTTGGACCTCGGAAATCAGAACACAGAACACAGAACTCGGAACTCGGACCTCGGACCTCGGACCTCGGAACACGGAACACGGAACACGGAATTCGGAACTCAGAACTCGGAACTCGGAGCTCGTAACTCGGAACTCAGACCTCGGACCTCGGAACACGGAATTCGGAACTCGGAACTCGGAACTCGGAATTCGGACCTCGGAAATCGGAACTCGGGACTCGGGACTCGGAATTCGGAATTCGGAACTCGGAACTCGGAATTCGGAACTCGGAACTCAGAACTCAGAACTCAGAACTCGGAACTCAGAACTTGACATTCGGAATTCGGAACTCGGAATTCGGAACATGGAACACGGAACACGGAACACGGAACACGGAACTCGGAACTTGAAATTCGGAATTCGGAATTCGGAACTCGGAACTCAGAACTCAGAACTCAGAACTCAGAACTCAGAACTCAGAACTCGGAACTCAGAACTTGACATTCGGAATTCGGAACTCGGAATTCGGAACATGGAACTCGGAACTCGGAACACGGAACACGGAACTCGGAACTCGGAACTTGGAACTCGGAACTCGGAATTCGTAACTCGGAACTGAGAACGCGGAACTCAGAACTCGCCATTCGGAACTTGGAACTCGGAACACGGAACACGGAACACGGAACACGGAATACGGAACTCGGAACTCGGAACTCGGAACTCGGAACTCGGAACTCGGAACTCGGAACTCGGAACTCAGAACTCGGAACTCGGAACTCGGAACTCGGAACTCGGAACTCGGAACTCGGAACTCGGAAGTCGGAAGTCGGAATTCGGAACACGGAACTCAGAACTCAGAACTCGGAACTCGGAACATGGAATTCGGAACTCGGAACTCGGAACTCGGAACTCGGTACTCGGTACTCGGAACTCGGAACTCGGAACTGGGAACACGGAACACGGAACTCGGAACTTGGAACTCGGAACTCGGAATTCGTAATTCAGAACATGGAATTCGGAAGTTGGAACGCGGAAATCAGAACTCAGAACTCGAAATTCGGAACTCAGAACACGGAATTCGGAACTCGGAACTCGGAACTCAGAACTCGGAACTCGGAACTCGGAACTTGGACCTCGGAAATCAGAACACGGAACACGGAACACGGAACACGGAACACAGAACACGGAATTCGGAACTCGGAACTCGGAACTCGGAACTCGGAACTCGGAACTCGGAACTCGGAACTCAGAACTCGGAAATCGGAATTCGGAACTCGGAACTGGGAAATCGAAATTCGAAACTCGGAATTCGGAACTCGGAATTCAGAACACGGAATTCGGAACACGGAGTTCGAAACTCAGAACTCAGAACTCCGAACTCGGAACTTGAAATTCGGTATTCGGTACTCGGAATTCGGAACACAGAACACGGAACTCGGAACTTGGACCTCGGTAATCAGAACACGGAACATGGAATACGGACCTCGGAACACGGACCTCGGATCTCGGATCTCGGAACACGGAATTCGGAATTCGGAACTCGGAACTCGGAACTCGGAACTCGGAACTCGGAACTTGGACCTCGGAACTCAGAATTCGGAACACGGAACACGGAATTCGGAACTCGGAAACTCGGAAACTCGGAATTCGGAACTCAGAACTCGGAACTCGGAACTCGGAACTCGGAACTCGGAACTCGGAACTCGGAACTCGGAATTCGGAATTCGGAATTCGGAATTCGGAATTCGGAACTCGGAACTCGGAACTCGGACCTCGGAACTCGGAACGCGGAACTCAGAACTCAAAATTCGGAACTCGGAATTCGGAACTCGGAACTTGGACCTCGGAAATCAGAACATGGAACACAGAACTCGGAACTCGGACCTCGGAACACGGAACACGGAATTCGGAACTCAGAACTCGGAACTCAGAACTTGACATTCGGAATTCGGAACTCGGAATTCGGAACATGGAACACGGAACACGGAACACGGAACACGGAACCCGGAACTCGGAACTTGAAATTCGGAATTCGGAATTCGGAATTCGGAACTCGGAACTCAGAACTCAGAACTCAGAACTCGGAACTCAGAACTTGACATTCGGAATTCGGAACTCGGAATTCGGAACATGGAACTCGGAACTCGGAACACGGAACACGGAACTCGGAACTTGGAACTCGGAAGTCGGAATTCGTAACTCGGAACTGAGAACGCGGAACTCAGAACTCGCCATTCGGAACTTGGAACTCGGAACACGGAACACGGAACACGGAACACGGAACACGGAATACGGAACTCGGAACTCGGAACTCGGAACTCGGAACTCGGAACTCGGAACTTGGAACTCGGAACTCGGAATTCGTAATTCAGAACATGGAATTCGGAAGTTGGAACGCGGAACTCAGAACTCAGAACTTGAAATTCGGAACTCAGAACACGGAATTCGGAATTCGGAACTCGGAACTTCGAAATCGAAATTCGAAACTCGGAATTCGGAACTCGGAATTCGGAACACGTAATTCGGAACACGGAGTTCGGAACTCAGAACTCGGAACTCGGAACTCGGAACTTGAAATTCGGTATTCGGTACTCGGAATTCGGAACACGGAACACGGAACACGGAACACAGAACACGGAACTCGGAACTCGGAACTCGGAACTCGGAACTTGGACCTCGGAAATCAGAACACGGAACACAGAACACGGAACACAGAACTCGGAACTCGGAACTCGGAACTCGGACCTCAGAACTCGGAACTCGGAAATCAGAACACGGAACACAGAACACGGAACACAGAACTCGGAACTCGGAACTCGGAACTCGGAACTCGGACCTCAGAACTCGGAACTCGGAACTCGGAATTCGGAACTCGGAACTCGGAACTCGGAATTCGGAATTCGGAACTCGGAACTCAGAACTCAGAACTCAGAACTCGGAACTCAGAACTTGACATTCGGAATTCGGAACTCGGAATTCGGAACATGGAACACGGAACACGGAACACGGAACACGGAACACGGAACTCGGAACTTGAAATTCGGAATTCGGAATTCGGAATTCGGAATTCGGAATTCGGAATTCGGAACTCGGAACTCAGAACTCAGAACTCAGAACTCGGAACTCAGAACTTGACATTCGGAATTCGGAACTCGGAATTCGGAACATGGAACTCGGAACTCGGAACACGGAACACGGAACTCGGAACTCGGAACTCGGAACTCGGAACTCGGAATTCGTAACTCGGAACTGAGAACGCGGACCTCAGAACTCGCCATTCGGAACTTGGAACTCGGAACACGGAACACGGAACACGGAACACGGAACACGGAATACGGAACTCGGAACTCGGAACTCGGAACTCGGAACTCGGAACTCGGAACTCGGAACTCGGAACTCAGAACTCGGAACTCGGAATTCGTAACTCGGAACTGAGAACGCGGAACTCAGAACTCGCAATTCGGAACTTGGAACTCGGAACACGGAACACGGAACACAGAACACGGAACTCGGAACTCGGAACTCGGAACACGGAAAACGGAACACGGAACACGGAACACGGAATACGGAACTCGGAACTCGGAACTCGGAACTCGGAACTCGGAACTCGGAAATCGGAACTCGGAATTCGTAATTCAGAACATGGAATTCGGAAGTTGAAACGCGGAACTCAGAACTCAGAACTTGAAATTCGGAACTCAGAACACGGAATTCGGAATTCGGAATTCGGAACTCGGAACTTTGAAATCGAAATTCGAAACTCGGAATTCGGAACCCGGAATTCGGAACACAGAATTCGGAACACGGAGTTCGGAACTCAGAACTCGGAACTCGGAACTCGGAACTTGAAATTCGGTATTCGGTACTCGGAATTCGGAACATGGAACACGGAACACGGAACACAGAACACGGAACTCGGAACTCGGAACTCGGAACTCGGAACTCGGAACTCGGAACTTGGACCTCAGAAATCAGAACACGGAACACAGAACACGGAAAACAGAACTCGGAACTCGGAACTCGGAACTCGGAACTCGGAACTCGGAAATCGGAACTCGGAATTCGTAATTCAGAACATGGAATTCGGAAGTTGAAACGCGGAACTCAGAACTCAGAACTTGAAATTCGGAACTCAGAACACGGAATTCGGAATTCGGAATTCGGAACTCGGAACTTCGAAATCGAAATTCGAAACTCGGAATTCGGAACCCGGAATTCGGAACACAGAATTCGGAACACGGAGTTCGGAACTCAGAACTCGGAACTCGGAACTCGGAACTTGAAATTCGGTATTCGGTACTCGGAATTCGGAACATGGAACACGGAACACGGAACACAGAACACGGAACTCGGAACTCGGAACTCGGAACTCGGAACTCGGAACTCGGAACTTGGACCTCAGAAATCAGAACACGGAACACAGAACACGGAACACAGAACTCGGAACTCGGAACTCGGAACTCGGAACTCGGACCTCAGAACTCGGAACTCGGAAATCAGAACACGGAACACAGAACACGGAACACAGAACTCGGAACTCGGAACTCGGAACTCGGAACTCGGACCTCAGAACTCGGAACTCGGAACTCGGAATTCGGAACTCGGAACTCGGAACTCGGAATTCGGAATTCGGAATTCGGAATTCGGAACTCGGAACTCAGAACTCAGAACTCAGAACTCGGAACTCAGAACTTGACATTCGGAATTCGGAACTCGGAATTCGGAACATGGAACACGGAACACGGAACACGGAACACGGAACTCGGAACTTGAAATTCGGAATTCGGAATTCGGAATTCGGAATTCGGAACTCGGAACTCAGAACTCAGAACTCAGAACTCGGAACTCAGAACTTGACATTCGGAATTCGGAACTCGGAATTCGGAACATGGAACTCGGAACTCGGAACACGGAACACGGAACTCGGAACTTGGAACTCGGAACTCGGAATTCGTAACTCGGAACTGAGAACGCGGACCTCAGAACTCGCCATTCGGAACTTGGAACTCGGAACACGGAACACGGAACACGGAACACAGAATACGGAACTCGGAACTCGGAACTCGGAACTCGGAACTCGGAACTCGGAACTCGGAACTCGGAACTCGGAACTCGGAACTCAGAACTCGGAACTCGGAATTCGTAACTCGGAACTGAGAACGCGGAACTCAGAACTCGCAATTCGGAACTTGGAACTCGGAACACGGAACACGGAACATGGAACACGGAACACGGAACACGGAACACGGAACTCGGAATTCGGAACTCGGAACTCGGAACTCGGAAATCGGAAGTCGGAACTCGGAACTCGGAATTCGGAACACGGAACTCAGAACTCGGAACTCGGAACATGGAATTCGGAACTCGGAACTCGGAACTCGGTACTCGGTACTCGGAACTCGGAACTCGGAACTCGGAACTCGGAACACGGAACACGGAACTCGGAACTTGGAACTCGGAACTCGGAATTCGTAATTCAGAACATGGAATTCGGAAGTTGGAACGCGGAACTCAGAACTCAGAACTCGAAATTCGGAACTCAGAACACGGAATTCGGAATTCGGAACTCGGAACTTCGAAATCGAAATTCGAAACTCGGAATTCGGAACTCGGAATTCGGAACACGGAATTCGGAACACGGAGTTCGGAACTCAGAACTCAGAACTCGGAACTCGGAACTCGGAACTTGAAATTCGGTATTCGGTACTCAGAATTCGGAACACGGAACACGGAACACAGAACACGGAACTCGGAACTCGGAACTCGGAACTTGGACCTCGGAAATCAGAACACGGAACACAGAACACGGAACACAGAACTCGGAACTCGGAACTCGGAACTCGGAACTCGGACCTCAGAACTCGGAACTCGGAACTCGGAACTCGGAACTCGGAACTCGGAACTCGGAACACGGAATTCGGAACTCAGAACTCGGAACTCGGAACTCGGAACTCGGAACTCGGAACTCGGAACTCGGAACTCGGAACTCGGAACTCGGAACTCGGAAGTCGGAATTCGGAATTCAGAACATGGAATTCGGATGTTGGAACGCGGAACTCAGAACTCAGAACTCTAAATTCGGAACTCAGAACACGGAATTCGGAACTCGGAACTCGGAACTCGGAACTCGGAACACGGAATTCGGAACTCGGAACTCGGAACTCGGAACTCGGAACTTGGACCTCGGAACTCAGAATTCGGAACACGGAACACGGAATTCGGAACTCGGAAACTCGGAAACTCGGAATTCGGAACTCAGAACTCGGAACTCGGAACTCGGAACTCGGAACTCGGAACACGGAATTCGGAACTCGGAACTCGGAACTCGGACCTCGGACCTCGGAACACGGAACACTGAATTCGGAACTCGGAACTCGGAACTCGGAACACGGAATTCGGACCTCGGAAATCGGAACTCGGGACTCGGGACTCGGAATTCGGAATTCGGAACTCGGAACTCGGAACTCGGAATTCGGAATTCGGAACTCGGAACTCAGAACTCAGAACTCAGAACTCGGAACTCAGAACTTGACATTCGGAATTCGGAACTCGGAATTCGGAACATGGAACATGGAACACGGAACACGGAACACGGAACACGGAACTCGGAACTTGAAATTCGGAATTCGGAATTCGGAACTCGGAACTCAGAACTCAGAACTCAGAACTCGGAACTCAGAACTTGACATTCGGAATTCGGAACTCGGAATTCGGAACATGGAACTCGGAACTCGGAACACGGAACACGGAACTCGGAACTTAGAACTCGGAACTCGGAATTCGGAATTCGTAACTCGGAACTGAGAACGCGGAACTCAGAACTCGCCATTCGGAACTTGGAACTCGGAACACGGAACACGGAACACGGAACACGGAATATGGAACTCGGAACTCGGAACTCGGAACTCGGAACTCGGAACTCGGAACTCGGAACTCAGAACTCGGAACTCGGAATTCGTAACTCGGAACTGAGAACGCGGAACTCAGAACTCGCAATTCGGAACTTGGAACTCGGAACACGGAACACGGAACACGGAACACGGAACACGGAACACGGAACACAGAACTCGGAATTCGGAACTCGGAACTCGGAACTCGGAACTCGGAAATCGGAAGTCGGAACTCGGAACTCGGAACTCGGAATTCGGAACACCGAGCTCAGAACTCGGAACTCGGAACTCGGAACATGGAATTCGGAACTCGGAACTCGGAACTCGGTACTCGGTACTCGGAACTCGGAACTCGGAACTCGGAACACGGAACACGGAACTCGGAACTTGGAACTCGGAACTCAGAACACGGAATTCGGAATTCGGAACTCGGAACTTCGAAATCGAAATTCGAAACTCGGAATTCGGAACTCGGAATTCGGAACACGGAATTCGGAACACGGAGTTCGGAACTCAGAACTCAGAACTCGGAACTCGGAACTCGGAACTTGAAATTCGGTATTCGGTACTCAGAATTCGGAACACGGAACACGGAACACAGAACACGGAACTCGGAACTCGGAACTCGGAACTTGGACCTCGGAAATCAGAACACGGAACACAGAACACGGAACACAGAACTCGGAACTCAGAACTCGGAACTCGGACCTCAGAACTCGGAACTCGGAACTCGGAACTCGGAACTCGGAACTCGGAACTCGGAACACGGAATTCGGAACTCAGAACTCGGAACTCGGAACTCGGAACTCGGAACTCGGAACTCGGAACTCGGAACTCGGAACTCGGAACTCGGAACTCGGAACTCGGAATTCAGAACATGGAATTCGGATGTTGGAACGCGGAACTCAGAACTCAGAACTCTAAATTCGGAACTCAGAACACGGAATTTGGAACTCGGAACTCGGAACTCGGAACTCGGAACTCGGAACACGGAATTCGGAACTCGGAACTCGGAACTCGGAACTCGGAACTCGGAACTTGGACCTCGGAACTCAGAATTCGGAACACGGAACACGGAATTCGGAACTCGGAACTCGGAAACTCGGAAACTCGGAAACTCGGAATTCGGAACTCAGAACTCGGAACTCGGAACTCGGAACTCGGAACTCGGAACTCGGAACTCAGAATTCGGAATTCGGAATTCGGAACTCGGAACGCGGAACTCAGAACTCAGAACTCGAAATTCGGAACTCGGAATTCGGAACTCGGAACTTGGACCTCGGAAATCAGAACACGGAACACAGAACTCGGAACTCGGACCTCGGACCTCGGAACACGGAACACGGAATTCGGAACTCAGAACTCGGAACTCAGAACTCAGACCTCGGACCTCG
Source organism: Coluber constrictor foxii (assembly GCA_038048745.1). Lineage (NCBI taxonomy): Eukaryota > Metazoa > Chordata > Lepidosauria > Squamata > Colubridae > Coluber > Coluber constrictor. The sequence goes on along the minus strand of JAWJVD010000098.1, from coordinate 1,432,743 downwards.
GAACACGGAATTCGGAACTCGGAACTCGGAACACGGAATTCGGACCTCGGAAATCGGAACTCGGGACTCGGGACTCGGAATTCGGAATTCGGAATTCGGAACTCGGAACTCGGAACTCAGAATTCGGAACTCGGAACTCAGAACTCAGAACTCAGAACTCGGAACTCAGAACTTGACATTCGGAATTCGGAACTCGGAATTCGGAACATGGAACACGGAACACGGAACACAGAACACGGAACTCGGAACTCGGAACTCGGAACTCGGAACTTGGACCTCGGAAATCAGAACACGGAACACAGAACACGGAACACAGAACTCGGAACTCGGAACTTGGACCTCGGTAATCAGAACACGGAACACAGAACACGGAACACAGAACTCGGAACTCGGAACTCGGAACTCGGAACTCGGACCTCAGAACTCGGAACTCGGAACTCGGAATTCGGAACTCGGAACTCGGAACTCGGAATTCGGAATTCGGAACTTGGAACTCAGAACTCAGAACTCAGAACTCGGAACTCAGAACTTGACATTCGGAATTCGGAACTCGGAATTCGGAACATGGAACACGGAACACGGAACACGGAACACGGAACTCGGAACTTGAAATTCGGAATTCGGAATTCGGAATTCGGAACTCGGAACTCAGAACTCAGAACTCAGAACTCGGAACTCAGAACTTGACATTCGGAATTCGGAACTCGGAATTCGGAACATGGAACTCGGAACTCGGAACACGGAACACGGAACACGGAACTCGGAACTTGGAACTCGGAACTCGGAATTCGTAACTCGGAACTGAGAACGCGGACCTCAGAACTCGCCATTCGGAACTTGGAACTCGGAACACGGAACACGGAACACGGAATACGGAACTCGGAACTCGGAACTCGGAACTCGGAACTCGGAACTCGGAACTCGGAACTCGGAACTCGGAACTCGGAACTCGGAATTCGTAACTCGGAACTGAGAACGCGGAACTCAGAACTCGCAATTCGGAACTTGGAACTCGGAACACGGAACACGGAACACGGAACACGGAACACGGAACACGGAACTCGGAACACGGAACACGGAACACGGAACACGGAACACGGAATACGGAACTCGGAACTCGGAACTCGGAACTCGGAACTCGGAACTCGGAACTCGGAACTCGGAACTCGGAATTCGTAATTCAGAACATGGAATTCGGAAGTTGGAACGCGGAACTCAGAACTCAGAACTTGAAATTCGGAACTCAGAACACGGAATTCGGAATTCGGAACTCGGAACTTCGAAATCGAAATTCGAAACTCGGAATTCGGAACTCGGAATTCGGAACACAGAATTCGGAACACGGAGTTCGGAACTCAGAACTCGGAACTCGGAACTCGGAACTTGAAATTCGGTATTCGGTACTCGGAATTCGGAACACAGAACACGGAACACGGAACACGGAACACGGAACTCGGAACTCGGAACTCGGAACTCGGAACTTGGACCTCAGAAATCAGAACACGGAACACAGAACACGGAACACAGAACTCGGAACTCGGAACTCGGAACTCGGACCTCAGAACTCGGAACTCGGAAATCAGAACACGGAACACAGAACACGGAACACAGAACTCGGAACTCGGAACTCGGAACTCGGAACTCGGACCTCAGAACTCGGAACTCGGAACTCGGAATTCGGAACTCGGAACTCGGAACTCGGAATTCGGAATTCGGAACTCGGAACTCAGAACTCAGAACTCAGAACTCGGAACTCAGAACTTGACATTCGGAATTCGGAACTCGGAATTCGGAACATGGAACACGGAACACGGAACACGGAACACGGAACACGGAACTCGGAACTTGAAATTCGGAATTCGGAATTCGGAATTCGGAACTCGGAACTCAGAACTCAGAACTCAGAACTCGGAACTCAGAACTTGACATTCGGAATTCGGAACTCGGAATTCGGAACATGGAACTCGGAACTCGGAACACGGAACACGGAACACGGAACTCGGAACTTGGAACTCGGAACTCGGAATTCGTAACTCGGAACTGAGAACGCGGACCTCAGAACTCGCCATTCGGAACTTGGAACTCAGAACACGGAACACGGAACACGGAACACGGAATACGGAACTCGGAACTCGGAACTCGGAACTCGGAACTCGGAACTCGGAACTCGGAATTCGTAACTCGGAACTGAGAACGCGGAACTCAGAACTCGCAATTCGGAACTTGGAACTCGGAACACGGAACACGGAACACGGAACACGGAACACGGAACACGGAACACGGAACTCGGAATTCGGAACTCGGAACTCGGAACTCGGAAATCGGAAGTCGGAACTCGGAACTCGGAATTCGGAACACGGAACTCAGAACTCGGAACTCGGAACATGGAATTCGGAACTCGGAACTCGGAACTCGGTACTCGGTACTCGGAACTCGGAACTCGGAACTCGGAACACGGAACACGGAACTCGGAACTTGGAACTCGGAACTCGGAATTCGTAATTCAGAACATGGAATTCGGAAGTTGGAACGCGGAACTCAGAACTCAGAACTCGAAATTCGGAACTCAGAACACGGAATTCGGAATTCGGAACTCGGAACTTCGAAATCGAAATTCGAAACTCGGAATTCGGAACTCGGAATTCGGAACACGGAGTTCGGAACTCAGAACTCAGAACTCGGAACTCGGAACTCGGAACTTGAAATTCGGTATTCGGTACTCAGAATTCGGAACACGGAACACGGAACACAGAACACGGAACTCGGAACTCGGAACTCGGAACTCGGAACTTGGACCTCGGAAATCAGAACACGGAACACAGAACACGGAACACAGAACTCGGAACTCGGAACTCGGAACTCGGAACTCGGACCTCAGAACTCGGAACTCGGAACTCGGAACTCGGAACTCGGAACTCGGAACTCGGAACTCGGAACACGGAATTCGGAACTCAGAACTCGGAACTCGGAACTCGGAACTCGGAACTCGGAACTCGGAACTCGGAATTCGGAATTCAGAACATGGAATTCGGATGTTGGAACGCGGAACTCAGAACTCTAAATTCGGAACTTGGAACTCGGAACACGGAACACGGAACACGGAACACGGAACACGGAACACGGAACACGGAACTCGGAACTCGGAACACGGAACACGGAACACGGAACACGGAATACGGAACTCGGAACTCGGAACTCGGAACTCGGAACTCGGAACTCGGAACTCGGAACTCGGAACTCGGAATTCGTAATTCAGAACATGGAATTCGGAAGTTGGAACGCGGAACTCAGAACTCAGAACTTGAAATTCGGAACTCAGAACACGGAATTCGGAATTCGGAACTCGGAACTTCGAAATCGAAATTCGAAACTCGGAATTCGGAACTCGGAATTCGGAACACAGAATTCGGAACACGGAGTTCGGAACTCAGAACTCGGAACTCGGAACTCGGAACTTGAAATTCGGTATTCGGTACTCGGAATTCGGAACACGGAACACGGAACACGGAACACGGAACACGGAACACGGAACACGGAACTCGGAACTCGGAACTCGGAACTCGGAACTTGGACCTCGGAAATCAGAACACGGAACACAGAACACGGAACACAGAACTCGGAACTCGGAACTCGGAACTCGGACCTCAGAACTCGGAACTCGGAAATCAGAACACGGAACACAGAACACGGAACACAGAACTCGGAACTCGGAACTCGGAACTCGGAACTCGGACCTCAGAACTCGGAACTCGGAACTCGGAACTCGGAATTCGGAACTCGGAACTCGGAACTCGGAATTCGGAATTGGGAACTCGGAACTCAGAACTCAGAACTCAGAACTCGGAACTCAGAACTTGACATTCGGAATTCGGAACTCGGAATTCGGAACATGGAACACGGAACACGGAACACGGAACACGGAACACGGAACTCGGAACTTGAAATTCGGAATTCGGAATTCGGAATTCGGAACTCGGAACTCAGAACTCAGAACTCAGAACTCGGAACTCAGAACTTGACATTCGGAATTCGGAACTCGGAATTCGGAACATGGAACTCGGAACTCGGAACACGGAACACGGAACTCGGAACTTGGAACTCGGAACTCGGAATTCGTAACTCGGAACTGAGAACGCGGACCTCAGAACTCGCCATTCGGAACACGGAACACGGAACACGGAACACGGAACACGGAACACGGAATACGGAACTCGGAACTCGGAACTCGGAACTCGGAATTCGTAACTCGGAACTGAGAACGCGGAACTCAGAACTCGCAATTCGGAACTTGGAACTCGGAACACGGAACACGGAACACGGAATACGGAACTCGGAACTCGGAACTCGGAACTCGGAACTCGGAACTCAGAACTCGGAACTCGGAATTCGTAACTCGGAACTGAGAACGCGGAACTCAGAACTCGCAATTCGGAACTTGGAACTCGGAACTCGGAACTCGGAACTCGGAACATGGAATTCGGAACTCGGAACTCGGAACTCGGTACTCGGTACTCGGAACTCGGAACTCGGAACTCGGAACACGGAACACGGAACTCGGAACTTGGAACTCGGAACTCGGAATTCGTAATTCAGAACATGGAATTCGGAAGTTGGAACGCGGAACTCAGAACTCAGAACTCGAAATTCGGAACTCAGAACACGGAATTCGGAATTCGGAACTCGGAACTTTGAAATCGAAATTCGAAACTCGGAATTCGGAACTCGGAATTCGGAACACGGAGTTCGGAACTCAGAACTCAGAACTCGGAACTCGGAACTCGGAACTTGAAATTCGGTATTCGGTACTCAGAATTCGGAACACGGAACACGGAACACGGAACACAGAACACGGAACTCGGAACTCGGAACTCGGAACTCGGAACTTGGACCTCGGAAATCAGAACACGGAACACAGAACACGGAACACAGAACTCGGAACTCGGAACTCGGAACTCGGACCTCAGAACTCGGAACTCGGAACTCGGAACTCGGAACTCGGAACTCGGAACTCGGAACTCGGAACACGGAATTCGGAACTCAGAACTCGGAACTCGGAACTCGGAACTCGGAACTCGGAACTCGGAACTCGGAACTCGGAACTCGGAATTCGGAATTCAGAACATGGAATTCGGATGTTGGAACGCGGAACTCAGAACTCTAAATTCGGAACTCAGAACACGGAATTCGGAACTCGGAACTCGGAACTCGGAACACGGAATTCGGAACTCGGAACTCGGAACTCGGAACTCGGAACTCGGAACTTGGACCTCGGAACTCAGAATTCGGAACACGGAACACGGAATTCGGAACTCGGAAACTCGGAAACTCGGAAACTCGGAATTCGGAACTCAGAACTCGGAACTCGGAACTCGGAACACGGAATTCGGAACTCGGAACTCGGAACTCGGACCTCGGACCTCGGAACACGGAACACGGAATTCGGAACTCGGAACTCGGAACTCGGAACACGGAATTCGGACCTCGGAAATCGGAACTCGGGACTCGGGACTCGGAATTCGGAATTCGGAACTCGGAACTCGGAACTCGGAATTCGGAATTCGGAACTCGGAACTCAGAACTCAGAACTCAGAACTCGGAACTCAGAACTTGACATTCGGAATTCGGAACTCGGAATTCGGAACATGGAACACGGAACACGGAACACGGAACACGGAACTCGGAACTTGAAATTCGGAATTCGGAATTCGGAATTCGGAACTCGGAACTCAGAACTCAGAACTCAGAACTCGGAACTCAGAACTTGACATTCGGAATTCGGAACTCAGAATTCGGAACATGGAACTCGGAACTCGGAACACGGAACACGGAACTCGGAACTTGGAACTCGGAACTCGGAATTCGTAACTCGGAACTGAGAACGCGGAACTCAGAACTCGCCATTCGGAACTTGGAACTCGGAACACGGAACACGGAACACGGAACACGGAACACGGAATACGGAACTCGGAACTCGGAACTCGGAACTCGGAACTCGGAACTCGGAACTCGGAACTCGGAACTCGGAATTCGTAACTCGGAACTGAGAACGCGGAACTCAGAACTCGCAATTCGGAACTTGGAACTCGGAACACGGAACACGGAACACGGAACACGGAACTCGGAATTCGGAACTCGGAACTCGGAACTCGGAAATCGGAAGTCGGAACTCGGAACTCGGAATTCGGAACACGGAACTCAGAACTCGGAACTCGGAACTCGGAACATGGAATTCGGAACTCGGAAGTCGGAACTCGGTACTCGGTACTCGGAACTCGGAACTCGGAACTCGGATCTCGGAACACGGAACTCGGAACTTGGAACTCGGAACTCGGAATTCGTAATTCAGAACATGGAATTCGGAAGTTGGAACGCGGAACTCAGAACTCAGAACTCGAAATTCGGAACTCAGAACACGGAATTCGGAATTCGGAACTCGGAACTTCGAAATCGAAATTCGAAACTCGGAATTCGGAACTCGGAATTCGGAACACGGAATTCGGAACACGGAGTTCGGAACTCAGAACTCAGAACTCGGAACTCGGAACTCGGAACTTGAAATTCGGTATTCGGTACTCAGAATTCGGAACACGGAACACAGAACACAGAACACGGAACTCGGAACTCGGAACTCGGAACTCGGAACTTGGACCTCGGAAATCAGAACACGGAACACAGAACACGGAACACAGAACTCGGAACTCGGAACTCGGAACTCGGACCTCAGAACTCGGAACTCGGAACTCGGAACTCGGAACTCGGAACTCGGAACACGGAACTCGGAACTCAGAACTCGGAACTCGGAACTCGGAACTCGGAACTCGGAACTCGGAACTCAGAACTCGGAACTCGGAACTCGGAATTCGGAATTCAGAACATGGAATTCGGATGTTGGAACGCGGAACTCAGAACTCAGAACTCTAAATTCGGAACTCAGAACACGGAATTTGGAACTCGGAACTCGGAACTCGGAACTCGGAACACGGAATTCGGAACTCGGAACTCGGAACTCGGAACTCGGAACTCGGAACTTGGACCTCGGAACTCAGAATTCGGAACACGGAACACGGAATTCGGAACTCGGAAACTCGGAAACTCGGAATTCGGAACTCAGAACTCGGAACTCGGAACTCGGAACTCGGAACTCGGAACTCAGAATTCGGAATTCGGAATTCGGAACTCGGAACTCGGAACTCGGACCTCGGAACTCGGAACGCGGAACTCAGAACTCAGAACTCGAAATTCGGAACTCGGAATTCGGAACTCGGAACTTGGACCTCGGAAATCAGAACACGGAACACAGAACTCGGAACTCGGACCTCGGACCTCGGACCTCGAAACACGGAACACGGAATTCGGAACTCAGAACTCGGAACTCGGAACTCGGAACTCAGAACTCAGACCTCGGACCTCGGAACACGGAATTCGGAACTCGGAACTCGGAACACGGAATTCGGACCTCGGAAATCGGAACTCGGGACTCGGGACTCGGAATTCGGAATTCGGAATTCGGAACTCGGAACTCGGAACTCGGAATTCGGAATTCGGAACTCGGAACTCAGAACTCAGAACTCAGAACTCGGAACTCAGAACTTGACATTCGGAATTCGGAACTCGGAATTCGGAACATGGAACACGGAACACGGAACACGGAACACGGAACTCGGAACTTGAAATTCGGAATTCGGAATTCGGAATTCGGAATTCGGAATTCGGAACTCGGAACTCAGAACTCAGAACTCAGAACTCGGAACTCAGAACTTGACATTCGGAATTCGGAACTCGGAATTCGGAACATGGAACTCGGAACTCGGAACACGGAACACGGAACTCGGAACTTGGAACTCGGAACTCGGAATTCGTAACTCGGAACTGAGAACGCGGAACTCAGAACTCGCCATTCGGAACTTGGAACTCGGAACACGGAACACGGAACACGGAATACGGAACTCGGAACTCGGAACTCGGAACTCGGAACTCAGAACTCGGAACTCGGAATTCGTAACTCGGAACTGAGAACGCGGAACTCAGAACTCGCAATTCGGAACTTGGAACTTGGAACTCGGAACACGGAACACGGAACACGGAACACGGAACACGGAACTCGGAATTCGGAACTCGGAATTCGGAACTCGGAACTCGGAACTCGGAAATCGGAAGTCGGAACTCGGAACTCGGAATTCGGAACACGGAACTCAGAACTCGGAACTCGGAACATGGAATTCGGAACTCGGAACTCGGAACTCGGTACTCGGTACTCGGAACTCGGAACTCGGAACTCGGAACACGGAACACGGAACTCGGAACTTGGAACTCGGAACTCGGAATTCGTAATTCAGAACATGGAATTCGGAAGTTGGAACGCGGAACTCAGAACTCAGAACTCGAAATTCGGAACTCAGAACACGGAATTCGGAATTCGGAACTCGGAACTTCGAAATCGAAATTCGAAACTCGGAATTCGGAACTCGGAATTCGGAACACGGAATTCGGAACACGGAGTTCGGAACTCAGAACTCAGAACTCGGAACTCGGAACTCGGAACTTGAAATTCGGTATTCGGTACTCGGAATTTTGAACACGGAACACGGAACACGGAACACAGAACACGGAACTCGGAACTCGGAACTCGGAACTTGGACCTCGGAAATCAGAACACGGAACACAGAACACGGAACACAGAACTCGGAACTCGGAACTCGGAACTCGGACCTCAGAACTCGGAACTCGGAACTCGGAACTCGGAACTCGGAACACGGAATTCGGAACTCGGAACTCGGAACTCGGAACTCGGAACTCGGAACTCGGAACTCGGAACTCGGAACTCGGAACTCAGAACTCGGAAATCGGAATTCGGAACTCGGAACTGGGAAATCGAAATTCGAAACTCGGAATTCGGAACTCGGAATTCGGAACACGGAATTCGGAACACGGAGTTCGAAACTCAGAACTCAGAACTCGGAACTCGGAACTTGAAATTCGGTATTCGGTACTCGGAATTCGGAACACAGAACACGGAACTCGGAACTCGGAACTCGGAACTTGGAACTCGGAACTTGGACCTCGGTAATCAGAACACGGAACATGGAACACGGACCTCGGACCTCGGAACTCGGACCTCGGATCTCGGATCTCGGAACACGGAATTCGGAATTCGGAACTCGGAACTCGGAACTCGGAACTCGGAACTCGGAACTCGGAACTTGGACCTCGGAACTCAGAATTCGGAACACGGAACACGGAATTCGGAACTCGGAAACTCGGAAACTCGGAATTCGGAACTCAGAACTCGGAACTCGGAACTCGGAACTCTTAACTCGGAACTCAGAATTCGGAATTCGGAATTCGGAACTCGGAACTCGGAACTCGGACCTCGGAACTCGGAACGCGGAACTCAGAACTCGAAATTCGGAACTCGGAATTCGGAACTCGGAACTTGGACCTCGGAAATCAGAACACGGAACACAGAACTCGGAACTCGGACCTCGGACCTCGGACCTCGGAACACGGAACACGGAATTCGGAACTCAGAACTCGGAACTCGGAACTCGGAACTCGGAACTCAGACCTCGGACCTCGGAACACGGAATTCGGAACTCGGAACTCGGAACACGGAATTCGGACCTCGGAAATCGGAACTCGGGACTCGGGACTCGGAATTCGGAATTCGGAATTCGGAACTCGGAACTCGGAATTCGGAACTCGGAACTCAGAACTCAGAACTCAGAACTCGGAACTCAGAACTTGACATTCGGAATTCGGAACATGGAACACGGAACACGGAACACGGAACACGGAACACGGAACACGGAACTCGGAACTTGAAATTCGGAATTCGGAATTCGGAACTCGGAACTCAGAACTCAGAACTCAGAACTCGGAACTCAGAACTTGACATTCGGAATTCGGAACTCGGAATTCGGAACATGGAACTCGGAACTCGGAACACGGAACACGGAACACGGAACACGGAACACGGAACTCGGAACTTGGAACTCGGAACTCGGAATTCGTAACTCGGAACTGAGAACGCGGAACTCAGAACTCGCCATTCGGAACTTGGAACTCGGAACACGGAACACGGAACACGGAACACGGAATACGGAACTCGGAACTCGGAACTCGGAACTCGGAACTCGGAACTCGGAACTCAGAACTCGGAACTCGGAACTCGGAACTCGGAACTCGGAACTCGGAACTCGGAACTCGGAACTCGGAAGTCGGAAGTCGGAATTCGGAACACGGAACTCAGAACTCAGAACTCGGAACTCGGAACATGGAATTCGGAACTCGGAACTCGGAACTCGGAACTCGGTACTCGGTACTCGGAACTCGGAACTCGGAACTGGGAACACGGAACACGGAACACGGAACTCGGAACTTGGAACTCGGAACTCGGAATTCGTAATTCAGAACATGGAATTCGGAAGTTGGAACGCGGAAATCAGAACTCAGAATTCGAAATTCGGAACTCAGAACACGGAATTCGGAACTCGGAACTCGGAACTCAGAACTCGGAACTCGGAACTCGGAACTTGGACCTCGGAAATCAGAACACGGAACACGGAACACGGAACACAGAACACGGAACTCGGAACTCGGAACTCGGAACTCGGAACTCGGAACTCGGAACTCGGAACTCGGAACTTGGACCTCGGAAATCAGAACACGGAACACGGAACACAGAACACGGAACACAGAACTCGGAACTCGGAACTCGGACCTCGGAACTCGGAACTCGGAACACGGAATTCGGAACTCAGAATTCGGAACACGGAACACGGAATTCGGAACTCGGAAACTCGGAAACTCGGAATTCGGAACTCAGAACTCGGAACTCGGAACTCGGAACTCGGAACTCGGAACTCAGAATTCGGAATTCGGAATTCGGAACTCGGAACTCGGAACTCGGACCTCGGAACTCGGAACGCGGAACTCAGAACTCAGAACTCGAAATTCGGAACTCGGAATTCGGAACTCGGAACTTGGACCTCGGAAATCAGAACACGGAACACAGAACTCGGAACTCGGACCTCGGACCTCGGACCTCGAAACACGGAACACGGAATTCGGAACTCAGAACTCGGAACTCGGAACTCGGAACTCAGAACTCAGACCTCGGACCTCGGAACACGGAATTCGGAACTCGGAACTCGGAACACGGAATTCGGACCTCGGAAATCGGAACTCGGGACTCGGGACTCGGAATTCGGAATTCGGAACTCGGAACTCGGAACTCGGAATTCGGAATTCGGAACTCGGAACTCAGAACTCAGAACTCAGAACTCGGAACTCAGAACTTGACATTCGGAATTCGGAACTCGGAATTCGGAACATGGAACACGGAACACGGAACACGGAACACGGAACTCGGAACTTGAAATTCGGAATTCGGAATTCGGAATTCGGAATTCGGAATTCGGAACTCGGAACTCAGAACTCAGAACTCAGAACTCGGAACTCAGAACTTGACATTCGGAATTCGGAACTCGGAATTCGGAACATGGAACTCGGAACTCGGAACACGGAACACGGAACTCGGAACTTGGAACTCGGAACTCGGAATTCGTAACTCGGAACTGAGAACGCGGAACTCAGAACTCGCCATTCGGAACTTGGAACTCGGAACGCGGAACTCAGAACTCGCCATTCGGAACTTGGAACTCGGAACACGGAACACGGAACACGGAATACGGAACTCGGAACTCGGAACTCGGAACTCGGAACTCGGAACTCAGAACTCGGAACTCGGAATTCGTAACTCGGAACTGAGAACGCGGAACTCAGAACTCGCAATTCGGAACTTGGAACTTGGAACTCGGAACACGGAACACGGAACACGGAACACGGAACACGGAACTCGGAATTCGGAACTCGGAATTCGGAACTCGGAACTCGGAACTCGGAAATCGGAAGTCGGAACTCGGAACTCGGAATTCGGAACACGGAACTCAGAACTCGGAACTCGGAACATGGAATTCGGAACTCGGAACTCGGAACTCGGTACTCGGTACTCGGAACTCGGAACTCGGAACTCGGAACACGGAACACGGAACTCGGAACTTGGAACTCGGAACTCGGAATTCGTAATTCAGAACATGGAATTCGGAAGTTGGAACGCGGAACTCAGAACTCAGAACTCGAAATTCGGAACTCAGAACACGGAATTCGGAATTCGGAACTCGGAACTTCGAAATCGAAATTCGAAACTCGGAATTCGGAACTCGGAATTCGGAACACGGAATTCGGAACACGGAGTTCGGAACTCAGAACTCAGAACTCGGAACTCGGAACTCGGAACTTGAAATTCGGTATTCGGTACTCGGAATTTTGAACACGGAACACGGAACACGGAACACAGAACACGGAACTCGGAACTCGGAACTCGGAACTTGGACCTCGGAAATCAGAACACGGAACACAGAACACGGAACACAGAACTCGGAACTCGGAACTCGGAACTCGGACCTCAGAACTCGGAACTCGGAACTCGGAACTCGGAACTCGGAACACGGAATTCGGAACTCGGAACTCGGAACTCGGAACTCGGAACTCGGAACTCGGAACTCGGAACTCAGAACTCGGAAATCGGAATTCGGAACTCGGAACTGGGAAATCGAAATTCGAAACTCGGAATTCGGAACTCGGAATTCGGAACACGGAATTCGGAACACGGAGTTCGAAACTCAGAACTCAGAACTCGGAACTCGGAACTTGAAATTCGGTATTCGGTACTCGGAATTCGGAACACAGAACACGGAACTCGGAACTCGGAACTCGGAACTTGGAACTCGGAACTTGGACCTCGGTAATCAGAACACGGAACATGGAACACGGACCTCGGACCTCGGAACTCGGACCTCGGATCTCGGATCTCGGAACACGGAATTCGGAATTCGGAACTCGGAACTCGGAACTCGGAACTCGGAACTCGGAACTCGGAACTTGGACCTCGGAACTCAGAATTCGGAACACGGAACACGGAATTCGGAACTCGGAAACTCGGAAACTCGGAATTCGGAACTCAGAACTCGGAACTCGGAACTCGGAACTCGGAACTCGGAACTCAGAATTCGGAATTCGGAATTCGGAACTCGGAACTCGGAACTCGGACCTCGGAACTCGGAACGCGGAACTCAGAACTCGAAATTCGGAACTCGGAATTCGGAACTCGGAACTTGGACCTCGGAAATCAGAACACGGAACACAGAACTCGGAACTCGGACCTCGGACCTCGGACCTCGGAACACGGAACACGGAATTCGGAACTCAGAACTCGGAACTCGGAACTCGGAACTCGGAACTCAGACCTCGGACCTCGGAACACGGAATTCGGAACTCGGAACTCGGAACACGGAATTCGGACCTCGGAAATCGGAACTCGGGACTCGGGACTCGGAATTCGGAATTCGGAATTCGGAACTCGGAACTCGGAATTCGGAACTCGGAACTCAGAACTCAGAACTCAGAACTCGGAACTCAGAACTTGACATTCGGAATTCGGAACTCGGAATTCGGAACATGGAACACGGAACACGGAACACGGAACACGGAACTCGGAACTTGAAATTCGGAATTCGGAATTCGGAACTCGGAACTCAGAACTCAGAACTCAGAACTCGGAACTCAGAACTTGACATTCGGAATTCGGAACTCGGAATTCGGAACATGGAACTCGGAACACGGAACACGGAACACGGAACACGGAACACGGAACTCGGAACTTGGAACTCGGAACTCGGAATTCGTAACTCGGAACTGAGAACGCGGAACTCAGAACTCGCCATTCGGAACTTGGAACTCGGAACTCAGAACTCAGAACTCAGAACTCGGAACTCGGAACATGGAATTCGGAACTCGGAACTCGGAACTCGGAACTCGGTACTCGGTACTCGGTACTCGGAACTCGGAACTCGGAACTGGGAACACGGAACACGGAACTCGGAACTTGGAACTCGGAACTCGGAATTCGTAATTCAGAACATGGAATTCGGAAGTTGGAACGCGGAAATCAGAACTCAGAATTCGAAATTCGGAACTCAGAACACGGAATTCGGAACTCGGAACTCGGAACTCAGAACTCGGAACTCGGAACTCGGAACTTGGACCTCGGAAATCAGAACACGGAACACGGAACACGGAACACGGAACACAGAACACGGAACTCGGAACTCGGAACTCGGAACTCGGAACTCGGAACTCGGAACTTGGACCTCGGAAATCAGAACACGGAACACGGAACACAGAACACGGAACACAGAACTCGGAACTCGGAACTCGGACCTCGGAACTCGGAACTCGGAACACGGAATTCGGAACTCAGAACTCGGAACTCGGAACTCGGAACTCGGAATTCGGAATTCAGAACATGGAATTCGGATGTTGGAACGCGGAACTCAGAACTCAGAACTCTAAATTCGGAACTCAGAACACGGAATTCGGAACTCGGAACTCGGAACTCGGAACTCGGAACTCGGAACACGGAATTCGGAACTCGGAACTCGGAACTCGGAACTCAGAACTCGGAAATCGGAATTCGGAACTCGGAACTGGGAAATCGAAATTCGAAACTCGGAATTCGGAACACGGAATTCGGAACACGGAGTTCGAAACTCAGAACTCAGAACTCGGAACTCGGAACTTGAAATTCGGTATTCGGTACTCGGAATTCGGAACACAGAACACGGAACTCGGAACTCGGAACTCGGAACTTGGAACTCGGAACTCGGAACTTGGACCTCGGTAATCAGAACACGGAACATGGAACACGGACCTCGGAACTCGGAACTCGGAACTCGGAACTCGGAACACGGAATTCGGAATTCGGAACTCGGAACTCGGAACTCGGAACTCGGAACTCGGAACTTGGACCTCGGAACTCAGAATTCGGAACACGGAACACGGAATTCGGAACTCGGAAACTCGGAAACTCGGAATTCGGAACTCAGAACTCGGAACTCGGAACTCGGAACTCAGAATTCGGAATTCGGAATTCGGAATTCGGAACTCGGAACTCGGAACTCGGACCTCGGAACTCGGAACGCGGAACTCAGAACTCGAAATTCGGAACTCGGAATTCGGAACTCGGAACTTGGACCTCGGAAATCAGAACACGGAACACAGAACTCGGAACTCGGACCTCGGAACACGGAACACGGAATTCGGAACTCAGAACTCGGAACTCAGAACTTGACATTCGGAATTCGGAACTCGGAATTCGGAACATGGAACATGGAACACGGAACACGGAACACGGAACACGGAACTCGGAACTTGAAATTCGGAATTCGGAATTCGGAATTCGGAACTCGGAACTCAGAACTCGGAACTCAGAACTTGACATTCGGAATTCGGAACTCGGAATTCGGAACATGGAACTCGGAACTCGGAACACGGAACACGGAACTCGGAACTTGGAACTCGGAACTCGGAATTCGTAACTCGGAACTGAGAACGCGGAACTCAGAACTCGCCATTCGGAACTTGGAACTCAGAACACGGAACACGGAACACGGAACACGGAACACGGAATACGGAACTCGGAACTCGGAACTCGGAACTCGGAACTCGGAACTTGGAACTCGGAACTCGGAACTCGGAACTCGGAACTTGGAACTCGGAAGTTGGAACGCGGAACTCAGAACTCAGAACTTGAAATTCGGAACTCAGAACACGGAATTCAGAATTCGGAACTCGGAACTTCGAAATCGAAATTCGAAACTCGGAATTCGGAACTCGGAATTCGGAACACAGAATTCGGAACACGGAGTTCGGAACTCAGAACTCGGAACTCGGAACTCGGAACTTGAAATTCGGTATTCGGTACTCGGAATTCGGAACACGGAACACGGAACACGGAACACAGAACACGGAACTCGGAACTCGGAACTCGGAACTCGGAACTTGGACCTCGGAAATCAGAACACGGAACACAGAACACGGAACACAGAACTCGGAACTCGGAACTCGGAACTCGGACCTCAGAACTCGGAACTCGGAACTCGGAACTCGGAACACGGAATTCGGAACTCAGAACTCGGAACTCGGAACTCGGAACTCGGAACTCGGAACTCGGAACTCGGAACTCGGAATTCGGAATTCAGAACATGGAATTCGGATGTTGGAACGCGGAACTCAGAACTCAGAACACGGAATTCGGAACTCGGAACTCGGAACTCGGAACTCGGAACACGGAATTCGGAACTCAGAACTCGGAACTCGGAACTCGGAACTCGGAACTCGGAACTCGGAATTCGGAATTCAGAACATGGAATTCGGATGTTGGAACGCGGAACTCAGAACTCAGAACACGGAATTCGGAACTCGGAACTCGGAACTCGGAACTCGGAACTCGGAACTCGGAACTCAGAACTCGGAAATCGGAATTCGGAACTCGGAACTGGGAAATCGAAATTCGAAACTCGGAATTCGGAACACGGAATTCGGAACACGGAGTTCGAAACTCAGAACTCAGAACTCGGAACTCGGAACTTGAAATTCGGTATTCGGTACTCGGAATTCGGAACACAGAACACGGAACTCGGAACTCGGAACTCGGAACTTGGAACTCGGAACTCGGAACTTGGACCTCGGTAATCAGAACACGGAACATGGAACACGGACCTCGGAACTCGGACCTCGGATCTCGGATCTCGGAACACGGAATTCGGAATTCGGAACTCGGAACTCGGAACTCGGAACTCGGAACTCGGAACTTGGACCTCGGAACTCAGAATTCGGAACACGGAACACGGAATTCGGAACTCGGAAACTCGGAACTCGGAACTCGGAACTCAGATTTCGGAATTCAAAACACGAAATTTGGAATTCCGAACTCGAAATTCGAAACTCGGAATTCGGAATTCGGAATTCGGAACTCAGAACTCGGAATTCGGAACATGGAACACGGAACACAGAACACGGAACTCGGAATTCGGAACTCGGAACTCGGAATTCGGAATTCGGAATTCGGAATTCGGAATTCGGAATTCGGAATTCGGAATTCGGAATTCGGAATTCGGAATTCGTAACTCGGAACTGAGAACGCGGAACTCAGAACTCGCAATTCGGAACTTGGAACTCGGAACACGGAAC
Organism: Coluber constrictor foxii; assembly: GCA_038048745.1. NCBI lineage: Eukaryota > Metazoa > Chordata > Lepidosauria > Squamata > Colubridae > Coluber > Coluber constrictor. The sequence goes on along the minus strand of JAWJVD010000098.1, from coordinate 1,415,652 downwards.
ACGGAACACGGAACACGGAACTCGGAACTCGGAACTCGGAACTCGGAACTTGGAACTCGGAAATCGGAAGTCGGAACTCGGAACTCGGAATTTGGAACACGGAACTCAGAACTCGGAACTCGGAACATGGAATTCGGAACTCGGAACTCGGAACTCAGAACTCGGTACTCGGTACTCGGAACTCGGAACTCGGAACTCGGAACTCGGAACACGGAACACGGAACTCGGAACTTGGAACTCGGAACTCGGAATTCGTAATTCAGAACATGGAATTCGGAAGTTGGAACGCGGAACTCAGAACTCAGAACTCGAAATTCGGAACTCAGAACATGGAATTCGGAATTCGGAACTCGGAACTTCGAAATCGAAATTCGAAACTCGGAATTCGGAACTCGGAATTCGGAACACGGAATTCGGAACACGGAGTTCGGAACTCAGAACTCAGAACTCGGAACTCGGAACTCGGAACTTGAAATTCGGTATTCGGTACTCGGAATTCGGAACACGGAAATCAGAACACGGAACACAGAACACGGAACACAGAACTCGGAACTAAGAACTCGGAACTCGGACCTCAGAACTCGGAACTCGGAACTCGGAACTCGGAACACGGAACACGGAACTCGGAACTCGGAACTCGGAACTCGGAACTCGGAACTCGGAACTCGGAACTCGGAACTCGGAACTCGGAACTCGGAATTCGGAATTCAGAACATGGAATTCGGATGTTGGAACGCGGAACTCAGAACTCAGAACTCTAAATTCGGAACTCAGAACACGGAATTCGGAACTCGGAACTCAGAACTCGGAACTCGGAACACGGAATTCGGAACTCGGAACTCGGAACTTGGAACTCGGAACTCAGAACTCTGAAATCGGAATTCGGAACTCGGAACTGGGAAATCGAAATTCGAAACTCGGAATTCGGAACTCGGAATTCGGAACACGGAATTCGGAACACGAAGTTCGAAACTCAGAACTCAGAACTCGGAACTCGGAACTTGAAATTCGGTATTCGGTACTCGGAATTCGGAACACAGAACACGGAACTCGGAACTCGGAACTCGGAACTTGGAACTCGGAACTCGGAACTTGGACCTCGGTAATCAGAACACGGAACATGGAACACGGACCTCGGAACTCGGACCTCGGATCTCGGATCTCGGAACACGGAATTCGGAATTCGGAACTCGGAACTCGGAACTCGGAACTCGGAACTTGGACCTCGGAACTCAGAATTCGGAACACGGAACACGGAATTCGGAACTCGGAAACTCGGAAACTCGGAATTCGGAACTCAGAACTCGGAACTCGGAACTCGGAACTCGGAACTCGGAACTCGGAACTCAGAATTCGGAATTCGGAACTCGGTACTCGGAACTCGGAACTCGGACCTCGGAACTCGGAACGCGGAACTCAGAACTCGAAATTCGGAACTTGGAATTCGGAACTCGGAACTTGGACCTCGGAAATCAGAACACGGAACACAGAACTCGGAACTCGGACCTCGGACCTCGGAACACGGAACACGGAATTCGGAACTCAGAACTCGGAACACGGAATTCGGACCTCGGAAATCGGAACTCGGGACTCGGGACTCGGAATTCGGAATTCGGAACTCGGAACTCGGAACTCGGAACTCGGAACTCGGAATTCGGAATTCGGAACTCGGAACTCAGAACTCAGAACTCAGAACTCGGAACTCAGAACTTGACATTCGGAATTCGGAACTCGGAATTCGGAACATGGAACACGGAACACGGAACACGGAACACGGAACTCGGAACTTGAAATTCGGAATTCGGAATTCGGAATTCGGAACTCGGAACTCAGAACTCAGAACTCAGAACTCGGAACTCAGAACTTGACATTCGGAATTCGGAACTCGGAATTCGGAACATGGAACTCGGAACTCGGAACACGGAACACGGAACTAGGAACTTGGAACTCGGAACTCGGAATTCGTAACTCGGAACTGAGAACGCGGAACTCAGAACTCGCCATTCGGAACTTGGAAGTCGGAACACGGAACACGGAACACGGAACACGGAATACGGAACTCGGAACTCGGAACTCGGAACTCGGAACTCGGAACTCGGAACTCAGAACTCGGAACTCGGAATTCGTAACTCGGAACTGAGAACGCGGAACTCAGAACTCGCAATTCGGAACTTGGAACTCGGAACACGGAACACGGAACACGGAACACGGAACACGGAACACGGAACTCGGAATTCGGAACTCGGAACTCGGAAATCGGAAGTCGGAACTCGGAACTCGGAATTCGGAACACGGAACTCAGAACTCGGAACTCGGAACATGGAATTCGGAACTCGGAACTCGGAACTCGGTACTCGGTACTCGGAACTCGGAACTCGGAACTCGGAACACGGAACACAGAACACGGAACTCGGAACTCGGAACTCGGAACTCGGAACTTGGACCTCAGAAATCAGAACACGGAACACAGAACACGGAACACAGAACTCGGAACTCAGAACTCGGAACTCGGACCTCAGAACTCGGAACTCGGAAATCAGAACACGGAACACAGAACACGGATCACAGAACTCGGAACTCGGAACTCGGAACTCGGAACTCGGAACTCGGACCTCAGAACTCGGAACTCGGAACTCGGAATTCGGAACTCGGAACTCGGAATTCGGAATTCGGAACTCGGAACTCAGAACTCAGAACTCAGAACTCGGAACTCAGAACTTGACATTCGGAATTCGGAACTCGGAATTCGGAACATGGAACACGGAACACGGAACACGGAACACGGAACTCGGAACTTGAAATTCGGAATTCGGAATTCGGAATTCGGAACTCGGAACTCAGAACTCAGAACTCAGAACTCGGAACTCAGAACTTGACATTCGGAATTCGGAACTCGGAATTCGGAACATGGAACTCGGAACTCGGAACACGGAACACGGAACTCGGAACTTGGAACTCGGAACTCGGAATTCGTAACTCGGAACTGAGAACGCGGACCTCAGAACTCGCCATTCGGAACTTGGAACTCGGAACACGGAACACGGAACACGGAACACGGAATACGGAACTCGGAACTCGGAACTCGGAACTCGGAACTCGGAACTCGGAACTCGGAACTCGGAACTCGGAATTCGTAACTCGGAACTGAGAACGCGGAACTCAGAACTCGCAATTCGGAACTTGGAACTTGGAACTCGGAACACGGAACACGGAACACGGAACACGGAACACGGAACACGGAACTCGGAATTCGGAACTCGGAACTCGGAACTCGGAAATCGGAAGTCGGAACTCGGAACTCGGAATTCGGAACACGGAACTCAGAACTCGGAACTCGGAACATGGAATTCGGAACTCGGAACTCGGAACTCGGTACTCGGTACTCGGAACTCGGAACTCGGAACTCGGAACACGGAACACGGAACTCGGAACTTGGAACTCGGAACTCGGAATTCGTAATTCAGAACATGGAATTCGGAAGTTGGAACGCGGAACTCAGAACTCAGAACTCGAAATTCGGAACTCAGAACACGGAATTCGGAATTCGGAACTCGGAACTTCGAAATCAAAATTCGAAACTCGGAATTCGGAACTCGGAATTCGGAACACGGAATTCGGAACACGGAGTTCGGAACTCAGAACTCAGAACTCGGAACTCGGAACTCGGAACTTGAAATTCGGTATTCGGTACTCAGAATTCGGAACACGGAACACGGAACACAGAACACGGAACTCGGAACTCGGAACTCGGAACTCGGAACTCGGAACTTGGACCTCGGAAATCAGAACACGGAACACAGAACACGGAACACAGAACTCGGAACTCGGAACTCGGAACTCGGACCTCAGAACTCGGAACTCGGAACTCGGAACTCGGAACTCGGAACTCGGAACACGGAACTCGGAACTCAGAACTCGGAACTCGGAACTCGGAACTCGGAACTCGGAACTCGGAACTCGGAACTCGGAACTCGGAACTCGGAACTCGGAACTCGGAACTCGGAACTCGGAATTCGGAATTCAGAACATGGAATTCGGATGTTGGAACGCGGAACTCAGAACTCAGAACTCAGAACTCTAAATTCGGAACTCAGAACACGGAATTCGGAACTCGGAACTCGGAACTCGGAACTCGGAACTCGGAACTCGGAACTCGGAACTCGGAACACGGAATTCGGAACTCGGAACTCGGAACTCGGAACTCGGAACTCGGAACTCGGAACTTGGACCTCGGAACTCAGAATTCGGAACACGGAACACGGAATTCGGAACTCGGAAACTCGGAAACTCGGAATTCGGAACTCAGAACTCGGAACACGGAATTCGGAACTCGGAACTCGGAACTCGGACCTCGGACCACGGAACACGGAACTCGGAACTCGGAACTCGGAACTTGGACCTCGGAAATCAGAACACGGAACACAGAACACGGAACACAGAACTCGGAACTCGGAACTCGGAACTCGGAACTCGGACCTCAGAACTCGGAACTCGGAACTCGGAACTCGGAACACGGAATTCGGAACTCAGAACTCGGAACTCGGAACTCGGAACTCGGAACTCGGAACTCGGAACTCGGAACTCGGAATTCGGAATTCAGAACATGGAATTCGGATGTTGGAACGCGGAACTCAGAACTCAGAACTCTAAATTCGGAACTCAGAACACGGAATTCGGAACTCGGAACTCGGAACTCGGAACACGGAATTCGGAACTCGGAACTCGGAACTCGGAACTCAGAACTCGGAAATCGGAATTCGGAACTCGGAACTGGGAAATCGAAATTCGAAACTCGGAATTCGGAACTCGGAATTCGGAACACGGAATTCGGAATACGGAGTTCGAAACTCAGAACTCAGAACTCGGAACTCGGAACTTGAAATTCGGTATTCGGTACTCGGAATTCGGAACACAGAACACGGAACTCGGAACTCGGAACTCGGAACTTGGAACTCGGAACTTGGACCTCGGTAATCAGAACACGGAACATGGAACACGGACCTCGGACCTCGGAACTCGGACCTCGGATCTCGGATCTCGGATCTCGGAACACGGAACACGGAATTCGGAATTCGGAACTCGGAACTCGGAACTCGGAACTCGGAACTTGGACCTCGGAACTCAGAATTCGGAACACGGAACACGGAATTCGGAACTCGGAAACTCGGAAACTCGGAATTCGGAACTCAGAACTCGGAACTCGGAACTCGGAACTCGGAACTCGGAACTCAGAATTCGGAATTCGGAATTCGGAACTCGGAACTCGGAACTCGGACCTCGGAACTCGGAACGCGGAACTCAGAACTCGAAATTCGGAACTCGGAATTCGGAACTCGGAACTTGGACCTCGGAAATCAGAACACGGAACACAGAACTCGGAACTCGGACCTCGGACCTCGGAACTCAGAACTTGACATTCGGAATTCGGAACTCAGAACTCGGAACTCGGAACTCGGAACTCGGAAGTCGGAACTCAGACCTCGGACCTCGGAACACGGAATTCAGAACTCGGAACTCGGAACACGGAATTCGGACCTCGGAAATCGGAACTCGGGACTCGGGACTCGGAATTCGGAATTCGGAACTCGGAACTCGGAATTCGGAACTCGGAACTCAGAACTCAGAACTCAGAACTCGGAACTCAGAACTTGACATTCGGAATTCGGAACTCGGAATTCGGAACATGGAACACGGAACACGGAACACGGAACATGGAACTCGGAACTTGAAATTCGGAATTCGGAATTCGGAACTCGGAACTCAGAACTCAGAACTCAGAACTCGGAACTCAGAACTTGACATTCGGAATTCGGAACTCAGAATTCGGAACATGGAACTCGGAACTCGGAACACGGAACACGGAACTCGGAACTTGGAACTCGGAACTCGGAATTCGTAACTCGGAACTGAGAACGCGGAACTCAGAACTCGCCATTCGGAACTTGGAACTCGGAACACGGAACACGGAACACGGAACACGGAATACGGAACTCGGAACTCGGAACTCGGAACTCGGAACTCGGAACTCGGAACTCGGAACTCGGAACTCGGAACTCGGAACTCGGAATTCGGAACACGGAACTCAGAACTCAGAACTCGGAACTCAGAACATGGAATTCGGAACTCGGAACTCGGAACTCGGAACTCGGAACTCGGTACTCGGTACTCGGTACTCGGAACTCGGAACTCGGAACTCGGAACTGGGAACACGGAACACGGAACTCGGAACTTGGAACTCGGAACTCGGAATTCGTAATTCAGAACATGGAATTCGGAAGTTGGAATGTGGAAATCAGAACTCGGAACTCGGAACTCGGAACTTGGACCTTGGAAATCAGAACACGGAACACGGAACACGGAATTCGGAACTCAGAACTCGGAACTCGGAACTCGGAACTCGGAACTCGGAACTCGGAACTCGGAATTCGGAATTCGGAATTCAGAACATGGAATTCGGATGTTGGAACGCGGAACTCAGAACTCAGAACTCTAAATTCGGAACTCAGAACACGGAATTCGGAACTCGGAACTCGGAACTCGGAACTCGGAACTCGGAATTCGTAACTCGGAACTGAGAACGCGGAACTCAGAACTCGCAATTCGGAACTTGGAACTTGGAACTCGGAACACGGAACACGGAACACGGAACACGGAACACGGAACACGGAACTCGGAATTCGGAACTCGGAACTCGGAACTCGGAAATCGGAAGTCGGAACTCGGAACTCGGAATTCGGAACACGGAACTCAGAACTCGGAACTCGGAACATGGAATTCGGAACTCGGAACTCGGAACTCGGTACTCGGTACTCGGAACTCGGAACTCGGAACTCGGAACACGGAACACGGAACTCGGAACTTGGAACTCGGAACTCGGAATTCGTAATTCAGAACATGGAATTCGGAAGTTGGAACGCGGAACTCAGAACTCAGAACTCGAAATTCGGAACTCAGAACACGGAATTCGGAATTCGGAACTCGGAACTTCGAAATCAAAATTCGAAACTCGGAATTCGGAACTCGGAATTCGGAACACGGAATTCGGAACACGGAGTTCGGAACTCAGAACTCAGAACTCGGAACTCGGAACTCGGAACTTGAAATTCGGTATTCGGTACTCAGAATTCGGAACACGGAACACGGAACACGGAACACGGAACTCGGAACTTGAAATTCGGAATTCGGAATTCGGAATTCGGAACTCGGAACTCAGAACTCAGAACTCAGAACTCGGAACTCAGAACTTGACATTCGGAATTCGGAACTCGGAATTCGGAACATGGAACTCGGAACTCGGAACACGGAACACGGAACTCGGAACTTGGAACTCGGAACTCGGAATTCGTAACTCGGAACTGAGAACGCGGACCTCAGAACTCGCCATTCGGAACTTGGAACTCGGAACACGGAACACGGAACACGGAACACGGAATACGGAACTCGGAACTCGGAACTCGGAACTCGGAACTCGGAACTCGGAACTCGGAACTCGGAACTCGGAATTCGTAACTCGGAACTGAGAACGCGGAACTCAGAACTCGCAATTCGGAACTTGGAACTTGGAACTCGGAACACGGAACACGGAACACGGAACACGGAACACGGAACTCGGAATTCGGAACTCGGAACTCGGAACTCGGAAATCGGAAGTCGGAACTCGGAACTCGGAATTCGGAACACGGAACTCAGAACTCGGAACTCGGAACATGGAATTCGGAACTCGGAACTCGGAACTCGGTACTCGGTACTCGGAACTCGGAACTCGGAACTCGGAACACGGAACACGGAACTCGGAACTTGGAACTCGGAACTCGGAATTCGTAATTCAGAACATGGAATTCGGAAGTTGGAACGCGGAACTCAGAACTCAGAACTCGAAATTCGGAACTCAGAACACGGAATTCGGAATTCGGAACTCGGAACTTCGAAATCAAAATTCGAAACTCGGAATTCGGAACTCGGAACTCGGAATTCGGAACACGGAATTCGGAACACGGAGTTCGGAACTCAGAACTCAGAACTCGGAACTCGGAACTCGGAACTTGAAATTCGGTATTCGGTACTCAGAATTCGGAACACGGAACACGGAACACAGAACACGGAACTCGGAACTCGGAACTCGGAACTCGGAACTCGGAACTTGGACCTCGGAAATCAGAACACGGAACACAGAACACGGAACACAGAACTCGGAACTCGGACCTCGGACCTCAGAACTCGGAACTCGGAACTCGGAACTCGGAACTCGGAACTCGGAACACGGAACTCGGAACTCAGAACTCGGAACTCGGAACTCGGAACTCGGAACTCGGAACTCGGAACTCGGAACTCGGAACTCGGAACTCGGAACTCGGAACTCGGAACTCGGAACTCGGAATTCGGAATTCAGAACATGGAATTCGGATGTTGGAACGCGGAACTCAGAACTCAGAACTCAGAACTCTAAATTCGGAACTCAGAACACGGAATTCGGAACTCGGAACTCGGAACTCGGAACTCGGAACTCGGAACTCGGAACTCGGAACTCGGAACACGGAATTCGGAACTCGGAACTCGGAACTCGGAACTCGGAACTCGGAACTCGGAACTTGGACCTCGGAACTCAGAATTCGGAACACGGAACACGGAATTCGGAACTCGGAAACTCGGAAACTCGGAATTCGGAACTCAGAACTCGGAACACGGAATTCGGAACTCGGAACTCGGAACTCGGACCTCGGACCACGGAACACGGAACTCGGAACTCGGAACTCGGAACTTGGACCTCGGAAATCAGAACACGGAACACAGAACACGGAACACAGAACTCGGAACTCGGAACTCGGAACTCGGAACTCGGACCTCAGAACTCGGAACTCGGAACTCGGAACTCGGAACACGGAATTCGGAACTCAGAACTCGGAACTCGGAACTCGGAACTCGGAACTCGGAACTCGGAACTCGGAATTCGGAATTCAGAACATGGAATTCGGATGTTGGAACGCGGAACTCAGAACTCAGAACTCTAAATTCGGAACTCAGAACACGGAATTCGGAACTCGGAACTCGGAACTCGGAACACGGAATTCGGAACTCGGAACTCGGAACTCGGAACTCAGAACTCGGAAATCGGAATTCGGAACTCGGAACTGGGAAATCGAAATTCGAAACTCGGAATTCGGAACTCGGAATTCGGAACACGGAATTCGGAATACGGAGTTCGAAACTCAGAACTCAGAACTCGGAACTCGGAACTTGAAATTCGGTATTCGGTACTCGGAATTCGGAACACAGAACACGGAACTCGGAACTCGGAACTCGGAACTTGGAACTCGGAACTTGGACCTCGGTAATCAGAACACGGAACATGGAACACGGACCTCGGACCTCGGAACTCGGACCTCGGATCTCGGATCTCGGATCTCGGAACACGGAACAGGGAATTCGGAATTCGGAACTCGGAACTCGGAACTCGGAACTCGGAACTTGGACCTCGGAACTCAGAATTCGGAACACGGAACACGGAATTCGGAACTCGGAAACTCGGAAACTCGGAATTCGGAACTCAGAACTCGGAACTCGGAACTCGGAACTCGGAACTCGGAACTCAGAATTCGGAATTCGGAATTCGGAACTCGGAACTCGGAACTCGGACCTCGGAACTCGGAACGCGGAACTCAGAACTCGAAATTCGGAACTCGGAATTCGGAACTCGGAACTTGGACCTCGGAAATCAGAACACGGAACACAGAACTCGGAACTCGGACCTCGGACCTCGGAACTCAGAACTTGACATTCGGAATTCGGAACTCAGAACTCGGAACTCGGAACTCGGAACTCGGAAGTCGGAACTCAGACCTCGGACCTCGGAACACGGAATTCAGAACTCGGAACTCGGAACACGGAATTCGGACCTCGGAAATCGGAACTCGGGACTCGGGACTCGGAATTCGGAATTCGGAACTCGGAACTCGGAATTCGGAACTCGGAACTCAGAACTCAGAACTCAGAACTCGGAACTCAGAACTTGACATTCGGAATTCGGAACTCGGAATTCGGAACATGGAACACGGAACACGGAACACGGAACATGGAACTCGGAACTTGAAATTCGGAATTCGGAATTCGGAACTCGGAACTCAGAACTCAGAACTCAGAACTCGGAACTCAGAACTTGACATTCGGAATTCGGAACTCAGAATTCGGAACATGGAACTCGGAACTCGGAACACGGAACACGGAACTCGGAACTTGGAACTCGGAACTCGGAATTCGTAACTCGGAACTGAGAACGCGGAACTCAGAACTCGCCATTCGGAACTTGGAACTCGGAACACGGAACACGGAACACGGAACACGGAATACGGAACTCGGAACTCGGAACTCGGAACTCGGAACTCGGAACTCGGAACTCGGAACTCGGAACTCGGAACTCGGAACTCGGAACTCGGAATTCGGAACACGGAACTCAGAACTCAGAACTCGGAACTCGGAACATGGAATTCGGAACTCGGAACTCGGAACTCGGAACTCGGAACTCGGTACTCGGTACTCGGTACTCGGAACTCGGAACTCGGAACTGGGAACACGGAACACGGAACTCGGAACTTGGAACTCGGAACTCGGAATTCGTAATTCAGAACATGGAATTCGGAAGTTGGAATGTGGAAATCAGAACTCGGAACTCGGAACTCGGAACTTGGACCTTGGAAATCAGAACACGGAACACGGAACACGGAATTCGGAACTCAGAACTCGGAACTCGGAACTCGGAACTCGGAACTCGGAACTCGGAACTCGGAACTCGGAATTCGGAATTCGGAATTCAGAACATGGAATTCGGATGTTGGAACGCGGAACTCAGAACTCAGAACTCTAAATTCGGAACTCAGAACACGGAATTCGGAACTCGGAACTCGGAACTCGGAACTCGGAACACGGAATTCGGAACTCGGAACTCGGAACTCGGAACTCAGAACTCGGAAATCGGAATTCGGAACTCGGAACTGGGAAATCGAAATTCGAAACTCGGAATTCGGAACTCGGAATTCGGAACACGGAATTCGGAACACGGAGTTCGAAACTCAGAACTCAGAACTCGGAACTCGGAACTTGAAATTCGGTATTCGGTACTCGGAATTCGGAACACAGAACACGGAACTCGGAACTCGGAACTCGGAACTTGGAACTCGGAACTTGGACCTCGGTAATCAGAACACGGAACATGGAACACGGACCTCGGACCTCGGAACTCGGACCTCGGATCTCGGATCTCGGATCTCGGAACACAGAATTCGGAATTCGGAACTCGGAACTCGGAACTCGGAACTCGGAACTTGGACCTCGGAACTCAGAATTCGGAACACGGAACACGGAATTCGGAACTCGGAAACTCGGAAACTCGGAATTCGGAACTCAGAACTCGGAACTCGGAACTCGGAACTCGGAACTCAGAATTCGGAATTCGGAACTCGGAACTCGGAACTCGGACCTCGGAACTCGGAACGCGGAACTCAGAACTCGAAATTCGGAACTCGGAATTCGGAACTCGGAACTTGGACCTCGGAAATCAGAACACGGAACACAGAACTCGGAACTCGGACCTCGGACCTCGGAGCTCGGAACACGGAACACGGAATTCGGAATTCAGAACTCGGAACTCGGAACTCAGACCTCGGACCTCGGAACACGGAATTCAGAACTCGGAACTCGGAACATGGAATTCGGACCTCGGAAATCGGAACTCGGGACTCGTGACTCGGAATTCGGAATTCGGAACTCGGAACTCGGAATTCGGACCTCGGAAATCGGAACTCGGGACTCGGGACTCGGGACTCGGAATTCGGAATTCGGAACTCGGAACTCGGAATTCGGAACTCGGAACTCAGAACTCAGAACTCAGAACTCGGAACTCAGAACTTGACATTCGGAATTCGGAACTCGGAATTCGGAACATGGAACACGGAACACGGAACACAGAACATGGAACTCGGAACTTGAAATTCGGAATTCGGAATTCGGAACTCGGAACTCAGAACTCAGAACTCAGAACTCGGAACTCAGAACTTGACATTCGGAATTCGGAACTCGGAATTCGGAACATGGAACTCGGAACTCGGAACACGGAACACGGAACTCGGAACTTGGAACTCGGAACTCGGAACTCGGAATTCGTAACTCGGAACTGAGAACGCGGAACTCAGAACTCGCCATTCGGAACTTGGACCTCGGAAATCAGAACACGGAACACGGAACACGGAATTCGGAACTCAGAACTCGGAACTCGGAACTCGGAACTCGGAACTCGGAACTCGGAACTCAGACCTCGGAACTCGGAACGCGGAACTCAGAACTCGAAATTCGGAACTCGGAATTCGGAACTCGGAACTTGGACCTCGGAAATCAGAATACGGAACACAGAACTCGGAACTCGGACCTCGGAACACGGAACACGGAATTCGGAACTCAGAACTCGGAACTCAGAACTTGACATTCGGAATTCGGAACTCGGAATTCGGAACATGGAACACGGAACACGGAACACGGAACACGGAACTCGGAACTTGAAATTCGGAATTCGGAATTCGGAATTCGGAACTCGGAACTCAGAACTCAGAACTCAGAACTCGGAACTCAGAACTTGACATTCGGAATTCGGAACTCGGAATTCGGAACATGGAACTCGGAACTCGGAACACGGAACACGGAACTCGGAACTTGGAACTCGGAACTCTAAATTCGGAACTCAGAACACGGAATTCGGAATTCGGAACTCGGAACTCGGAACACGGAATTCGGAACTCGGAACTCGGAACTCAGAACTCGGAAATCGGAATTTGGAACTCGGAACTGGGAAATCGAAATTCGAAACTCGGAATTCGGAACTCGGAACTCGGAACTCGGAACTCGGAACTCGGAACTCGGAACTCGGAACTCGGAATTCGGAATTCAGAACATGGAATTCGGATGTTGGAACGCGGAACTCAGAACTCAGAACTCTAAATTCGGAACTCAGAACACGGAATTCGGAACTCGGAACTCGGAACTCGGAACTCGGAACACGGAATTCGGAACTCGGAACTCGGAACTCGGAACTCGGAACTCGGAACTCGGAACTCGGAACTCAGAACTCGGAAATCGGAATTCGGAACTCGGAACTGGGAAATCGAAATTCGAAACTCGGAATTCGGAACTCGGAATTCGGAACACGGAATTCGGAACACGGAGTTCGAAACTCAGAACTCAGAACTCGGAACTCGGAACTTGAAATTCGGTATTCGGTACTCAGAATTCGGAACACAGAACACGGAACTCGGAACTCGGAACTCGGAAGTTGGAACTCGGAACTCGGAACTTGGACCTCGGTAATCAGAACACGGAACATGGAACACGGACCTCGGAACTCGGACCTCGGATCTCGGATCTCGGAACACGGAATTCGGAATTCGGAACTCGGAACTCGGAACTCGGAACTCGGAACTTGGACCTCGGAACTCAGAATTCGGAACACGGAACACGGAATTCGGAACTCGGAAACTCGGAAACTCGGAATTCGGAACTCAGAACTCGGAACTCGGAACTCGGAACTCGGAACTCGGAACTCAGAATTCGGAATTCGGAATTCGGAATTCGGAATTCGGAACTCGGAACTCGGAACTTGGAACTCGGAACTCGGAAATCGGAATTTGGAACTCGGAACTGGGAAATCGAAATTCGAAACTCAGAATTCGGAACTCGGAACTCGGAACACGGAACTCAGAATTCGGAATTCAGAACATGGAATTCGGATGTTGGAACGCGGAACTCAGAACTCAGAACTCTAAATTCGGAACTCAGAACACGGAATTCGGAACTCGGAACTCGGAACTCGGAACACGGAACTCGGAACTCGGAACTCGGAACTCGGAACTCGGAACTCAGAACTCGGAAATCGGAATTCGGAACTCGGAACTGGGAAATCGAAATTCGAAACTCGGAATTCGGAACTCGGAATTCGGAACACGGAATTCGGAACACGGAGTTCGAAACTCAGAACTCAGAACTCGGAACTCGGAACTTGAAATTCGGTATTCGGTAATCGGAATTCGGAACACAGAACACGGAACTCGGAACTCGGAACTCGGAACTTGGAACTTGGAACTCGGAACTTGGACCTCGGTAATCAGAACACGGAACATGGAACACGGACCTCGGAACTCGGACCTCGGATCTCGGATCTCGGAACACGGAATTCGGAATTCGGAACTCGGAACTCAGAATTCGGAACACGGAACACGGAATTCGGAACTCGGAAACTCGGAAACTCGGAATTCGGAACTCAGAACTCGGAACTCGGAACTCGGAACTCGGAACTCGGAACTCGGAACTCGGAATTCGGAATTCGGAATTTGGAACTCGGAACTCGGAACTCGGAACTCGGAACTCGGAACGCGGAACTCGGAACTCGGAACTCGGAAGTCGGAAGTCGGAACTCGGAACTCGGAACTCGGAACTCGGAACTCGGAACTCAGAACTCGGAAATCGGAATTCGGAACTCGGAACTGGGAAATCGAAATTCGAAACTCGGAATTCGGAACTCGGAATTCGGAACACGGAATTCGGAACACGGAGTTCGAAACTCAGAACTCAGAACTCGGAACTCGGAACTTGAAATTCGGTATTCGGTACTCAGAATTTGGAACACAGAACACGGAACTCGGAACTCGGAACTCGGAAGTTGGAACTCGGAACTCGGAACTTGGACCTCGGTAATCAGAACACGGAACATGGAACACGGACCTCGGAACTCGGACCTCGGATCTCGGATCTCGGAACACGGAATTCGGAATTCGGAACTCGGAACTCGGAACTCGGAACTCGGAACTTGGACCTCGGAACTCAGAATTCGGAACACGGAACACGGAATTCGGAACTCGGAAACTCGGAAACTCGGAATTCGGAACTCAGAACTCGGAACTCGGAACTCGGAACTCGGAACTCGGAACTCAGAATTCGGAATTCGGAATTCGGAATTCGGAATTCGGAACTCGGAACTCGGAACTCGGAACTCGGAACTCGGAAATCGGAATTTGGAACTCGGAACTGGGAAATCGAAATTCGAAACTCAGAATTCGGAACTCGGAACTCGGAACACGGAACTCAGAATTCGGAATTCAGAACATGGAATTCGGATGTTGGAACGCGGAACTCAGAACTCAGAACTCTAAATTCGGAACTCAGAACACGGAATTCGGAACTCGGAACTCGGAACTCGGAACACGGAACTCGGAACTCGGAACTCGGAACTCGGAACTCGGAACTCAGAACTCGGAAATCGGAATTCGGAACTCGGAACTGGGAAATCGAAATTCGAAACTCGGAATTCGGAACTCGGAATTCGGAACACGGAATTCGGAACACGGAGTTCGAAACTCAGAACTCAGAACTCGGAACTCGGAACTTGAAATTCGGTATTCGGTAATCGGAATTCGGAACACAGAACACGGAACTCGGAACTCGGAACTCGGAACTTGGAACTTGGAACTCGGAACTTGGACCTCGGTAATCAGAACACGGAACATGGAACACGGACCTTGGAACTCGGACCTCGGATCTCGGATCTCGGAACACGGAATTCGGAATTCGGAACTCGGAACTCAGAATTCGGAACACGGAACACGGAATTCGGAACTCGGAAACTCGGAAACTCGGAATTCGGAACTCAGAACTCGGAACTCGGAACTCGGAACTCAGAACTCGGAACTCGGAACTCGGAACTCGGAATTCGGAATTCGGAATTTGGAACTCGGAACTCGGAACTCGGAACTCGGAACTCGGAACGCGGAACTCAGAACTCGAAATTCGGAACTCGGAATTCGGAACTCGGAACTTGGACCTCGGAAATCAGAACACGGAACACAGAACTCGGAACTCGGAACTCGCAATTCGGAACTTGGAACTCGGAACACGGAACACGGAACACGGAACTCGGAACTCGGAACTCGGAACTCGGAACTCGGAACTCGGAACTCGGAACTCGGAACTCGGAACTCGGAACTCGGAATTCGGAACACGGAACTCAGAACTCGGAACTCGGAACTCGGAACATGGAATTCGGAACTCGGAACTCGGAACTCGGAACTCGGAACTCGGAAGTCGGAACTCGGAATTCGGAACACGGAACTCAGAACTCGGAACTCGGAACTCGGAACATGGAATTCGGAACTCGGAACTCGGAACTCGGAACTCGGAACTCGGTACTCGGTACTCGGAACTCGGAACTCGGAACTGGGAACACGGAACATGGAACTCGGAACTTGGAACTCGGAACTCGGAACTCGGAATTCATAATTCAGAACATGGAATTCGGAAGTTGGAACGCGGAAATCAGAACTCAGAACTCGAAATTCGGAACTCAGAACACGGAATTCGGAACTCGGAACTCGGAACTCAGAACTCGGAACTCGGAACTTGGACCTCGGAAATCAGAACACGGAACACGGAACACGGAACACGGAACACGGAACACAGAACACAGAACACAGAACACGGAACTCGGAACTCGGAACTCGGAACTCGGAACTTGGACCTCGGAAATCAGAACACGGAACACGGAACACGGAACACGGAACACAGAACTCGGAACTCGGAACTCGGAACTCGGAACTCGGAACTCGGAACTCGGACCTCAGAACTCGGACCTCGGAACTCGGAACACGGAATTCGGAACTCAGAACTCGGAACTCGGAACTCGGAATTCGGAACTCAGAACAAGGAATTCGGAACTCGGAACTCGGAACTCGGAACTCGGAACACGGAATTCGGAACTCGGAACTCAGAACTCAGAACTCGGAAATCGGAATTCGGAACTCGGAACTGGGAAATCGAAATTCGAAACTCGGAATTCGGAACTCGGAATTCGGAACACGGAATTCGGAACACGGAGTTCGAAACTCAGAACTCAGAACTCGGAACTCGGAACACGGAACACGGAACTCGGAACTTGGAACTTGGAACTCGGAACTCGGAATTCGTAACTCGGAACTGAGAACGCGGAACTCAGAACTCGCCATTCGGAACTTGGAACTCGGAACACGGAACACAGAACACGGAACACGGAACACGGAACTCGGAACTCGGAACTTGGAACTCGGAACTCGGAACTCGGAACTCGGAACTCGGAACTCGGAACTCGGAACTCGGAACTTGGAACTCGGAACTCGGAATTCGTAATTCAGAACATGGAATTCGGAAGTTGGAACGCGGAACTCAGAACTCAGAACTTGAAATTCGGAACTCAGAACACGGAATTCGGAATTCGGAACTCGGAACTTCGAAATCGAAATTCGAAACTCGGAATTCGGAACTCGGAATTCGGAACACGGAATTCGGAACACGGAGTTCGGAACTCAGAACTCGGAACTCGGAACTCGGAACTTGAAATTCGGTATTCGGTACTCGGAATTCGGAACACGGAACACGGAACACAGAACACGGAACTCGGAACTCGGAACTCGGAACTCGGAACTTGGACCTCGGAAATCAGAACACGGAACACAGAACACGGAACAAAGAACTCGGAACTCGGAACTCGGAACTCGGAACTCGGAACTCGGACCTCAGAACTCGGAACTCGGAACTCGGAACACGGAATTCGGAACTCAGAACTCGGAACTCGGAACTCGGAACTCGGAACTCGGAACTCGGAACTCGGACCTCGGAACTCGGAACGCGGAACTCAGAACTCGAAATTCGGAACTCGGAATTTGGAACTCGGAACTTGGACCTCGGAAATCAGAACACGGAACACAGAACTCGGAACTCGGACCTCGGAACACGGAACACGGAATTCGGAACTCAGAACTCGGAACTCAGAACTTGACATTCGGAATTCGGAACTCGGAATTCGGAACATGGAACACGGAACACGGAACACGGAACATGGAACTCGGAACTTGAAATTCGGAATTCGGAATTCGGAATTCGGAATTCGGAACTCGGAACTCAGAACTCAGAACTCAGAACTCGGAACTCAGAACTTGACATTCGGAATTCGGAACTCGGAATTCGGAACATGGAACTCGGAACTCGGAACACGGAACACGGAACTCGGAACTTGGAACTCGGAACTCGGAACTCAGAACTCGGAAATCGGAATTTGGAACTCGGAACTGGGAAATCGAAATTCGAAACTCGGAATTCGGAACTCGGAACTCGGAACTCGGAACTCGGAACTCGGAACTCGGAACTCGGAACTCGGAACTCGGAACTCGGAATTCGGAATTCAGAACATGGAATTCGGATGTTGGAACGCGGAACTCAGAACTCAGAACTCTAAATTCGGAACTCAGAACACGGAATTCGGAACTCGGAACTCGGAACTCGGAACTCGGAACACGGAATTCGGAACTCGGAACTCGGAACTCGGAACTCAGAACTCGGAAATCGGAATTCGGAACTCGGAACTGGGAAATCGAAATTCGAAACTCGGAATTCGGAACTCGGAATTCGGAACACGGAATTCGGAACACGGAGTTCGAAACTCAGAACTCAGAACTCGGAACTCGGAACTTGAAATTCGGTATTCGGTACTCAGAATTCGGAACACAGAACACGGAACTCGGAACTCGGAACTCGGAAGTTGGAACTCGGAACTCGGAACTTGGACCTCGGTAATCAGAACACGGAACATGGAACACGGACCTCGGAACTCGGACCTCGGATCTCAGATCTCGGAACACGGAATTCGGAATTCGGAACTCGGAACTCGGAACTCGGAACTCGGAACTTGGACCTCGGAACTCAGAATTCGGAACACGGAACACGGAATTCGGAACTCGGAAACTCGGAAACTCGGAATTCGGAACTCAGAACTCGGAACTCGGAACTCGGAACTCGGAACTCGGAACTCGGAACTCAGAATTCGGAATTCGGAATTCGGAACTCGGAACTCGGAATTCGGAATTCAGAACATGGAATTCGGATGTTGGAACGCGGAACTCAGAACTCAGAACTCTAAATTCGGAACTCAGAACACGGAATTCGGAACTCGGAACTCGGAACTCGGAACTCGGAACACGGAATTCGGAACTCGGAACTCGGAACTCGGAACTCAGAACTCGGAAATCGGAATTCGGAACTCGGAACTGGGAAATCGAAATTCGAAACTCGGAATTCGGAACTCGGAACTCGGAACACGGAATTCGGAACTCAGAACTCGGAACTCGGAACTCGGAACTCGGAACTCGGACCTCGGAACTCGGAACGCGGAACTCAGAACTCGAAATTCGGAACTTGGAATTCGGAACTCGGAACTTGGACCTCGGAAATCAGAACACGGAACACAGAACTCGGAACTCGGACCTCGGAACACGGAACACGGAATTCGGAACTCAGAACTCGGAACTCAGAACTTGACATTCGGAATTCGGAACTCGGAATTCGGAACATGGAACACGGAACACGGAACACGGAACATGGAACTCGGAACTTGAAATTCGGAATTCGGAATTCGGAATTCGGAATTCGGAATTCGGAATTCGGAATTCGGAACTCGGAACTCAGAACTCAGAACTCAGAACTCGGAACTCAGAACTTGACATTCGGAATTCGGAACTCGGAATTCGGAACATGGAACTCGGAACTCGGAACACGGAACACGGAACTCGGAACTTGGAACTCGGAACTCTAAATTCGGAACTCAGAACACGGAATTCGGAATTCGGAACTCGGAACTCGGAACACGGAATTCGGAACTCGGAACTCGGAACTCGGAACTCAGAACTCGGAAATCGGAATTTGGAACTCGGAACTGGGAAATCGAAATTCGAAACTCGGAATTCGGAACTCGGAACTCGGAACTCGGAACTCGGAACTCGGAACTCGGAACTCGGAACTCGGAACTCGGAACTCGGAACTCGGAATTCGGAATTCAGAACATGGAATTCGGATGTTGGAACGCGGAACTCAGAACTCAGAACTCTAAATTCGGAACTCAGAACACGGAATTCGGAACTCGGAACTCGGAACTCGGAACTCGGAACACGGAATTCGGAACTCGGAACTCGGAACTCGGAACTCAGAACTCGGAAATCGGAATTCGGAACTCGGAACTGGGAAATCGAAATTCGAAACTCGGAATTCGGAATTCGGAATTCGGAACACGGAATTCGGAACACGGAGTTCGAAACTCAGAACTCAGAACTCGGAACTCGGAACTTGAAATTCGGTATTCGGTACTCAGAATTCGGAACACAGAACACGGAACTCGGAACTCGGAACTCGGAAGTTGGAACTCGGAACTCGGAACTTGGACCTCGGTATTCAGAACACGGAACATGGAACACGGACCTCGGAACTCGGACCTCGGATCTCAGATCTCGGAACACGGAATTCGGAATTCGGAACTCGGAACTCGGAACTCGGAACTCGGAACTTGGACCTCGGAACTCAGAATTCGGAACACGGAACACGGAATTCGGAACTCGGAAACTCGGAAACTCGGAATTCGGAACTCAGAACTCGGAACTCGGAACTCGGAACTCGGAACTCGGAACTCGGAACTCAGAATTCGGAATTCGGAATTCGGAACTCGGAACTCGGAATTCGGAATTCAGAACATGGAATTCGGATGTTGGAACGCGGAACTCAGAACTCAGAACTCTAAATTCGGAACTCAGAACACGGAATTCGGAACTCGGAACTCGGAACTCGGAACTCGGAACACGGAATTCGGAACTCGGAACTCGGAACTCGGAACTCGGAACTCAGAACTCGGAAATCGGAATTCGGAACTCGGAACTGGGAAATCGAAATTCGAAACTCGGAATTCGGAACTCGGAATTCGGAACACGGAATTCGGAACACGGAGTTCGAAACTCAGAACTCAGAACTCGGAACTCGGAACTTGAAATTCGGTATTCGGTAATCGGAATTCGGAACACAGAACACGGAACTCGGAACTCGGAACTCGGAACTTGGAACTTGGAACTTGGAACTCGGAACTTGGACCTCGGTAATCAGAACACGGAACATGGAACACGGACCTCGGAACTCGGACCTCGGACCTCGGATCTCGGATCTCGGATCTCGGAACACGGAATTCGGAATTCGGAACTCGGAACTCAGAATTCGGAACACGGAACACGGAATTCGGAACTCGGAAACTCGGAAACTCGGAAACTCGGAATTCGGAACTCGGAACTCGGAACTCGGAACTCAGAACTCGGAACTCGGAACTCAGAATTCGGAATTCGGAATTCGGAACTCGGAACTTGGAACTCGGAACTCGGAACTCGGAACTCGGAACGCGGAACTCAGAACTCGAAATTCGGAACTCGGAACTCGGAATTCGGAACTCGGAACTTGGACCTCGGAAATCAGAACACGGAACACAGAACTCGGAACTCGGACCTCGGACCTCGGACCTCGGAACACGGAACACGGAATTCGGAACTCAGAACTCGGAACTCAGAACTTGACATTCGGAATTCGGAACTCGGAATTCGGAACATGGAACACGGAACACGGAACACAGAACACGGAACTCGGAACTTGAAATTCGGAATTCGGAATTCGGAACTCGGAACTGAGAACGCGGAACTCAGAACTCGCCATTCGGAACTTGGAACTTGGAACACGGAACACGGAACACGGAACACGGAACACGGAACTCGGAACTCGGAACTCGGAACTCGGAACTCGGAACTCGGAATTCGGAACACGGAACTCAGAACTCAGAACTCGGAACTTGGAACATGGAATTCGGAACTCGGAACTCGGAACTCGGAACTCGGTACTCGGTACTCGGTACTCGGAACTCGGAACTCGGAACTGGGAACACGGAACACGGAACTCGGAACTTGGAACTCGGAACTCGGAATTCGTAATTCAGAACACGGAACACAGAACTCGGAACTCGGACCTCGGAACACGGAACACGGAATTCGGAACTCAGAACTCGGAACTCAGAACTTGACATTCGGAATTCGGAACTCGGAATTCGGAACATGGAACACGGAACACGGAACACGGAACATGGAACTCGGAACTTGAAATTCGGAATTCGGAATTCGGAATTCGGAATTCGGAATTCGGAATTCGGAACTCGGAACTCAGAACTCAGAACTCAGAACTCGGAACTCAGAACTTGACATTCGGAATTCGGAACTCGGAATTCGGAACATGGAACTCGGAACTCGGAACACGGAACACGGAACTCGGAACTTGGAACTCGGAACTCTAAATTCGGAACTCAGAACACGGAATTCGGAATTCGGAACTCGGAACTCGGAACATGGAATTCGGAACTCGGAACTCGGAACTCAGAACTCGGAAATCGGAATTTGGAACTCGGAACTGGGAAATCGAAATTCGAAACTCGGAACTCGGAACTCGGAACTCGGAACTCGGAACTCGGAACTCGGAACTCGGAACTCGGAACTCGGAACTCGGAACTCGGAACTCGGAACTCAGAATTCGGAATTCAGAACATGGAATTCGGATGTTGGAACGCGGAACTCAGAACTCAGAACTCTAAATTCGGAACTCAGAACACGGAATTCGGAACTCGGAACTCGGAACTCGGAACTCGGAACTCGGAACACGGAATTCGGAACTCGGAACTCGGAACTCGGAACTCAGAACTCGGAAATCGGAATTCGGAACTCGGAACTGGGAAATCGAAATTCGAAACTCGGAATTCGGAACTCGGAATTCGGAACACGAAATTCGGAACACGGAGTTCGAAACTCAGAACTCAGAACTCGGAACTCGGAACTTGAAATTCGGTATTCGGTACTCAGAATTCGGAACACAGAACACGGAACTCGGAACTCGGAACTCGGAACTCAGAACTCGGAACTCGGAACTTGGACCTCGGAAATCAGAACACGGAACACGGAACACGGAACACGGAACACAGAACACGGAACTCGGAACTCGGAACTCGGAACTCGGAACTTGGACCTCGGAAATCAGAACACGGAACACGGAACACGGAACACGGAACACAGAACTCGGAACTCGGAACTCGGAACTCGGAACTCGGAACTCGGAACTCGGAACTCAGAACTCGGACCTCGGAACTCGGAACACGGAATTCGGAACTCAGAACTCGGAACTCGGTACTCGGAATTCGGAATTCAGAACATGGAATTCGGATGTTGGAACGCGGAACTCAGAACTCAGAACTCTAAATTCGGAACTCAGAACACGGAATTCGGAACTCGGAACTCGGAACTCGGAACACGGAATTCGGAACTCGGAACTCGGAACTGGGAAATCGAAATTCGAAACTCGGAATTCGGAACTCGGAATTCGGAACACGGAATTCGGAACACGGAGTTCGAAACTCAGAACTCAGAACTCGGAACTCGGAACACGGAACACGGAACACAGAACTCGGAACTCGGAACTCGGAACTCGGAACTCGGACCTCAGAACTCGGACCTCGGAACTCGGAACACGGAATTCGGAACTCAGAACTCGGAACTCGGAACTCGGAATTCGGAATTCAGAACATGGAATTCGGATGTTGGAACGCGGAACTCAGAACTCAGAACTCTAAATTCGGAACTCAGAACACGGAATTCGGAACTCGGAACTCGGAACTCGGAACAGGGAATTCGGAACTCGGAACTCAGAACTCGGAAATCGGAATTCGGAACTCGGAACTGGGAAATCGAAATTCGAAACTCGGAATTCGGAACTCGGAATTCGGAACACGGAATTCGGAACACGGAGTTCGAAACTCAGAACTCAGAACTCGGAACTCGGAACACGGAACACGGAACTCGGAACTTGGAACTTGGAACTCGGAACTCGGAATTCGTAACTCGGAACTGAGAACGCGGAACTCAGAACTCGCAATTCGGAACTTGGAACTCGGAACACGGAACACGGAACACGGAACACGGAACTCGGAACTCGGAACTCGGAACTCGGAACTCGGAACACGGAGTTCGAAACTCAGAACTCAGAACTCGGAACTCGGAACTTGAAATTCGGTATTCGGTACTCAGAATTCGGAACACAGAACACGGAACTCGGAACTCGGAACTCGGAAGTTGGAACTCGGAACTCGGAACTTGGACCTCGGTAATCAGAACACGGAACATGGAACACGGACCTCGGAACTCGGACCTCGGATCTCAGATCTCGGAACACGGAATTCGGAATTCGGAACTCGGAACTCGGAACTCGGAACTCGGAACTTGGACCTCGGAACTCAGAATTCGGAACACGGAACACGGAATTCGGAACTCGGAAACTCGGAAACTCGGAATTCGGAACTCAGAACTCGGAACTCGGAACTCGGAACTCGGAACTCGGAACTCGGAACTCAGAATTCGGAATTCGGAATTCGGAACTCGGAACTCGGAATTCGGAATTCAGAACATGGAATTCGGATGTTGGAACGCGGAACTCAGAACTCAGAACTCTAAATTCGGAACTCAGAACACGGAATTCGGAACTCGGAACTCGGAACTCGGAACTCGGAACTCGGAACACGGAATTCGGAACTCGGAACTCGGAACTCGGAACTCAGAACTCGGAAATCGGAATTCGGAACTCGGAACTGGGAAATCGAAATTCGAAACTCGGAATTCGGAACTCGGAATTCGGAACACGGAATTCGGAACACGGAGTTCGAAACTCAGAACTCAGAACTCGGAACTCGGAACTTGAAATTCAGTATTCGGTAATCGGAATTCGGAACACAGAACACGGAACTCGGAACTCGGAACTCGGAACTTGGAACTTGGAACTCGGAACTCGGAACTTGGACCTCGGTAATCAGAACACGGAACATGGAACACGGACCTCGGAACTCGGACCTCGGACCTCGGATCTCGGATCTCGGAACACGGAATTCGGAATTCGGAACTCGGAACTCAGAATTCGGAACACGGAACACGGAATTCGGAACTCGGAAACTCGGAAACTCGGAATTCGGAACTCGGAACTCGGAACTCGGAACTCAGAACTCGGAACTCGGAACTCAGAATTCGGAATTCGGAATTCGGAACTCGGAACTCGGAACTCGGAACGCGGAACTCAGAACTCGAAATTCGGAACTCGGAATTCGGAACTCGGAACTTGGACCTCGGAAATCAGAACACGGAACACAGAACTCGGAACTCGGACCTCGGACCTCGGACCTCGGACCTCGGAACACGGAACACGGAATTCGGAACTCAGAACTCGGAACTCAGAACTTGACATTCGGAATTCGGAACTCGGAATTCGGAACATGGAACACGGAACACGGAACACAGAACACGGAACTCGGAACTTGAAATTCGGAATTCGGAATTCGGAACTCGGAACTTAGAACGCGGAACTCAGAACTCGCCATTCGGAACTTGGAACTTGGAACACGGAACACGGAACACGGAACACGGAACTCGGAACTCGGAACTCGGAACTCGGAACTCGGAACTCGGAACTCGGAATTCGGAACACGGAACTCAGAACTCAGAACTCGGAACTTGGAACATGGAATTCGGAACTCGGAACTGGGAACACGGAACACGGAACTCGGAACTTGGAACTCGGAACTCGGAATTCGTAATTCAGAACACGGAACACAGAACTCGGAACTCGGACCTCGGAACACGGAACACGGAATTCGGAACTCAGAACTCGGAACTCAGAACTTGACATTCGGAATTCGGAACTCGGAATTCGGAACATGGAACACGGAACACGGAACACGGAACATGGAACTCGGAACTTGAAATTCGGAATTCGGAATTCGGAATTCGGAATTCGGAATTCGGAACTCGGAACTCAGAACTCAGAACTCAGAACTCGGAACTCAGAACTTGACATTCGGAATTCGGAACTCGGAATTCGGAACATGGAACTCGGAACTCGGAACACGGAACACGGAACTCGGAACTTGGAACTCGGAACTCTAAATTCGGAACTCAGAACACGGAATTCGGAATTCGGAACTCGGAACTCGGAACATGGAATTCGGAACTCGGAACTCGGAACTCAGAACTCGGAAATCGGAATTTGGAACTCGGAACTGGGAAATCGAAATTCGAAACTCGGAACTCGGAACTCGGAACTCGGAACTCGGAACTCGGAACTCGGAACTCGGAACTCGGAACTCAGAATTCGGAATTCAGAACATGGAATTCGGATGTTGGAACGCGGAACTCAGAACTCAGAACTCTAAATTCGGAACTCAGAACACGGAATTCGGAACTCGGAACTCGGAACTCGGAACTCGGAACTCGGAACACGGAATTCGGAACTCGGAACTCGGAACTCGGAACTCAGAACTCGGAAATCGGAATTCGGAACTCGGAACTGGGAAATCGAAATTCGAAACTCGGAATTCGGAACTCGGAATTCGGAACACGAAATTCGGAACACGGAGTTCGAAACTCAGAACTCAGAACTCGGAACTCGGAACTTGAAATTCGGTATTCGGTACTCAGAATTCGGAACACAGAACACGGAACTCGGAACTCGGAACTCGGAACTCAGAACTCGGAACTCGGAACTTGGACCTCGGAAATCAGAACACGGAACACGGAACACGGAACACGGAACACAGAACACGGAACTCGGAACTCGGAACTCGGAACTCGGAACTTGGACCTCGGAAATCAGAACACGGAACACGGAACACGGAACACGGAACACAGAACTCGGAACTCGGAACTCGGAACTCGGAACTCGGAACTCGGAACTCAGAACTCGGACCTCGGAACTCGGAACACGGAATTCGGAACTCAGAACTCGGAACTCGGTACTCGGAATTCGGAATTCAGAACATGGAATTCGGATGTTGGAACGCGGAACTCAGAACTCAGAACTCTAAATTCGGAACTCAGAACACGGAATTCGGAACTCGGAACTCGGAACTCGGAACACGGAATTCGGAACTCGGAACTCGGAACTCAGAACTCGGAAATCGGAATTCGGAACTCGGAACTCGGAACTGGGAAATCGAAATTCGAAACTCGGAATTCGGAACTTGGAATTCGGAACACGGAATTCGGAACACGGAGTTCGAAACTCAGAACTCAGAACTCGGAACTCGGAACACGGAACACGGAACACAGAACTCGGAACTCGGAACTCGGAACTCGGAACTCGGAACTCGGAACGCGGAACTCAGAACTCGAAATTCGGAACTCGGAATTCGGAACTCGGAACTTGGACCTCGGAAATCAGAACACGGAACACAGAACTCGGAACTCGGAACTCGCAATTCGGAACTTGGAACTCGGAACACGGAACACGGAACACGGAACTCGGAACTCGGAACTCGGAACTCGGAACTCGGAACTCGGAACTCGGAACTCGGAACTCGGAACTCGGAACTCGGAATTCGGAACACGGAACTCAGAACTCGGAACTCGGAACTCGGAACATGGAATTCGGAACTCGGAACTCGGAACTCGGAACTCGGAACTCGGAAGTCGGAACTCGGAATTCGGAACACGGAACTCAGAACTCGGAACTCGGAACTCGGAACATGGAATTCGGAACTCGGAACTCGGAACTCGGAACTCGGAACTCGGTACTCGGTACTCGGAACTCGGAACTCGGAACTGGGAACACGGAACATGGAACTCGGAACTTGGAACTCGGAACTCGGAACTCGGAATTCATAATTCAGAACATGGAATTCGGAAGTTGGAACGCGGAAATCAGAACTCAGAACTCGAAATTCGGAACTCAGAACACGGAATTCGGAACTCGGAACTCGGAACTCAGAACTCGGAACTCGGAACTTGGACCTCGGAAATCAGAACACGGAACACGGAACACGGAACACGGAACACGGAACACAGAACACAGAACACAGAACACGGAACTCGGAACTCGGAACTCGGAACTCGGAACTTGGACCTCGGAAATCAGAACACGGAACACGGAACACGGAACACGGAACACAGAACTCGGAACTCGGAACTCGGAACTCGGAACTCGGAACTCGGAACTCGGACCTCAGAACTCGGACCTCGGAACTCGGAACACGGAATTCGGAACTCAGAACTCGGAACTCGGAACTCGGAATTCGGAACTCAGAACAAGGAATTCGGAACTCGGAACTCGGAACTCGGAACTCGGAACACGGAATTCGGAACTCGGAACTCAGAACTCAGAACTCGGAAATCGGAATTCGGAACTCGGAACTGGGAAATCGAAATTCGAAACTCGGAATTCGGAACTCGGAATTCGGAACACGGAATTCGGAACACGGAGTTCGAAACTCAGAACTCAGAACTCGGAACTCGGAACACGGAACACGGAACTCAGAACTTGGAACTTGGAACTCGGAACTCGGAATTCGTAACTCGGAACTGAGAACGCGGAACTCAGAACTCGCCATTCGGAACTTGGAACTCGGAACACGGAACACAGAACACGGAACACGGAACACGGAACTCGGAACTCGGAACTTGGAACTCGGAACTCGGAACTCGGAACTCGGAACTCGGAACTCGGAACTCGGAACTCGGAACTTGGAACTCGGAACTCGGAATTCGTAATTCAGAACATGGAATTCGGAAGTTGGAACGCGGAACTCAGAACTCAGAACTTGAAATTCGGAACTCAGAACACGGAATTCGGAATTCGGAACTCCTAACTTCGAAATCGAAATTCGAAACTCGGAATTCGGAACTCGGAATTCGGAACACGGAATTCGGAACACGGAGTTCGGAACTCAGAACTCGGAACTCGGAACTCGGAACTTGAAATTCGGTATTCGGTACTCGGAATTCGGAACACGGAACACGGAACACAGAACACGGAACTCGGAACTCGGAACTCGGAACTCGGAACTTGGACCTCGGAAATCAGAACACGGAACACAGAACACGGAACAAAGAACTCGGAACTCGGAACTCGGAACTCGGAACTCGGAACTCGGACCTCAGAACTCGGAACTCGGAACTCGGAACACGGAATTCGGAACTCAGAACTCGGAACTCGGAACTCGGAACTCGGAACTCGGAACTCGGACCTCGGAACTCGGAACGCGGAACTCAGAACTCGAAATTCGGAACTCGGAATTCGGAACTCGGAACTTGGACCTCGGAAATCAGAACACGGAACACAGAACTCGGAACTCGGACCTCGGAACACGGAACACGGAATTCGGAACTCAGAACTCGGAACTCAGAACTTGACATTCGGAATTCGGAACTCGGAATTCGGAACATGGAACACGGAACACGGAACACGGAACATGGAACTCGGAACTTGAAATTCGGAATTCGGAATTCGGAATTCGGAATTCGGAACTCGGAACTCAGAACTCAGAACTCAGAACTCGGAACTCAGAACTTGACATTCGGAATTCGGAACTCGGAATTCGGAACATGGAACTCGGAACTCGGAACACGGAACACGGAACTCGGAACTTGGAACTCGGAACTCTAAATTCGGAACTCAGAACACGGAATTCGGAATTCGGAACTCGGAACTCGGAACACGGAATTCGGAACTCGGAACTCGGAACTCAGAACTCGGAAATCGGAATTTGGAACTCGGAACTGGGAAATCGAAATTCGAAACTCGGAATTCGGAACTCGGAACTCGGAACTCGGAACTCGGAACTCGGAACTCGGAACTCGGAACTCGGAACTCGGAACTCGGAACTCGGAATTCGGAATTCAGAACATGGAATTCGGATGTTGGAACGCGGAACTCAGAACTCAGAACTCTAAATTCGGAACTCAGAACACGGAATTCGGAACTCGGAACTCGGAACTCGGAACTCGGAACACGGAATTCGGAACTCGGAACTCGGAACTCGGAACTCAGAACTCGGAAATCGGAATTCGGAATTCGGAACTCGGAACTGGGAAATCGAAATTCGAAACTCGGAATTCGGAACTCGGAATTCGGAACACGGAATTCGGAACACGGAGTTCGAAACTCAGAACTCAGAACTCGGAACTCGGAACTTGAAATTCGGTATTCGGTACTCAGAATTCGGAACACAGAACACGGAACTCGGAACTCGGAACTCGGAAGTTGGAACTCGGAACTCGGAACTTGGACCTCGGTAATCAGAACACGGAACATGGAACACGGACCTCGGAACTCGGACCTCGGATCTCAGATCTCGGAACACGGAATTCGGAATTCGGAACTCGGAACTCGGAACTCGGAACTCGGAACTTGGACCTCGGAACTCAGAATTCGGAACACGGAACACGGAATTCGGAACTCGGAAACTCGGAAACTCGGAATTCGGAACTCAGAACTCGGAACTCGGAACTCGGAACTCGGAACTCGGAACTCGGAACTCAGAATTCGGAATTCGGAATTCGGAACACGGAATTCGGAACACGGAGTTCGAAACTCAGAACTCAGAACTCGGAACTCGGAACACGGAACACGGAACTCGGAACTTGGAACTTGGAACTCGGAACTCGGAATTCGTAACTCGGAACTGAGAACGCGGAACTCAGAACTCGCCATTCGGAACTTGGAACTCGGAACACGGAACACAGAACACGGAACACGGAACACGGAACTCGGAACTCGGAACTTGGAACTCGGAACTCGGAACTCGGAACTCGGAACTCGGAACTCGGAACTCGGAACTCGGAACTTGGAACTCGGAACTCGGAATTCGTAATTCAGAACATGGAATTCGGAAGTTGGAACGCGGAACTCAGAACTCAGAACTTGAAATTCGGAACTCAGAACACGGAATTCGGAATTCGGAACTCGGAACTTCGAAATCGAAATTCGAAACTCGGAATTCGGAACTCGGAATTCGGAACACGGAATTCGGAACACGGAGTTCGGAACTCAGAACTCGGAACTCGGAACTCGGAACTTGAAATTCGGTATTCGGTACTCGGAATTCGGAACACGGAACACGGAACACAGAACACGGAACTCGGAACTCGGAACTCGGAACTCGGAACTTGGACCTCGGAAATCAGAACACGGAACACAGAACACGGAACAAAGAACTCGGAACTCGGAACTCGGAACTCGGAACTCGGAACTCGGACCTCAGAACTCGGAACTCGGAACTCGGAACACGGAATTCGGAACTCAGAACTCGGAACTCGGAACTCGGAACTCGGAACTCGGAACTCGGACCTCGGAACTCGGAACGCGGAACTCAGAACTCGAAATTCGGAACTCGGAATTCGGAACTCGGAACTTGGACCTCGGAAATCAGAACACGGAACACAGAACTCGGAACTCGGACCTCGGAACACGGAACACGGAATTCGGAACTCAGAACTCGGAACTCAGAACTTGACATTCGGAATTCGGAACTCGGAATTCGGATCATGGAACACGGAACACGGAACACGGAACATGGAACTCGGAACTTGAAATTCGGAATTCGGAATTCGGAATTCGGAATTCGGAACTCGGAACTCAGAACTCAGAACTCAGAACTCGGAACTCAGAACTTGACATTCGGAATTCGGAACTCGGAATTCGGAACATGGAACTCGGAACTCGGAACACGGAACACGGAACTCGGAACTTGGAACTCGGAACTCTAAATTCGGAACTCAGAACACGGAATTCGGAATTCGGAACTCGGAACTCGGAACACGGAATTCGGAACTCGGAACTCGGAACTCAGAACTCGGAAATC
Organism: Coluber constrictor foxii; assembly: GCA_038048745.1. Lineage (NCBI taxonomy): Eukaryota > Metazoa > Chordata > Lepidosauria > Squamata > Colubridae > Coluber > Coluber constrictor. The sequence continues at coordinate 1,384,082 of JAWJVD010000098.1, read as the reverse complement.
GGAATTTGGAACTCGGAACTGGGAAATCGAAATTCGAAACTCGGAATTCGGAACTCGGAACTCGGAACTCGGAACTCGGAACTCGGAACTCGGAACTCGGAACTCGGAACTCGGAACTCGGAACTCGGAATTCGGAATTCAGAACATGGAATTCGGATGTTGGAACGCGGAACTCAGAACTCAGAACTCTAAATTCGGAACTCAGAACACGGAATTCGGAACTCGGAACTCGGAACTCGGAACTCGGAACACGGAATTCGGAACTCGGAACTCGGAACTCGGAACTCAGAACTCGGAAATCGGAATTCGGAACTCGGAACTGGGAAATCGAAATTCGAAACTCGGAATTCGGAACTCGGAATTCGGAACACGGAATTCGGAACACGGAGTTCGAAACTCAGAACTCAGAACTCGGAACTCGGAACTTGAAATTCGGTATTCGGTACTCAGAATTCGGAACACAGAACACGGAACTCGGAACTCGGAACTCGGAAGTTGGAACTCGGAACTCGGAACTTGGACCTCGGTAATCAGAACACGGAACATGGAACACGGACCTCGGAACTCGGACCTCGGATCTCAGATCTCGGAACACGGAATTCGGAATTCGGAACTCGGAACTCGGAACTCGGAACTCGGAACTTGGACCTCGGAACTCAGAATTCGGAACACGGAACACGGAATTCGGAACTCGGAAACTCGGAAACTCGGAATTCGGAACTCAGAACTCGGAACTCGGAACTCGGAACTCGGAACTCGGAACTCGGAACTCAGAATTCGGAATTCGGAATTCGGAACTCGGAACTCGGAATTCGGAATTCAGAACATGGAATTCGGATGTTGGAACGCGGAACTCAGAACTCAGAACTCTAAATTCGGAACTCAGAACACGGAATTCGGAACTCGGAACTCGGAACTCGGAACTCGGAACACGGAATTCGGAACTCGGAACTCGGAACTCGGAACTCAGAACTCGGAAATCGGAATTCGGAACTCGGAACTGGGAAATCGAAATTCGAAACTCGGAATTCGGAACTCGGAACTCGGAACACGGAATTCGGAACTCAGAACTCGGAACTCGGAACTCGGAACTCGGAACTCGGACCTCGGAACTCGGAACGCGGAACTCAGAACTCGAAATTCGGAACTCGGAATTCGGAACTCGGAACTTGGACCTCGGAAATCAGAACACGGAACACAGAACTCGGAACTCGGACCTCGGAACACGGAACACGGAATTCGGAACTCAGAACTCGGAACTCAGAACTTGACATTCGGAATTCGGAACTCGGAATTCGGAACATGGAACACGGAACACGGAACACGGAACATGGAACTCGGAACTTGAAATTCGGAATTCGGAATTCGGAATTCGGAATTCGGAATTCGGAATTCGGAACTCGGAACTCAGAACTCAGAACTCAGAACTCGGAACTCAGAACTTGACATTCGGAATTCGGAACTCGGAATTCGGAACATGGAACTCGGAACTCGGAACACGGAACACGGAACTCGGAACTTGGAACTCGGAACTCTAAATTCGGAACTCAGAACACGGAATTCGGAATTCGGAACTCGGAACTCGGAACACGGAATTCGGAACTCGGAACTCGGAACTCGGAACTCAGAACTCGGAAATCGGAATTTGGAACTCGGAACTGGGAAATCGAAATTCGAAACTCGGAATTCGGAACTCGGAACTCGGAACTCGGAACTCGGAACTCGGAACTCGGAACTCGGAACTCGGAACTCGGAACTCGGAATTCGGAATTCAGAACATGGAATTCGGATGTTGGAACGCGGAACTCAGAACTCAGAACTCTAAATTCGGAACTCAGAACACGGAATTCGGAACTCGGAACTCGGAACTCGGAACTCGGAACACGGAATTCGGAACTCGGAACTCGGAACTCGGAACTCAGAACTCGGAAATCGGAATTCGGAACTCGGAACTGGGAAATCGAAATTCGAAACTCGGAATTCGGAATTCGGAATTCGGAACACGGAATTCGGAACACGGAGTTCGAAACTCAGAACTCAGAACTCGGAACTCGGAACTTGAAATTCGGTATTCGGTACTCAGAATTCGGAACACAGAACACGGAACTCGGAACTCGGAACTCGGAAGTTGGAACTCGGAACTCGGAACTTGGACCTCGGTAATCAGAACACGGAACATGGAACACGGACCTCGGAACTCGGACCTCGGATCTCAGATCTCGGAACACGGAATTCGGAATTCGGAACTCGGAACTCGGAACTCGGAACTCGGAACTTGGACCTCGGAACTCAGAATTCGGAACACGGAACACGGAATTCGGAACTCGGAAACTCGGAAACTCGGAATTCGGAACTCAGAACTCGGAACTCGGAACTCGGAACTCGGAACTCGGAACTCGGAACTCAGAATTCGGAATTCGGAATTCGGAACTCGGAACTCGGAATTCGGAATTCAGAACATGGAATTCGGATGTTGGAACGCGGAACTCAGAACTCAGAACTCTAAATTCGGAACTCAGAACACGGAATTCGGAACTCGGAACTCGGAACTCGGAACTCGGAACACGGAATTCGGAACTCGGAACTCGGAACTCGGAACTCGGAACTCAGAACTCGGAAATCGGAATTCGGAACTCGGAACTGGGAAATCGAAATTCGAAACTCGGAATTCGGAACTCGGAATTCGGAACACGGAATTCGGAACACGGAGTTCGAAACTCAGAACTCAGAACTCGGAACTCGGAACTTGAAATTCGGTATTCGGTAATCGGAATTCGGAACACAGAACACGGAACTCGGAACTCGGAACTCGGAACTTGGAACTTGGAACTTGGAACTCGGAACTTGGACCTCGGTAATCAGAACACGGAACATGGAACACGGACCTCGGAACTCGGACCTCGGACCTCGGATCTCGGATCTCGGATCTCGGAACACGGAATTCGGAATTCGGAACTCGGAACTCAGAATTCGGAACACGGAACACGGAATTCGGAACTCGGAAACTCGGAAACTCGGAAACTCGGAATTCGGAACTCGGAACTCGGAACTCGGAACTCAGAACTCGGAACTCGGAACTCAGAATTCGGAATTCGGAATTCGGAACTCGGAACTTGGAACTCGGAACTCGGAACTCGGAACTCGGAACGCGGAACTCAGAACTCGAAATTCGGAACTCGGAACTCGGAATTCGGAACTCGGAACTTGGACCTCGGAAATCAGAACACGGAACACAGAACTCGGAACTCGGACCTCGGACCTCGGACCTCGGAACACGGAACACGGAATTCGGAACTCAGAACTCGGAACTCAGAACTTGACATTCGGAATTCGGAACTCGGAATTCGGAACATGGAACACGGAACACGGAACACAGAACACGGAACTCGGAACTTGAAATTCGGAATTCGGAATTCGGAACTCGGAACTGAGAACGCGGAACTCAGAACTCGCCATTCGGAACTTGGAACTTGGAACACGGAACACGGAACACGGAACACGGAACACGGAACTCGGAACTCGGAACTCGGAACTCGGAACTCGGAACTCGGAATTCGGAACACGGAACTCAGAACTCAGAACTCGGAACTTGGAACATGGAATTCGGAACTCGGAACTCGGAACTCGGAACTCGGTACTCGGTACTCGGTACTCGGAACTCGGAACTCGGAACTGGGAACACGGAACACGGAACTCGGAACTTGGAACTCGGAACTCGGAATTCGTAATTCAGAACACGGAACACAGAACTCGGAACTCGGACCTCGGAACACGGAACACGGAATTCGGAACTCAGAACTCGGAACTCAGAACTTGACATTCGGAATTCGGAACTCGGAATTCGGAACATGGAACACGGAACACGGAACACGGAACATGGAACTCGGAACTTGAAATTCGGAATTCGGAATTCGGAATTCGGAATTCGGAATTCGGAATTCGGAACTCGGAACTCAGAACTCAGAACTCAGAACTCGGAACTCAGAACTTGACATTCGGAATTCGGAACTCGGAATTCGGAACATGGAACTCGGAACTCGGAACACGGAACACGGAACTCGGAACTTGGAACTCGGAACTCTAAATTCGGAACTCAGAACACGGAATTCGGAATTCGGAACTCGGAACTCGGAACATGGAATTCGGAACTCGGAACTCGGAACTCAGAACTCGGAAATCGGAATTTGGAACTCGGAACTGGGAAATCGAAATTCGAAACTCGGAACTCGGAACTCGGAACTCGGAACTCGGAACTCGGAACTCGGAACTCGGAACTCGGAACTCGGAACTCGGAACTCGGAACTCGGAACTCAGAATTCGGAATTCAGAACATGGAATTCGGATGTTGGAACGCGGAACTCAGAACTCAGAACTCTAAATTCGGAACTCAGAACACGGAATTCGGAACTCGGAACTCGGAACTCGGAACTCGGAACTCGGAACTCGGAACACGGAATTCGGAACTCGGAACTCGGAACTCGGAACTCAGAACTCGGAAATCGGAATTCGGAACTCGGAACTGGGAAATCGAAATTCGAAACTCGGAATTCGGAACTCGGAATTCGGAACACGGAGTTCGAAACTCAGAACTCAGAACTCGGAACTCGGAACTTGAAATTCGGTATTCGGTACTCAGAATTCGGAACACAGAACACGGAACTCGGAACTCGGAACTCGGAACTCAGAACTCGGAACTCGGAACTTGGACCTCGGAAATCAGAACACGGAACACGGAACATGGAACACGGAACACAGAACACGGAACTCGGAACTCGGAACTCGGAACTCGGAACTTGGACCTCGGAAATCAGAACACGGAACACGGAACACGGAACACGGAACACAGAACTCGGAACTCGGAACTCGGAACTCGGAACTCGGAACTCGGAACTCGGAATTCAGAACTCGGACCTCGGAACTCGGAACACGGAATTCGGAACTCAGAACTCGGAACTCGGTACTCGGAATTCGGAATTCAGAACATGGAATTCGGATGTTGGAACGCGGAACTCAGAACTCAGAACTCTAAATTCGGAACTCAGAACACGGAATTCGGAACTCGGAACTCGGAACTCGGAACACGGAATTCGGAACTCGGAACTCGGAACTGGGAAATCGAAATTCGAAACTCGGAATTCGGAACTCGGAATTCGGAACACGGAATTCGGAACACGGAGTTCGAAACTCAGAACTCAGAACTCGGAACTCGGAACACGGAACACGGAACACAGAACTCGGAACTCGGAACTCGGAACTCGGAACTCGGACCTCAGAACTCGGACCTCGGAACTCGGAACACGGAATTCGGAACTCAGAACTCGGAACTCGGAACTCGGAATTCGGAATTCAGAACATGGAATTCGGATGTTGGAACGCGGAACTCAGAACTCAGAACTCTAAATTCGGAACTCAGAACACGGAATTCGGAACTCGGAACTCGGAACTCGGAACAGGGAATTCGGAACTCGGAACTCAGAACTCGGAAATCGGAATTCGGAACTCGGAACTGGGAAATCGAAATTCGAAACTCGGAATTCGGAACTCGGAATTCGGAACACGGAATTCGGAACACGGAGTTCGAAACTCAGAACTCAGAACTCGGAACTCGGAACACGCAACACGGAACTCGGAACTTGGAACTTGGAACTCGGAACTCGGAATTCGTAACTCGGAACTGAGAACGCGGAACTCAGAACTCGCAATTCGGAACTTGGAACTCGGAACACGGAACACGGAACACGGAACACGGAACTCGGAACTCGGAACTCGGAACTCGGAACTCGGAACACGGAGTTCGAAACTCAGAACTCAGAACTCGGAACTCGGAACTTGAAATTCGGTATTCGGTACTCAGAATTCGGAACACAGAACACGGAACTCGGAACTCGGAACTCGGAAGTTGGAACTCGGAACTCGGAACTTGGACCTCGGTAATCAGAACACGGAACATGGAACACGGACCTCGGAACTCGGACCTCGGATCTCAGATCTCGGAACACGGAATTCGGAATTCGGAACTCGGAACTCGGAACTCGGAACTCGGAACTTGGACCTCGGAACTCAGAATTCGGAACACGGAACACGGAATTCGGAACTCGGAAACTCGGAAACTCGGAATTCGGAACTCAGAACTCGGAACTCGGAACTCGGAACTCGGAACTCGGAACTCGGAACTCAGAATTCGGAATTCGGAATTCGGAACTCGGAACTCGGAATTCGGAATTCAGAACATGGAATTCGGATGTTGGAACGCGGAACTCAGAACTCAGAACTCTAAATTCGGAACTCAGAACACGGAATTCGGAACTCGGAACTCGGAACTCGGAACTCGGAACACGGAATTCGGAACTCGGAACTCGGAACTCGGAACTCGGAACTCAGAACTCGGAAATCGGAATTCGGAACTCGGAACTGGGAAATCGAAATTCGAAACTCGGAATTCGGAACTCGGAATTCGGAACACGGAATTCGGAACACGGAGTTCGAAACTCAGAACTCAGAACTCGGAACTCGGAACTTGAAATTCGGTATTCGGTAATCGGAATTCGGAACACAGAACACGGAACTCGGAACTCGGAACTCGGAACTTGGAACTTGGAACTTGGAACTCGGAACTTGGACCTCGGTAATCAGAACACGGAACATGGAACACGGACCTCGGAACTCGGACCTCGGACCTCGGATCTCGGATCTCGGATCTCGGAACACGGAATTCGGAATTCGGAACTCGGAACTCAGAATTCGGAACACGGAACACGGAATTCGGAACTCGGAAACTCGGAAACTCGGAAACTCGGAATTCGGAACTCGGAACTCGGAACTCGGAACTCAGAACTCGGAACTCGGAACTCAGAATTCGGAATTCGGAATTCGGAACTCGGAACTTGGAACTCGGAACTCGGAACTCGGAACTCGGAACGCGGAACTCAGAACTCGAAATTCGGAACTCGGAACTCGGAATTCGGAACTCGGAACTTGGACCTCGGAAATCAGAACACGGAACACAGAACTCGGAACTCGGACCTCGGACCTCGGACCTCGGAACACGGAACACGGAATTCGGAACTCAGAACTCGGAACTCAGAACTTGACATTCGGAATTCGGAACTCGGAATTCGGAACATGGAACACGGAACACGGAACACAGAACACGGAACTCGGAACTTGAAATTCGGAATTCGGAATTCGGAACTCGGAACTGAGAACGCGGAACTCAGAACTCGCCATTCGGAACTTGGAACTTGGAACACGGAACACGGAACACGGAACACGGAACACGGAACTCGGAACTCGGAACTCGGAACTCGGAACTCGGAACTCGGAATTCGGAACACGGAACTCAGAACTCAGAACTCGGAACTTGGAACATGGAATTCGGAACTCGGAACTCGGAACTCGGAACTCGGTACTCGGTACTCGGTACTCGGAACTCGGAACTCGGAACTGGGAACACGGAACACGGAACTCGGAACTTGGAACTCGGAACTCGGAATTCGTAATTCAGAACACGGAACACAGAACTCGGAACTCGGACCTCGGAACACGGAACACGGAATTCGGAACTCAGAACTCGGAACTCAGAACTTGACATTCGGAATTCGGAACTCGGAATTCGGAACATGGAACACGGAACACGGAACACGGAACATGGAACTCGGAACTTGAAATTCGGAATTCGGAATTCGGAATTCGGAATTCGGAATTCGGAATTCGGAACTCGGAACTCAGAACTCAGAACTCAGAACTCGGAACTCAGAACTTGACATTCGGAATTCGGAACTCGGAATTCGGAACATGGAACTCGGAACTCGGAACACGGAACACGGAACTCGGAACTTGGAACTCGGAACTCTAAATTCGGAACTCAGAACACGGAATTCGGAATTCGGAACTCGGAACTCGGAACATGGAATTCGGAACTCGGAACTCGGAACTCAGAACTCGGAAATCGGAATTTGGAACTCGGAACTGGGAAATCGAAATTCGAAACTCGGAACTCGGAACTCGGAACTCGGAACTCGGAACTCGGAACTCGGAACTCGGAACTCGGAACTCGGAACTCGGAACTCGGAACTCGGAACTCAGAATTCGGAATTCAGAACATGGAATTCGGATGTTGGAACGCGGAACTCAGAACTCAGAACTCTAAATTCGGAACTCAGAACACGGAATTCGGAACTCGGAACTCGGAACTCGGAACTCGGAACTCGGAACTCGGAACACGGAATTCGGAACTCGGAACTCGGAACTCGGAACTCAGAACTCGGAAATCGGAATTCGGAACTCGGAACTGGGAAATCGAAATTCGAAACTCGGAATTCGGAACTCGGAATTCGGAACACGGAGTTCGAAACTCAGAACTCAGAACTCGGAACTCGGAACTTGAAATTCGGTATTCGGTACTCAGAATTCGGAACACAGAACACGGAACTCGGAACTCGGAACTCGGAACTCAGAACTCGGAACTCGGAACTTGGACCTCGGAAATCAGAACACGGAACACGGAACATGGAACACGGAACACAGAACACGGAACTCGGAACTCGGAACTCGGAACTCGGAACTTGGACCTCGGAAATCAGAACACGGAACACGGAACACGGAACACGGAACACAGAACTCGGAACTCGGAACTCGGAACTCGGAACTCGGAACTCGGAACTCGGAATTCAGAACTCGGACCTCGGAACTCGGAACACGGAATTCGGAACTCAGAACTCGGAACTCGGTACTCGGAATTCGGAATTCAGAACATGGAATTCGGATGTTGGAACGCGGAACTCAGAACTCAGAACTCTAAATTCGGAACTCAGAACACGGAATTCGGAACTCGGAACTCGGAACTCGGAACACGGAATTCGGAACTCGGAACTCGGAACTGGGAAATCGAAATTCGAAACTCGGAATTCGGAACTCGGAATTCGGAACACGGAATTCGGAACACGGAGTTCGAAACTCAGAACTCAGAACTCGGAACTCGGAACACGGAACACGGAACACAGAACTCGGAACTCGGAACTCGGAACTCGGAACTCGGACCTCAGAACTCGGACCTCGGAACTCGGAACACGGAATTCGGAACTCAGAACTCGGAACTCGGAACTCGGAATTCGGAATTCAGAACATGGAATTCGGATGTTGGAACGCGGAACTCAGAACTCAGAACTCTAAATTCGGAACTCAGAACACGGAATTCGGAACTCGGAACTCGGAACTCGGAACAGGGAATTCGGAACTCGGAACTCAGAACTCGGAAATCGGAATTCGGAACTCGGAACTGGGAAATCGAAATTCGAAACTCGGAATTCGGAACTCGGAATTCGGAACACGGAATTCGGAACACGGAGTTCGAAACTCAGAACTCAGAACTCGGAACTCGGAACACGCAACACGGAACTCGGAACTTGGAACTTGGAACTCGGAACTCGGAATTCGTAACTCGGAACTGAGAACGCGGAACTCAGAACTCGCAATTCGGAACTTGGAACTCGGAACACGGAACACGGAACACGGAACACGGAACTCGGAACTCGGAACTCGGAACTCGGAACTCGGAACACGGAGTTCGAAACTCAGAACTCAGAACTCGGAACTCGGAACTTGAAATTCGGTATTCGGTACTCAGAATTCGGAACACAGAACACGGAACTCGGAACTCGGAACTCGGAAGTTGGAACTCGGAACTCGGAACTTGGACCTCGGTAATCAGAACACGGAACATGGAACACGGACCTCGGAACTCGGACCTCGGATCTCAGATCTCGGAACACGGAATTCGGAATTCGGAACTCGGAACTCGGAACTCGGAACTCGGAACTTGGACCTCGGAACTCAGAATTCGGAACACGGAACACGGAATTCGGAACTCGGAAACTCGGAAACTCGGAATTCGGAACTCAGAACTCGGAACTCGGAACTCGGAACTCGGAACTCGGAACTCGGAACTCAGAATTCGGAATTCGGAATTCGGAACTCGGAACTCGGAATTCGGAATTCAGAACATGGAATTCGGATGTTGGAACGCGGAACTCAGAACTCAGAACTCTAAATTCGGAACTCAGAACACGGAATTCGGAACTCGGAACTCGGAACTCGGAACTCGGAACTCGGAACACGGAATTCGGAACTCGGAACTCGGAACTCGGAACTCAGAACTCGGAAATCGGAATTCGGAACTCGGAACTGGGAAATCGAAATTCGAAACTCGGAATTCGGAACTCGGAATTCGGAACACGGAATTCGGAACACGGAGTTCGAAACTCAGAACTCAGAACTCGGAACTCGGAACTTGAAATTCAGTATTCGGTAATCGGAATTCGGAACACAGAACACGGAACTCGGAACTCGGAACTCGGAACTTGGAACTTGGAACTCGGAACTTGGACCTCGGTAATCAGAACACGGAACATGGAACACGGACCTCGGAACTCGGACCTCGGACCTCGGATCTCGGATCTCGGAACACGGAATTCGGAATTCGGAACTCGGAACTCAGAATTCGGAACACGGAACACGGAATTCGGAACTCGGAAACTCGGAAACTCGGAATTCGGAACTCGGAACTCGGAACTCGGAACTCAGAACTCGGAACTCGGAACTCAGAATTCGGAATTCGGAATTCGGAACTCTCGGAACGCGGAACTCAGAACTCGAAATTCGGAACTCGGAATTCGGAACTCGGAACTTGGACCTCGGAAATCAGAACACGGAACACAGAACTCGGAACTCGGACCTCGGACCTCGGACCTCGGAACACGGAACACGGAATTCGGAACTCAGAACTCGGAACTCAGAACTTGACATTCGGAATTCGGAACTCGGAATTCGGAACATGGAACACGGAACACGGAACACAGAACACGGAACTCGGAACTTGAAATTCGGAATTCGGAATTCGGAACTCGGAACTTAGAACGCGGAACTCAGAACTCGCCATTCGGAACTTGGAACTTGGAACACGGAACACGGAACACGGAACACGGAACTCGGAACTCGGAACTCGGAACTCGGAACTCGGAACTCGGAACTCGGAATTCGGAACACGGAACTCAGAACTCAGAACTCGGAACTTGGAACATGGAATTCGGAACTCGGAACTCGGAACTCGGAACTCGGTACTCGGTACTCGGAACTCGGAACTCGGAACTGGGAACACGGAACACGGAACTCGGAACTTGGAACTCGGAACTCGGAATTCGTAATTCAGAACACGGAACACAGAACTCGGAACTCGGACCTCGGAACACGGAACACGGAATTCGGAACTCAGAACTCGGAACTCAGAACTTGACATTCGGAATTCGGAACTCGGAATTCGGAACATGGAACACGGAACACGGAACACGGAACATGGAACTCGGAACTTGAAATTCGGAATTCGGAATTCGGAATTCGGAATTCGGAATTCGGAACTCGGAACTCAGAACTCAGAACTCAGAACTCGGAACTCAGAACTTGACATTCGGAATTCGGAACTCGGAATTCGGAACATGGAACTCGGAACTCGGAACACGGAACACGGAACTCGGAACTTGGAACTCGGAACTCTAAATTCGGAACTCAGAACACGGAATTCGGAATTCGGAACTCGGAACTCGGAACATGGAATTCGGAACTCGGAACTCGGAACTCAGAACTCGGAAATCGGAATTTGGAACTCGGAACTGGGAAATCGAAATTCGAAACTCGGAACTCGGAACTCGGAACTCGGAACTCGGAACTCGGAACTCGGAACTCGGAACTCGGAACTCGGAACTCGGAACTCGGAACTCAGAATTCGGAATTCAGAACATGGAATTCGGATGTTGGAACGCGGAACTCAGAACTCAGAACTCTAAATTCGGAACTCAGAACACGGAATTCGGAACTCGGAACTCGGAACTCGGAACTCGGAACTCGGAACTCGGAACACGGAATTCGGAACTCGGAACTCGGAACTCGGAACTCAGAACTCGGAAATCGGAATTCGGAACTCGGAACTGGGAAATCGAAATTCGAAACTCGGAATTCGGAACTCGGAATTCGGAACACGAAATTCGGAACACGGAGTTCGAAACTCAGAACTCAGAACTCGGAACTCGGAACTTGAAATTCGGTATTCGGTACTCAGAATTCGGAACACAGAACACGGAACTCGGAACTCGGAACTCGGAACTCAGAACTCGGAACTCGGAACTTGGACCTCGGAAATCAGAACACGGAACACGGAACACGGAACACGGAACACAGAACACGGAACTCGGAACTCGGAACTCGGAACTCGGAACTTGGACCTCGGAAATCAGAACACGGAACACGGAACACGGAACACGGAACACAGAACTCGGAACTCGGAACTCGGAACTCGGAACTCGGAACTCGGAACTCAGAACTCGGACCTCGGAACTCGGAACACGGAATTCGGAACTCAGAACTCGGAACTCGGTACTCGGAATTCGGAATTCAGAACATGGAATTCGGATGTTGGAACGCGGAACTCAGAACTCAGAACTCTAAATTCGGAACTCAGAACACGGAATTCGGAACTCGGAACTCGGAACTCGGAACACGGAATTCGGAACTCGGAACTCGGAACTCAGAACTCGGAAATCGGAATTCGGAACTCGGAACTCGGAACTGGGAAATCGAAATTCGAAACTCGGAATTCGGAACTTGGAATTCGGAACACGGAATTCGGAACACGGAGTTCGAAACTCAGAACTCAGAACTCGGAACTCGGAACACGGAACACGGAACACAGAACTCGGAACTCGGAACTCGGAACTCGGAACTCGGACCTCAGAACTCGGACCTCGGAACTCGGAACACGGAATTCGGAACTCAGAACTCGGAACTCGGAACTCGGAATTCGGAATTCAGAACATGGAATTCGGATGTTGGAACGCGGAACTCAGAACTCAGAACTCTAAATTCGGAACTCAGAACACGGAATTCGGAACTCGGAACTCGGAACTCGGAACAGGGAATTCGGAACTCGGAACTCAGAACTCGGAAATCGGAATTCGGAACTCGGAACTGGGAAATCGAAATTCGAAACTCGGAATTCGGAACTCGGAATTCGGAACACGGAATTCGGAACACGGAGTTCGAAACTCAGAACTCAGAACTCGGAACTCGGAACACGGAACACGGAACTCGGAACTTGGAACTTGGAACTCGGAACTCGGAATTCGTAACTCGGAACTGAGAACGCGGAACTCAGAACTCGCAATTCGGAACTTGGAACTCGGAACACGGAACACGGAACACGGAACACGGAACTCGGAACTCGGAACTCGGAACTCGGAACTCGGAACACGGAATTCGGAACTCGGAACTCGGAACTCAGAACTCGGAAATCGGAATTCGGAACTCGGAACTGGGAAATCGAAATTCGAAACTCGGAATTCGGAACTCGGAATTCGGAACACGGAATTCGGAACACGGAGTTCGAAACTCAGAACTCAGAACTCGGAACTCGGAACACGGAACACGGAACACAGAACTCGGAACTCGGAACTCGGAACTCGGAACTCGGAACTCGGAACTCGGACCTCAGAACTCGGACCTCGGAACTCGGAACACGGAATTCGGAACTCAGAACTCGGAACTCGGAACTCGGAATTCGGAATTCAGAACATGGAATTCGGATGTTGGAACGCGGAACTCAGAACTCAGAACTCTAAATTCGGAACTCAGAACACGGAATTCGGAACTCGGAACTCGGAACTCGGAACAGGGAATTCGGAACTCGGAACTCAGAACTCGGAAATCGGAATTCGGAACTCGGAACTGGGAAATCGAAATTCGAAACTCGGAATTCGGAACTCGGAATTCGGAACACGGAATTCGGAACACGGAGTTCGAAACTCAGAACTCAGAACTCGGAACTCGGAACACGGAACACGGAACTCGGAACTTGGAACTTGGAACTTGGAACTTGGAACTCGGAATTCGTAACTCGGAACTGAGAACGCGGAACTCAGAACTCGCAATTCGGAACTTGGAACTCGGAACACGGAACACGGAACACGGAACTCGGAACTCAGAACTCGGAACTCGGAACTCGGAACTCGGAACTCGGAACTCGGAACTCGGAACTCGGAATTCGGAACACGGAACTCGGAACTCGGAACTCGGAACTTGGAACATGGAATTCGGAACTCGGAACTCGGAACTCGGAACTCGGTACTCGGTACTCGGAACTCGGAACTCGGAACTCGGAACACGGAACACGGAACTCGGAACTTGGAACTCGGAACTCGGAACTCGGAATTCGTAATTCAGAACATGGAATTCGGAAGTTGGAACGCGGAAATCAGAACTCAGAACTCGAAATTCGGAACTCAGAACACGGAATTCGGAACTCGGAACTCAGAACTCGGAACTCGGAACTTGGACCTCGGAAATCAGAACACGGAACACGGAACACGGAACACAGAACACGGAACTCGGAACTCAGAACTCGGAACTCGGAACTTGGACCTCGGAAATCAGAACACGGAACACGGAACACGGAACACGGAACACAGAACACGGAACTCGGAACTCGGAACTCGGAACTCGGAACTTGGACCTCGGAAATCAGAACACGGAACACGGAACACGGAACACGGAACACAGAACTCGGAACTCGGAACTCGGAACTCGGAACTCGGAACTCGGACCTCAGAACTCGGACCTCGGAACTCGGAACACGGAATTCGGAACTCAGAACTTGGAACTCGGAACTCGGAATTCGGAATTCAGAACATGGAATTCGGATGTTGGAACGCGGAACTCAGAACTCAGAACTCTAAATTCGGAACTCAGAACACGGAATTCGGAACTCGGAACTCGGAACTCGGAACTCGGAACTCAGAACTCAGAACTCGGAAATCGGAATTCGGAACTCGGAACTGGGAAATCGAAATTCGAAACTCGGAATTCGGAACTCGGAATTCGGAATTCGTAACTCGGAACTGAGAACGCGGAACTCAGAACTCGCCATTCGGAACTTGGAACTCGGAACACGGAACACGGAACACGGAACACGGAATACGGAACTCGGAACTCGGAACTCGGAACTCGGAACTCGGAACTCGGAACTCGGAACTCGGAACTCGGAACTTGGAACTCGGAACTCGGAATTCGTAATTCAGAACATGGAATTCGGAAGTTGGAACGCGGAACTCAGAACTCAGAACTTGAAATTCGGAACTCAGAACACGGAATTCGGAATTCGGAATTCGGAACTCGGAACTTCGAAATCGAAATTCGAAACTCGGAATTCGGAACTCGGAATTCGGAACACGGAATTCGGAACACGGAGTTCGGAACTCAGAACTCGGAACTCGGAACTCGGAACTCGGAACTCGGAACTTGAAATTCGGTATTCGGTACTCGGAATTCGGAACACGAAACACGGAACACGGAACACAGAACACGGAACTCGGAATTCGGAACTCGGAACTCGGAACTTGGACCTCGGAAATCAGAACACGGAACACAGAACACGGAACACAGAACTCGGAACTCGGAACTCGGAACTCGGACCTCAGAACTCGGAACTCGGAACTCGGAACTCGGAACTCGGAACTCGGAACACGGAATTCGGAACTCAGAACTCGGAACTCGGAACTCGGAACTCGGAACTCGGAACTCGGAACTCGGAACTCAGACCTCGGAACTCGGAACGCGGAACTCAGAACTCGAAATTCTGAACTCGGAATTCGGAACTCGGAACTTGGACCTCGGAAATCAGAACACGGAACACAGAACTCGGAACTCGGACCTCGGAACACGGAACACGGAATTCGGAACTCAGAACTCGGAACTCAGAACTTGACATTCGGAATTCGGAACTCGGAATTCGGAACATGGAACACGGAACACGGAACACGGAACACGGAACTCGGAACTTGAAATTCGGAATTCGGAATTCGGAATTCGGAACTCGGAACTCAGAACTCAGAACTCAGAACTCGGAACTCAGAACTTGACATTCGGAATTCGGAACTCGGAATTCGGAACATGGAACTCGGAACTCGGAACACGGAACACGGAACTCGGAACTTGGAACTCGGAACTCTAAATTCGGAACTCAGAACACGGAATTCGGAATTCGGAACTCGGAACTCGGAACACGGAATTCGGAACTCGGAACTCGGAACTCAGAACTCGGAAATCGGAATTTGGAACTCGGAACTGGGAAATCGAAATTCGAAACTCGGAATTCGGAACTCGGAACTCGGAACTCGGAACTCGGAACTCGGAATTCAGAATTCGGAATTCAGAACATGGAATTCGGATGTTGGAACGCGGAACTCAGAACTCAGAACTCTAAATTCGGAACTCAGAACACGGAATTCGGAACTCGGAACTCGGAACTCGGAACTCGGAACACGGAATTCGGAACTCGGAACTCGGAACTCGGAACTCGGAACTCAGAACTCGGAAATCGGAATTCGGAACTCGGAACTGGGAAATCGAAA
The DNA here is from genome assembly GCA_038048745.1 of Coluber constrictor foxii. NCBI lineage: Eukaryota > Metazoa > Chordata > Lepidosauria > Squamata > Colubridae > Coluber > Coluber constrictor. The sequence continues at coordinate 1,367,631 of JAWJVD010000098.1, read as the reverse complement.
TTCGAAACTCGGAATTCGGAACTCGGAATTCGGAACACGGAATTCGGAACACGGAGTTCGAAACTCAGAACTCAGAACTCGGAACTCGGAACTTGAAATTCGGTATTCGGTACTCAGAATTCGGAACACAGAACACGGAACTCGGAACTCGGAACTCGGAAGTTGGAACTCGGAACTCGGAACTTGGACCTCGGTAATCAGAACACGGAACATGGAACACGGACCTCGGAACTCGGACCTCGGATCTCGGATCTCGGAACACGGAATTCGGAATTCGGAACTCGGAACTCGGAACTCGGAACTCGGAACTTGGACCTCGGAACTCAGAATTCGGAACACGGAACACGGAATTCGGAACTCGGAAACTCGGAAACTCGGAATTCGGAACTCAGAACTCGGAACTCGGAACTCGGAACTCGGAACTCGGAACTCGGAACTCGGAACTCAGAATTCGGAATTCGGAATTCGGAATTCGGAATTCGGAACCAGGAACTCGGAACTCGGAAATCGGAATTTGGAACTCGGAACTGGGAAATCGAAATTCGAAACTCAGAATTCGGAACTCGGAACTCGGAACACGGAACTCGGAATTCGGAATTCAGAACATGGAATTCGGATGTTGGAACGCGGAACTCAGAACTCAGAACTCTAAATTCGGAACTCAGAACACGGAATTCGGAACTCGGAACTCGGAACTCGGAACACGGAACTCGGAACTCGGAACTCGGAACTCGGAACTCAGAACTCGGAAATCGGAATTCGGAACTCGGAACTGGGAAATCGAAATTCGAAACTCGGAATTCGGAACTCGGAATTCGGAACACGGAATTCGGAACACGGAGTTCGAAACTCAGAACTCAGAACTCGGAACTCGGAACTTGAAATTCGGTATTCGGTAATCGGAATTCGGAACACAGAACACGGAACTCGGAACTCGGAACTCGGAACTTGGAACTTGGAACTCGGAACTTGGACCTCGGTAATCAGAACACGGAACATGGAACACGGACCTCGGAACTCGGACCTCGGATCTCGGATCTCGGAACACGGAATTCGGAATTCGGAATTCGGAACTCGGAACTCAGAATTCGGAACACGGAACACGGAATTCGGAACTCGGAAACTCGGAAACTCGGAATTCGGAACTCAGAACTCGGAACTCGGAACTCGGAACTCGGACCTCGGAACACGGAACACGGAATTCGGAACTCAGAACTCGGAACTCAGAACTTGACATTCGGAATTCGGAACTCGGAATTCGGAACATGGAACACGGAACACGGAACACGGAACACGGAACTCGGAACTTGAAATTCGGAATTCGGAATTCGGAATTCGGAACTCGGAACTCAGAACTCAGAACTCAGAACTCGGAACTCAGAACTTGACATTCGGAATTCGGAACTCGGAATTCGGAACATGGAACTCGGAACTCGGAACACGGAACACGGAACTCGGAACTTGGAACTCGGAACTCTAAATTCGGAACTCAGAACACGGAATTCGGAATTCGGAACTCGGAACTCGGAACACGGAATTCGGAACTCGGAACTCGGAACTCAGAACTCGGAAATCGGAATTTGGAACTCGGAACTGGGAAATCGAAATTCGAAACTCGGAATTCGGAACTCGGAACTCGGAACTCGGAACTCGGAACTCGGAATTCAGAATTCGGAATTCAGAACATGGAATTCGGATGTTGGAACGCGGAACTCAGAACTCAGAACTCTAAATTCGGAACTCAGAACACGGAATTCGGAACTCGGAACTCGGAACTCGGAACTCGGAACACGGAATTCGGAACTCGGAACTCGGAACTCGGAACTCGGAACTCAGAACTCGGAAATCGGAATTCGGAACTCGGAACTGGGAAATCGAAATTCGAAACTCGGAATTCGGAACTCGGAATTCGGAACACGGAATTCGGAACACGGAGTTCGAAACTCAGAACTCAGAACTCGGAACTCGGAACTTGAAATTCGGTATTCGGTACTCAGAATTCGGAACACAGAACACGGAACTCGGAACTCGGAACTCGGAAGTTGGAACTCGGAACTCGGAACTTGGACCTCGGTAATCAGAACACGGAACATGGAACACGGACCTCGGAACTCGGACCTCGGATCTCGGATCTCGGAACACGGAATTCGGAATTCGGAACTCGGAACTCGGAACTCGGAACTCGGAACTTGGACCTCGGAACTCAGAATTCGGAACACGGAACACGGAATTCGGAACTCGGAAACTCGGAAACTCGGAATTCGGAACTCAGAACTCGGAACTCGGAACTCGGAACTCGGAACTCGGAACTCGGAACTCGGAACTCAGAATTCGGAATTCGGAATTCGGAATTCGGAATTCGGAACCAGGAACTCGGAACTCGGAAATCGGAATTTGGAACTCGGAACTGGGAAATCGAAATTCGAAACTCAGAATTCGGAACTCGGAACTCGGAACACGGAACTCGGAATTCGGAATTCAGAACATGGAATTCGGATGTTGGAACGCGGAACTCAGAACTCAGAACTCTAAATTCGGAACTCAGAACACGGAATTCGGAACTCGGAACTCGGAACTCGGAACACGGAACTCGGAACTCGGAACTCGGAACTCGGAACTCAGAACTCGGAAATCGGAATTCGGAACTCGGAACTGGGAAATCGAAATTCGAAACTCGGAATTCGGAACTCGGAATTCGGAACACGGAATTCGGAACACGGAGTTCGAAACTCAGAACTCAGAACTCGGAACTCGGAACTTGAAATTCGGTATTCGGTAATCGGAATTCGGAACACAGAACACGGAACTCGGAACTCGGAACTCGGAACTTGGAACTTGGAACTCGGAACTTGGACCTCGGTAATCAGAACACGGAACATGGAACACGGACCTCGGAACTCGGACCTCGGATCTCGGATCTCGGAACACGGAATTCGGAATTCGGAATTCGGAACTCGGAACTCAGAATTCGGAACACGGAACACGGAATTCGGAACTCGGAAACTCGGAAACTCGGAATTCGGAACTCAGAACTCGGAACTCGGAACTCGGAACTCGGAACTCGGAACTCGGAACTCAGAATTCGGAATTCGGAATTCGGAACTCGGAACTCGGAACTCGGAACTCGGAACTCGGAACGCGGAACTCAGAACTCGAAATTCGGAACTCGGAATTCGGAACTCGGAACTTGGACCTCGGAAATCAGAACACGGAACACAGAACTCGGAAATCGGACCTCGGACCTCGGACCTCGGAACACGGAACACGGAATTCGGAACTCAGAACTCGGAACTCAGAACTTGACATTCGGAATTCGGAACTCGGAATTCGGAACACGGAACACGGAACACGGAACACGGAACACGGAACTCGGAACTTGAAATTCGGAATTCGGAATTCGGAACTCGGAACTCAGAACTCAGAACTCAGAACTCGGAACTCAGAACTTGACATTCGGAATTCGGAACTCGGAATTCGGAACATGGAACTCGGAACTCGGAACACGGAACACGGAACTCGGAACTTGGAACTCGGAACTCGGAATTCGTAACTCGGAACTGAGAACGCGGAACTCAGAACTCGCCATTCGGAACTTGGAACTTGGAACACGGAACACGGAACACGGAACACGGAACACGGAACTCGGAACTCGGAACTCGGAACTCGGAACTCGGAACTCGGAACTCGGAACTCGGAACTCGGAACTTGGAACTCGGAACTCGGAACTCGGAATTCGGAACACGGAACTCAGAACTCAGAACTCGGAACTTGGAACATGGAATTCGGAACTCAGAACTCGGAACTCGGAACTCGGTACTTGGTACTCGGAACTCGGAACTCGGAACTGGGAACACGGAACACGGAACTCGGAACTTGGAACTCGGAACTCGGAATTCGTAATTCAGAACATGGAATTCGGAAGTTGGAACGCGGAAATCAGAACTCAGAACTCGAAATTCGGAACTCAGAACACGGAATTTGGAACTCGGAACTCAGAACTCGGAACTCGGAACTCGGAACTTGGACCTCGGAAATCAGAACACGGAACACAGAACACGGAACACGGAACACAGAACTCGGAACTCGGAACTCGGAACTCGGAACTGGGAACACGGAACACGGAACTCGGAACTTGGAACTCGGAACTCGGAATTCGTAATTCAGAACATGGAATTCGGATGTTGGAACGCGGAACTCAGAACTCAGAACTCTAAATTCGGAACTCAGAACACGGATTTCGGAACTCGGAACTCGGAACTCGGAATTCGGAACACGGAATTCGGAACACGGAGTTCGAAACTCAGAACTCAGAACTCGGAACTCGGAACACGGAACACGGAACTCGGAACTTGGAACTTGGAACTCGGAACTCGGAATTCGTAACTCGGAACTGAGAACGCGGAACTCAGAACTCGCAATTCGGAACTTGGAACTCGGAACACGGAACACGGAACACGGAACTCGGAACTCGGAACTCGGAACTCGGAACTCGGAACTCGGAACTCGGAACTCGGAATTCGGAACACGGAACTCAGAACTCGGAACTCGGAACTTGGAACATGGAATTCGGAACTCGGAACTCGGAACTCGGAACTCGGAACTCGGTACTCGGAACTCGGAACTCGGAACTGGGAACACGGAACACGGAACTCGGAACTTGGAACTCGGAACTCGGAACTCGGAATTCGTAATTCAGAACATGGAATTCGGAAGTTGGAACGCGGAAATCAGAACTCAGAACTCGAAATTCGGAACTCAGAACACGGAATTCGGAACTCGGAACTCGGAACTCAGAACTCGGAACTCGGAACTTGGACCTCGGAAATCAGAACACGGAACACGGAACACGGAACACGGAACACAGAACACGGAACTCGGAACTCGGAACTCGGAACTCGGAACTTGGACCTCGGAAATCAGAACACGGAACACGGAACACGGAACACAGAACTCGGAACTCGGAACTCGGAACTCGGAACTCGGAACTCGGAACTCGGACCTCAGAACTCGGACCTCGGAACTCGGAACACGGAATTCGGAACTCAGAACTCGGAACTCGGAACTCGGAATTCGGAATTCAGAACATGGAATTCGGATGTTGGAACGCGGAACTCAGAACTCAGAACTCTAAATTCGGAACTCAGAACACGGAATTCGGAACTCGGAACTCGGAACTCGGAACACGGAATTCGGAACTCGGAATTCAGAACTCAGAACTCGGAAATCGGAATTCGGAACTCGGAACTGGGAAATCGAAATTCGAAACTCGGAATTCGGAACTCGGAATTCGGAACACGGAATTTGGAACACGGAGTTCGAAACTCAGAACTCAGAACTCGGAACTCGGAACTCGGAACACGGAACACGGAACTCGGAACTTGGAACTTGGAACTCGGAACTCGGAATTCGTAACTCGGAAATGAGAACGCGGAACTCAGAACTCGCAATTCGGAACTTGGAACTCGGAACACGGAACACGGAACACGGAACTCGGAACTCGGAACTCGGAACTCGGAACTCGGAACTCGGAAGTCGGAAGTCGGAACTCGGAATTCGGAACACGGAACTCAGAACTCGGAACTCGGAACTTGGAACATGGAATTCGGAACTCGGAACTCGGAACTCGGAACTCGGTACTCGGTACTCGGAACTCGGAACTCGGAACTGGGAACACGGAACACGGAACTCGGAACTTGGAACTCGGAACTCGGAACTCGGAATTCGTAATTCAGAACATGGAATTCGGAAGTTGGAACGCGGAAATCAGAACTCAGAACTCGAAATTAGGAACTCAGAACACGGAATTCGGAACTCGGAACTCGGAACTCGGAACTCGGAACACGGAATTCGGAACTCGGAACTCGGAACTCGGAACTCGGAACTCAGAACTCGGAAATCGGAATTCGGAACTCGGAACTGGGAAATCGAAATTCGAAACTCGGAATTCGGAACTCGGAATTCGGAACACGGAATTCGGAACACGGAGTTCGAAACTCAGAACTCAGAACTCGGAACTCGGAACTTGAAATTCGGTATTCGGTACTCGGAATTCGGAACACAGAACACGGAACTCGGAACTCGGAACTCGGAACTTGGAATTCGGAACTCGGAACTTGGACCTCGGTAATCAGAACACGGAACATGGAACACGGACCTCGGAACTCGGACCTCGGATCTCGGATCTCGGAACACGGAATTCGGAATTCGGAACTCGGAACTCGGAACTCGGAACTCGGAACTTGGACCTCGGAACTCAGAATTCGGAACACGGAACACGGAATTCGGAACTCGGAAACTCGGAAACTCGGAATTCGGAACTCAGAACTCGGAACTCGGAACTCGGAACTCGGAACTCGGAACTCGGAACTCAGAATTCGGAATTCGGAATTCGGAACTCGGAACTCGGAACTCGGAACTCGGAACTCGGAACACGGAACTCAGAACTCGAAATTCGGAACTCGGAATTCGGAACTCGGAACTTGGACCTCGGAAATCAGAACACGGAACACAGAACTCGGAACTCGGACCTCGGACCTCGGACCTCGGAACACGGAACACGGAATTCGGAACTCAGAACTCGGAACTCAGAACTTGACATTCGGAATTCGGAACTCGGAATTCGGAACATGGAACACGGAACACGGAACACGGAACACGGAACACGGAACACGGAACACGGAACTCGGAACTTGAAATTCGGAATTCGGAATTCGGAACTCGGAACTCAGAACTCAGAACTCAGAACTCGGAACTCAGAACTTGACATTCGGAATTCGGTACTCGGAATTCGGAACACGGAACACGGAACACGGAACTCGGAACTCGGAACTCGGAACTTGGACCTCGGAAATCAGAACACGGAACACGGACCTCGGAACTCGGACCTCGGATCTCGGAACTCGGAACATGGAATTCGGAACTCGGAACTCGGAACTCGGAACTCGGAACGCGGAACGCGGAACTCGGAACTCGGAACGCGGAACTCAAAACTCGAAATTCGGAACTCGGAATTGGGAACTCAGAACTTGGACCTCGGAAATCAGAATTCGGAACACGGAACACGGAATTCGGAACTCGGAAACTCGGAATTCGGAACTCGGAACTCGGAACTCGGAACTCGGAACTCGGAATTCGGAATTCGGAACTCGGAACTCGGAACTCGGAACTCGGAACTCGGAACTCGGAATTCGGAATTCGGAATTCGGAACTCGGAAATCGGAACTCGGAACACGGAATTCGGAACACGGAGTTCGAAACTCAGAACTCAGAACTTGGAACTCGGAACTTGAAATTCGGTATTCGGTACTCGGAATTCGGAACACGGAACACGGAACTCGGAACTCGGAACTCGGAACTCGGAACTCGGAACTTGGACCTCGGAAATCAGAACACGGAACATGGAACACGGACCTCGGAACTCGGAACTCGGAACTTGGACCTCGGAAATCAGAACACGGAACACGGAACACGGAACTCGGAACTCGGACCTCGGATCTCGGAACTCGGAACACGGAATTCGGAATTCGGAACTCGGAACTCGGAACTCGGAACTCGGAATTCGGAACACGGAACTCAGAACTCAGAACTCGGAACTCGGAACATGGAATTCGGAACTCGGAACTCGGAACTCGGAACTCGGTACTCGGTACTCGGAACTCGGAACTCGGAACTCGGAACTCGGAACACGGAACACGGAACTCGGAACTCGGAACTCGGAATTCGTAATTCAGAACATGGAATTCGGAAGTTGGAACGCGGAACTCAGAACTCAGAACTCGAAATTCGGAACTCAGAACACGGAATTCGGAACTCGGAACTCGGAACTCAGAACTCGGAACTCGGAACTCGGAATTCGGAACTCGGAACTTGGAAATCGAAATTCGAAACTCGGAATTCGGAACTCGGAATTCGGAATACGGAATTCGGAACACGGAGTTCGGAACTCAGAACTCAGAACTCGGAACTCGGAACTTGAAATTCGGTATTCGGTACTCGGAATTCGGAACACGGAACACGGAACACGGAACACGGAACATGGAACACGGAACACGGAACACGGAACTCGGAACTCGGAACTTGGAACTTGGAACATGGAATTCGGAACTCGGAACTCGGAACTTGAAATTCGGTATTCGGTATTCGGTACTCGGAATTCGGAACACGGAACACGGAACACGGAACTCGAAACTCGAAACTCGGAACTCGGAACTCGGAACTCGGAACTCGGAACTTGGACCTCAGAAATCAGAACACGGAACACGGAACACGGAACACAGAACTCGGAACTCGGAACTCGGACCTCGGAACTCGGAACTCGGAACTCGGAATTCGGAATTCGGAATTCAGAACATGGAATTCGGAACTCGGAACTCGGAACTCGGAACTCGGAACACGGAATTCGGAACTCGGAACTCGGAACTCGGAACTCGGAATTCGGAACTCGGAACTGGGAAATCGAAATTCGAAACTCGGAATTCGGAACTCGGAATTCGGAACACGGAATTCGGAACACGGAACACGGAACTCGGAACTCGGAACTCGGAACTCGGAACTCGGAACTCGGACCTCGGAAATCAGAACACGGAACATGGAACACGGAATTCGGAACTCGGAAACTCGGAATTCGGAATTCGGAACTCAGAACTTGGAACTCGGAACTCGGAACTCGAAACTCAGAACTCAGAACTCGGAACTCGGAACTTGAAATTCGGTATTCGGTACTCGGAACTTGGACCTCGGAAATCAGAACACGGAACACGGAACACGGACCTCGGAACTCAGAACTCGGAACTTGGACCTTGGAAATCAGAACACGGAACACGGAACACGGAACTCGGAACTCGGACCTTGGATCTCGGAACTCGGAACACGGAATTCGGAACTCGGAACTCGGAACTCGGAACTCGGAACTCGGAACTCGGAAATCGGAACTCGGAACTCGGAATTCGGAACACGGAACTCAGAACTCAGAACTCGGAACTTGGAACATGGAATTAGGAACTCGGAACTCGGAATTCGGAACACGGAATTCGGAACACGGAGTTCGGAACTCAGAACTCAGAACTCGGAACTCGGAACTCGGAACTTGAAATTCGGTATTCGGTACTTGGAATTCGGAACACGGAACACGGAACACGGAACACAGAACACGGAATTCGGAACTCGGAACTCGGAACACGGAATTCGGAACTCGGAACTCGGAACTCAGAACTCGGAAATCGGAAATCGGAATTTGGAACTAGGAACTGGGAAATCGAAATTCGAAACTCGGAATTCGGAACTCGGAACTCGGAACTCGGAACTCGGAACTCGGAACTCGGAACTCGGAACTCGGAACTCGGAATTCGGAATTCAGAACATGGAATTCGGATGTTGGAACGCGGAACTCAGAACTCAGAACTCTAAATTCGGAACTCAGAACACGGAATTCGGAACTCGGAACTCGGAACTCGGAACTCGGAACTCGGAACTCGGAACACGGAATTCGGAACTCGGAACTCGGAACTCGGAACTCAGAACTCGGAAATCGGAATTCGGAACTCGGAATTCGGAACTCGGAATTCGGAACACGGAATTCGGAACACGGAGTTCGAAACTCAGAACTCAGAACTCGGAACTCGGAACTTGAAATTCGGTATTCGGTACTCGGAATTCGGAACACAGAACACGGAACTCGGAACTCGGAACTCGGAACTTGGAACTCGGAACTCGGAACTTGGACCTCGGTAATCAGAACACGGAACATGGAACACGGACCTCGGAACTCGGACCTCGGATCTCGGATCTCGGAACACGGAATTCGGAATTCGGAACTCGGAACTCGGAACTCGGAACTCGGAACTTGGACCTCGGAACTCAGAATTCGGAACACGGAATTCGGAACTCGGAAACTCGGAAACTCGGAATTCGGAACTCAGAACTCGGAACTCGGAACTCGGAACTCGGAACTCGGAACTCGGAACTCGGAACTCAGAATTCGGAATTCGGAATTCGGAACTCGGAACTCGGAACTCGGAACTCGGAACTCGGAAATCGGAATTTGGAACTCGGAACTGGGAAATCGAAATTCGAAACTCGGAATTCGGAACTCGGAACTCGGAACACGGAATTCGGAACTCGGAACTCAGAACTCGGAACTCGGAACTCGGAACTCGGAACTCGGAACTCGGAACTCGGAACTCGGAATTCGGAATTCAGAACATGGAATTCGGATGTTGGAACGCGGAACTCAGAACTCAGAACTCTAAATTCGGAACTCAGAACACGGAATTCGGAACTCGGGACTCGGAACACGGAATTCGGAACTCGGAACTCGGAACTCGGAACTCAGAACTCGGAAATCGGAATTCGGAACTCGGAACTGGGAAATCGAAATTCGAAACTCGGAATTCGGAACTCGGAATTCGGAACACGGAATTCGGAACACGGAGTTCGAAACTCAGAACTCAGAACTCGGAACTCGGAACTTGAAATTCGGTATTCGGTACTCGGAATTCGGAACACAGAACACGGAACTCGGAACTCGGAACTCGGAACTTGGAACTCGGAACTCGGAACTTGGACCTCGGTAATCAGAACACGGAACATGGAACACGGACCTCGGAACTCGGACCTCGGATCTCGGATCTCGGAACACGGAATTCGGAATTCGGAACTCGGAACTCGGAACTCGGAACTCGGAACTTGGACCTCGGAACTCAGAATTCGGAACACGGAACACGGAATTCGGAACTCGGAAACTCGGAAACTCGGAATTCGGAACTCAGAACTCGGAACTCGGAACTCGGAACTCGGAACTCGGAACTCAGAATTCGGAATTCGGAATTCGGAACTCGGAACTCGGAACTCGGAACTCGGAACTCGGAACGCGGAACTCAGAACTCGAAATTCGGAACTCGGAATTCGGAACTCGGAACTTGGACCTCGGAAATCAGAACACGGAACACAGAACTCGGAACTCGGACCTCGGACCTCGGACCTCGGACCTCGGAACACGGAACACGGAATTCGGAACTCAGAACTCGGAACTCGGAACTCGGAACTCGGAACTCGGAACTCGGAACTCGGAACTCGGAACTCGGAACTCGGAATTCAGAACATGGAATTCGGATGTTGGAACGCGGAACTCAGAACTCAGAACTCGAAATTCGGAACTCAGAACACGGAATTCGGAACTCGGAACTCGGAACTCAGAACTCGGAACTCGGAACTCGGAACTCGGAACTGGAAAATCGAAAGTCGAAACTCGGAATTCGGAACTCGGAACTCGGAACTCGGAACTCGGAACTCGGAATTCGGAACTCGGAACTCGGAACTCAGAACTCGGAACTCGGAACTCGGAACTCGGAACTCGGAACTCGGAACTCGGAACTCGGAATTCAGAACATGGAATTCGGATGTTGGAACGCGGAACTCAGAACTCAGAACTCGAAATTCGGAACTCAGAACACGGAATTCGGAACTCGGAACTCGGAACTCAGAAATCGGAACTCGGAACACAGAATTCGGAACTCGGAACACAGAACTCGGAACTCAGAATTCGGAACTCGGAACTGGGAAATCGAAATTCGAAACTCGGAATTCGGAACTCGGAATTCGGAACACGGATTTCGGAACACGGAGTTCGAAACTCAGAACTCAGAACTTGGAACTCGGAACTTGAAATTCAGTATTCGGTACTCGGAATTCGGAACTCGGAACACGGAACTTGGAACTCGGAACACGGAACTCGGAACTCGGAACTCGGAACTTGGACCTCGGAACTCGGAACTCGGAACTCGGAACTTGGACCTCGGAAATCAGAACTCGGAACACGGAACAGGGACCTCGGAACTCGGAACTCGGAACTTGGACCTCGGAAATCAGAACACGGAACATGGAACTCGGAACTCGGAACTCGGAACTCGGAACTCGGAACTCGGAATTCAGAACATGGAATTTGGATGTTGGAACTCGGAACTCAGAACTCAGAACTCGAAATTCGGAACTCAGAACACGGAATTCGGAACTCGGAACTCGGAACTCGGAACTCGGAACTCAGAACTCGGAACTCGGAACACAGAATTCGGAACTCGGAACTCAGAACTCGGAACTCAGAATTCGGAACTCGGAACTGGGAAATCGAAATTCGAAACTCGGAATTCGGAACTCGGAATTCGAAACACGGAATTCGGAACACGGAGTTCGAAACTCAGAACTCAGAACTTGGAACTCGGAACTTGAAATTCGGTATTTGGTACTCGGAATTCGGAACACGGAACACGGAACTCGGAACTCGGAACTCGGAACTCGGAACTCGGAACTTGGACCTCGGAAATCAGAACACGGAACACGGAACACGGACCTCGGAACTCGGAACTCGGAACTCGGAACTTGGACCTCGGAAATCAGAACACGGAACACGGAACACGGAATTCGGAACTCGGAACTGGGAAATCGAAATTCGAAACTCGGAATTCGGAACTCGGAATTCGGAACACGGAATTCGGAACACGGAACACGGAACACGGAACTCGGAACTCGGAACTCGGAACTCGGAACTTGGACCTCGGAAATCAGAACACGGAACATGGAACACGGAATTCGGAACTCGGAAACTCGGAACTCGGGAACTCGGAACTCAGAACTCGGAACTCGGAACTCGGAACTCGGAACTCGGAACTCGGAACTCGGAATTCGGAATTCGGAATTCGGAATTCGGAATTCGGAATTCGGAATTCGGAATTCGGAATTCGGAATTCGGAATTCGGAACTCGGAACTCGGAAGTCGGAACTCGGAATTCGGAACACGGAATTCAGAACTCGGAAACTGAGAAACTCGGAATTCGGAACTCGGAACTCGGAACTCAGAATTCGGAATTCGGAATTCGGAATTCGGAATTCGGAACTCGGAACGCGGAACTCAGAACTCGCAATTCGGATCTTGGAACTCGGAACTCGGAACTCGGAACTCGGAACTCGGAACTCGGAACTCGGAACTCGGAACTCAGAATTCGGAATTCGGAATTCGGAACTCGGAACTCGGACCTCGGAACTCGGAACTCGGAACTCGGACCTCGGACCTCGGAACTCGGAACTCGGAACACGGAATTCGGACCTCGGAAATCGGAACTCGGGACTCGGAACATGGAATTCGGAACTCGGAACACGGAATTCGGAATTCGGAACTCGGAACACGGAACACGGAATTTGGAATTTGGAATTCGGAATTCGGAATTCGGAATTCGGAACTCGGAACTCGGAACTCGGAACTCGGAACTCGGAACTCGGAACACGGAACACGGAATTCGGAACTCGGAAACTCAGAATTCGGAACTCGGAACTCGGAACTCGGAACTCGGAACTCGGAACTCGGAATTCGGAACTCGGAACTCGGAACTTGGAACTCGGATTTCGGAATTCGGAATTCGGAATTCGGAATTCGGAATTCGGAATTCGGAATTCGGAACTCGGAACTCGGAAGTCGGAAGTCGGAACTCAGAACTCGGAATTCGGAACACGGAACTCGGAACTCGGAACACGGAACTCGGAACTCGGAACTCGGAATTTCGAATTTTGAACTCGGATTTCAGAATTCAAACCACGAAATTTGGAATTCGGAACTCGGAACTCGGAACTCGGAACTCGGAACTCGGAACACGGAATTCGGACCTCGGAAATCGGAACTCGGGACTCGGAACATGGAATTCGGAACTCGGAACACGGAATTCGGAATTCGGAAGACGGAATTTGGAATTTGGAATTTGGAATTTGGAATTCGGAATTCGGAATTTGGAATTTGGAATTCGGAATTCGGAATTCAGAACTCGGAACTCGGAACTCGGAACTTGGAACTCGGAACTCGGAACTCGAAACTCGGAACTCGGAACACGGAACACGGAATTCGGAACTCGGAAACTCAGAATTCGGAACTCGGAACTCGGAACTCGGAACTCGGAACTCGGAACTCGGAATTCGGAACTCGGAACTCGGAACTTGGAACTCGGAATTCGGAACTCGGAACTCGGAACTCGGAACTTGGAACTCGGATTTCGGAATTCGGAATTCGGAATTCGGAACTCGGAACTCGGAAGTCGGAAGTCGGAACTCAGAACTCGGAATTCGGAACACGGAACTCGGAACTCGGAACACGGAACTCGGAACTCGGAATTTCGAATTTTGAACTCGGATTTCAGAATTCAAACCACGAAATTTGGAATTCGGAACTCGGAACTCGGAACTCGGAACACGGAATTCGGACCTCGGAAATCGGAACTCGGGACTCGGAACATGGAATTCGGAACTCGGAACACGGAATTCGGAATTCGGAAGACGGAAGACGGAAGACGGAATTTGGAATTTGGAATTTGGAATTTGGAATTTGGAATTCGGAATTCGGAATTTGGAATTTGGAATTCGGAATTCGGAACTCGGAACTCGGAACTCGGAACTCGGAACTCGGAACTCAGAACTCGGAACTCGGAACTCGGAACTCGAAACTCGGAACTCGGAACACGGAACACGGAATTCGGAACTCGGAAACTCAGAATTCGGAACTCGGAACTCGGAACTCGGAACTTGGAACTCGGATTTCGGAATTCGGAATTCGGAATTCGGAATTCGGAATTCGGAATTCGGAATTCGGAATTCGGAACTTGGAATTCGGAATTCGGAATTCGGAACACGGAACACGGAATACGGAATACGGAACACGGAACACGGAACACGGAACTCGGAACTCGGAACTCGGAATTCGGAATTCGGAATTCGGAACATAGAATTCGGAACTCGGAACTCGGAACTCGGAACTCGGAACTCGGAACTCGGAACTCGGAACTCGGAACTCGGAACACGGAACTCTAAACTCGGAACTCGGAACTCGGAACTCGGAACTCGGAACTCGGAACTCGGAACGCGGAACGCGGAACGCAGAACGCGGAACTCAGAACTCGAAACTCGGAACTCGAAATTCGGAACCCGGAATTCAGATTTCGGAACTTCGAACTCGGAATTCGGAACTCGGAACACGGAACTCGGAACTCGGAACTCGGAACTCGGAACTCGGAACTCGGAACTCGGAACTCGGAACTCGGAATTCGGAATTTGGAACTCGGAACTCGGAACTCAGAACTCAGAACTCTAACACTCTAACACTGGCGACGAAGGACTAGAGAAGAACCTCCGCGTGGCACGATCGCCTTAACGAGCTGAAGTCACTCGACGCGGTCTGAGAGATGGCAACGCCGAAAGCGCTGTTCGCCTCGTTGGCTCCTTTCAACCCCAGCCGGGAGAAATGGAGCTCCTATATGATACGTTTCCGCCAGTTCCTCCGGGGAAACGGCTACAACAATCTAGACGACGAGAGGAAGAGGGCTCTTTTCCTCGCTCACTGCGGCACAGACGTCTTGGAGCTCGCCGTCAACCTCATCGCACCCAGAGACATTGAAGTCATGTCCTGGGTGGATCTGCAGACGGCCCTGCAAGACCACTATGCACCAACGGGCACCCCCATCTCAAATCAGTTCACTTTCCGCCAACGGAACCAGAAGGAAGGCGAATCCATCAAAGACTTTGTGGCGGCATTGCATCAAATCGCAGCAAACTGCGAATTTGAGAACGTTGACAATGCCTTACGCGACGGGATCGTCTTCGGGATGAGAGACGCAAACCTCCAAAAGAAGTTCCTGAGCAGAAAAAGACTGTCCCTGAAGGACGTTCTTGAGGAGGCTACGGCTGCTGAAACATCCGAGACCGCCGCTGCCATGCTCCAGTCCCGAAGGATCCATAAGATCCGCAAACCGTCATCTGAATTGTCCGATGACTCTGCCACATCAACCGACTCAGAGGGGGAGTCGACCGTTTTGAAAGTTTCCCGCCCATCTAGGCGGGAAATTCAAAAAGATGGCCGCCGCGCCGCTCAGTGCGGCAGTTGCAAGGGACACCATCCCCGCCAATCCTGCCGCTGGCGTGATGCAACCTGCAGACGCTGCCTCAAGAAGGGGCACATCGCTGAGGCATGCAGAGCCTCTGATCCGGTTCCAGAATCAATCAAGCCCCGTAATTCGGAGAATCGCCGCGACTCCCAGAAGTCATCCAAACGGTCCTCTCTCCAGCACAACCGCGACGACCGCAACAGTTCTCATGGCGGCGCTGTGAACCAGACCATGATCGCCCTCACCAGCAACAACAGTGCCACAAAATTCCATGTGACACTGTTGGCAGAAGGCTTGCCGTGCACGATGGATGTCGATTCTGGCTCCGTATATTCTATCATCGACTGGCACCAGGTAAAGAGGCTGAAGCCGGCACTCACCAAGCGCCAACTTGAACCCCTTCACTCCAAGCTGGTGGATTTCGGCGGCAATCCCATCGGCGTCATCGGAAGAACCAACCTCCAGATTGCCTTCAAGCAGTTCCAAGGCCAGCTCCCCATAACCCTCATGGAGCATAGCCGCCCGACCCTGCTGGGCGTGGAGTGGTTCCAGCTGTTGGGGCTTTCTATTGGAGGCATCCACCAGATTAGCTCAGGCAAACTCGACTCACTCATCGGAGAGTTCCAAGAAGTCTTCGATGGTAAATTAGGGACCTTTTCAGGGAAACCCATCTCTTTTAATCTGGACAAGGGGGTAACCCCAATTCGGCTCAAGCCCCGCCAAGTTCCATTTGCCTTGAGGGCTAAAGTAGACGCTCAGCTAGATAAGCTGATTGCCCAAGGCATACTGGAACCCATCGATCATGCTTCATGGGAAACTCCCATTGTGACCCCCATGAAGCAGGATGGATCTGTGCGCATCTGCACCGACTACAAAGTGACCATCAACAAGGTGTTGCCGCAGAGCGCATACCCTGTGCCAGTAGTGCAACATTTACTGCACTCACTCGGCAAGGGCAAAATTTTTGCGAAACTGGACCTGGCCCAGGTTTACCAGCAATTGCCAGTTGATCAGGAAACGGCGGAGGCACAGACTATTGTCACCCATAGAGGCGCGTTTAAGTGCAACCGTCTCCAGTTTGGAGTCAGTGCAGCCCCAGGCATTTTCCAATCAATGATGGAACGCCTTCTCCAAGGCGTTCCAGGGGTGGTGCCTTACTTCGATGATGTACTGATCTCTGGGGACTCAAAGGCTCAACTCCTTGACCGACTAAGGCTCGTTCTCCAGCGGTTCAGGGAGAAGGGCTTGAGGGTCCGGAGGGACAAGTGCATCATTGGAGTACAGGAAGTCGAGTTCCTGGGCTATCTCATAGATAGTTCTGGCATCCACCCCACCAAATCAAAAGTTAAAGCTATCCATGAAGCTCCCAGCCCCAAAAACAAAGCGGAGCTTCAGGCTTTCCTTGGATTGCTTAACTTCTACGCTATTTTCCTCCAACAGAAAGCCACTATTGCTGAGCCGCTCCATCGCTTACTGGCAAAGGTGGCTTCCTGGAGGTGGGGACGCGAGGAAGAGTCTGCATTCAGAGCCGTTAAGCAACTTCTGACCTCTGACAGTGTGCTCATTCAATACAATGAGACGCTGCCCATCAGACTAACCTGTGATGCTTCCCCCTACGGTGTCGGCGCTGTGCTCAGCCATGAACTGCCTACCGGCTGTGAAGCCTCCATCACCTATTTCTCAAAAACTATGTCCAGTGCTGAGCGCAACTACAGCCAACTGGACAAAGAGGCGTTGGCTATTGTTGCGGGGGTGAAGCGTTTCCACGAATATCTTTATGGACGGCGTTTCACCATTGTCACCGATCACAAGCCTCTCCTGGGCCTACTCGCAGGTGATAAGCAGACCCCAGCCTTCATGTCCCCACGGATGATGCATTGGGCTATCTTCCTCGCCGGCTACTCCTACAGCCTCGTCCACCAGCCTGGTAAAGCCATCGCGAACGCCGACGCGCTAAGCAGGTGCCCATCCGCAGACTCTGTGGAAGACCCGGCCCCCACGCTCGTGGTGCTGCATATTGACAACGACAGCAACTGTCCAGTGACATCTGCCGACGTGGTGACGCACACGCGGGCTGACCCTATCCTTCGCCAAGTCCACTCCTGGGTCCTAAGAGGCTGGCCTGCCCGAATTGACAGCGACGACTTCAGCCCATTCAGCCGCAAGCAAGGGGAGCTGTCCACCATGCGCGGCTGTTTACTATGGGGAGATCGGGTGCTGATTCCCAGCTTGCTTCAACAAAGGACTCTTGCAGCTCTGCATAAAGGACACCCGGGCATTGTCCGGATGAAAGCCCTGGCACGGAGCTACGTCTGGTGGCCGACACTGGACAAAGACATTGAACATTGGGTTGCCAGGTGTAGCCCGTGCCAAGAAGTCAGAGCTGCCCCGCCTCAGGCTGACCCGACACCCTGGGAAACCCCGAGCTCCCCCTGGTCGCGCATTCACATAGACTTTGCTGGCCCCATCCGAGGGCACCACCTCCTCATCGTGGTTGATGCCTACTCAAAATGGCTGGAAGTCGTCCCCATGGCATCCACTACAATGGAAGCCACGATCCGTGCACTCCGGCGTCTCTTCGCGACTCATGGACTTCCAGACGTCTTGGTTTCCGACAACGGACCCCAACTTACGTCCGTGCCCATGGAAGCTTTCCTCGCAGGTTTGGGCATCCGCCATGCCCTCTCTGCCCCTTACAGACCGGCCGGAAATGGACAGGCTGAACGGATGGTGAGGCTTACAAAGGAGTCGCTCGCCAAGATGGGACCGGGTGATGGGCAGGAGCGCATTGACACTTTTTTGCTTACCCAGCACATCACACCTCATTCTGCCACCCGGAAATGCCCTGCCAAACTGTTAATGGGCAGGCGACTCCGGTCACCCCTGGACAGACTGCACCCACAATACACCTCCGAGGTTCCTGCATCGGCCAGTCGTCAACTTCGCCAGTTTTCCGTCGGCGATGCCGTTTTCGCTCTCAATTTCCACGGCTCGCCTAAATGACTTAAAGCTACAGTACACAGCACAACTGGTCCCAAATCCTACCGCGTTGAGCTGGAAGATGGACAGATAGTGAGACGTCATCTCGACCAGCTCCGCAAAAGGTGGAGGGAAGTGAGCGAAAACCACCCCGATGAGGTAGGCCTAAACCACCCCAATGAGGTAGGCCTAAACCACCCCAACGAGGTAGGCCTAAACTACCCCGGCGTGGTAGGCCTAAACCACCCCTACGAGGTAGGCCTAAACCACCCCGACGGGGCAGGCCAAAACCATCCTGGCGAGGTAGGACTAACCCACCCAGACGAGGGAGGCCGGCGACATGCGGGAAGAACAGACACCCCAGCATCTAGTCTAACGCAAAATCCGGCAAGGCGAGTAGACCGGGGACAAGCCAAGCAGGGAACCCCGAAGCAACGCGAGGTGAATGACAGCCAACACCCTGAGACCCAAGACCTCCCGGCAAGCAACAAAGGCCAAGTAGACCAGGGACAACCCAACAGGGGAAGCCAACATCAACCCTGCGAAGTAGGCAACCGACAGTCCAGAGACGGGGACCTCCAGCCAACGTTACAGGAGGCCCTACAACAACCAGCCGACCGCGCAGAAGACCAACCCTGCGAGGAAGGCCACCACCACCCCGGCAGGGTAGGCCAACACCAACCCGATATGGCCGAGCATCCCAGCGGCCAGAGGGAGCGGAAACCACCACCACCAGGCCAACCGCGCAGAGAGGGCCTACACCACCCCTGCAAGGTAGGCCTACACCACCCCGACAGAGCTGACCTGTCACCAACTTTGTCCACCTGCCGCCCCGGGAGTAAGCCGGACTCAACCGGAGAACCCGGGGGCCTAACCCAACCACCACCGCCGAACTCGCACCCTGACCCAGACCGGCGCAACCCTATCCCAGAGGGGACCCGAGGGAGACCCAGGGACCTACCGTGGCTCAGGAGTTCCGGACCGGTCGAAAGCAGGGATCCACACCGGCGGCTCCACGATCCGTGCAGGAACGAGGCAGACCAGCATCACCCGCAGGCGGAGGTCCTTGACCCGGCCGGAGGTTCAGGAACAGTGCCCGCATCCTCGACGGCCAGATCCAGCCCGGTACTGGGAAGGAAGCCCTGAGCAGAGAAAGCACCCTCCGTCCGGGAGAGTGCCCATCTTGACTGTGAACTGCGCAGGTCTACGCGAGCACATAGACGTCCTGTGTATCTAAGTGACTATTTCCCTGATTGACTGACTAAGAACTAGGGGGGAGGAGTGTTATGTCCTTATAAGGACATCCGCCTGGGATTGGCTGAAGATCCTTTCGGCGGGAGTTTTGAATCCCTGTCAGTGGGCGGTGCGTCTGCCGGAGCAAATATAAGGAGAGCTCCAGCAGCGCCAAGCTAGTTCAGTTCTCGTTAATAAACGTTGTTACTTGAACTCTGCTGGTCACTTCTTCTTTCCTGCGCCGATCTAACAGTCTCTTCCCAGGACTGCCCCAGAATCCCTCCTCCTCCATGGCCATCCTGGGCTTTCTCTGTGGGTCTGGGCTTTGCTTTCCCCTGGGTGACCCATGCATGGAAAGAGGTGGCTGAGCAGCATGAGATATGGTCTCACCCATTTCCAGGACTCAAAAGATGGAACATGGAAAGAGATTTTGCAGATCTGCTTCTCTTCCCCACCTTGAGGCTCCCCAGCTTCCTCCTCCCAAGAGGGGCTCCCCACTCAGCCGGGCAGAGTCCTGTCTGGTATCCCTGCAAGAGCCCCCTTGCCTGGCCTCTGCATGGGAAAGGGTGGCAGGGGAACATGGGACATGGGCTTCTTCATTCCCAGGTTTCTGAAGATGGAAGTTGGATTTTGAAGATCAGCTTTCCATTTGCAAAACGAGGGTCCTGAGCTCCCCTTCCCTCCCTCCTCTCTCCACATGGGGTGAGAGGCAACCTTGATTTCTCCATTTATTTTCACTTGGCTTTTTTCTAACATTCCCCCTCCCTCCCTCTTTCTCTCTCTCTCTCTCTCATTTTTTTTTAACTGTGCAAAGTTTAAAAAACTAGTTTCTCACTAAAGTTGATTTTGTTCTTAGAAACTGGCTGCACTGTTGCATCAGCCCTTTTGTGCGATGCTCTTGAGCATTAGTTTTCAAAACAAAGTAAATTTTGGTTCCAACTCAGCTGGCAACTATTTCAGATCTGTGACATGCTCCGGCATTAATTGACCCCCAGAGTTTTGTCTTTCATCTCTATGCAAACAAATATCACATTTATTTATTTCTTCAGCCACAGGTGCCATGTATTCCCCCTGGGGCCATTTTCAAGCATGGAGCTCCCAAACCTCTCAATTCTAGATGACCGATTTAATTCCATCTCTGCCCTGTTATTATGAATCACATGAGGATCATTTCCCTTTCATTTCCCTCTAGAGAATTTCCCAACAATCTCCAAGTCCAAGAACTAGTTGAATTATCCAGGGATCCCTCCTGAGAGGGAGAAGTATGGTAAAAGTTTAAGCTCTGCTCTTTGGCCGAATCCTCCAGGGCAGAGAAATAGGGAGTTTTGGGACAGGCAGAGTCTGTGCTTTTGAATGTCCGTCTCTCTCCTTTCCAGATGAAGCTGAGTGTTTTTCTGTGTTGAGAAAAAGCAATTGGATCATATTCCACCTTCTGAGAGTCCTTTGATTCTTCTAATTCTTTTTTAGATACAGGAAAGGGATTCATTGATTCAGGCCATGAATTATGGACCTCCTGCTTCTGCTTCTGATGCTGCTTTTCTCCCATCCAGTCTCTGGGAAGCTGAGAATGAAATGCCCGCTGACTTTGGAGAACCAGGATGGAAAACCATGGAGCTACTACAGACCAGGAAACCATCTAATCAGTATAGTCATCAGTGGAATGGAAACATTGCATACAAAGTTGCTTTTCAACGTGGCTCCTTCTCTTCAGTTTGATTTCCATGATTCGTAAGTCATTCAGGATGATGAAGTTGCACTCCCTCCATTCTAACACTCTCCTTCTTTTCTCTTTTTTCCCATTTATTCCTATATTGGGGAATATGTCTAATTTCCTGAATGATTTTGATTTCCATGGCTTCTCTCTTTCGTCTGATTTTGTGAAAGAGACTCAAAAAGGGGTCTCAAAAAAGCTGAAAGGCCTGCAGATTATTTTCCTCCCTCAGTTTAATCCTTAATTAGTCACTTGGATAATGAGTTTTATTTAAAGTAGTGGTGGAATCAGTTGTAGTTGCCATACCTCAGCCCATTTCCATATTTCTGTAACTGATCATTGCTTTTGGATCAATGTTGGTTTAAGGCTCAGTAGGCTTGTGGAGGATTATATATATTACATATAACAAAAGTATCTGTTGTGGCTGTTGATTATAATAACTTTGTTTTCAATAGGACTTCTTACGAATTTTTTCATTGCTTACTATTCATTTTCAACATTCAACTGGCCAACAAGAATTCCCATCTCTTGCACAATCTCACACTTGGCTACAACATCCATGACAACTATTGGAGCACTTTCCACACTTCAGATGCCTTGCTGGACATTCTCTCCACTGGAGAAGCCAATGTCCCCAACTACGGCTGTGGAAGGAAGGAGAACCTCCTGGCTCTTCTTGATGGAGCCAAGAGGGAGATCTCTATCCAGATTTCAACATTAGGAGGCACTTACAAAGTCCCTCAGGTTTGTGTGTGTTTCTCCTTCTGGTAAAATGAGGAGTGGATAGTGGAGGGTGAGCAATAAATGCAATCATGTCTTCTCCATGGAATTCAAGAACTGCTTTTCTCCATATTAGCAAAAACATTAGTATTTTACCCCATTATGTTCATGTTGAGATTAATCATAAAAGGCCTGAAATGCAAGCAATAAATTCCCTAGAGAAGACATTCTACCAACTATTTAACTGATCAAAAAAATATCCCTAGTTGTTGGGCATCTATTGGCATCTTCATTTTCACAGATAAATAAGACCTGCCATATCCACTGGGATTGAAATTTGCAATAGTAGCATTTTATCTTTCTAAAAGGTGGAATAGAAAGGACTCTAGCAATTATAGGTCAATTATACTAGCAGATATTGTGGCTAAAATTTATGTCATGATCCTCTTAGTTAAACTTGAGAAAAATGCATTATTTGCAGAAGAAGCAGAAGATTTTAGGTAAAGTGAAAAGCTATATAGATTTTATAAGAAATAATGGATAAATTAATAATCTAATATTGGCAACAAATTTGTTCTGAAATATCTAATCTATATCAGTGAGGTAAAACAAGATTTGCTGATTTTCTAGATGTAAGTACAGCATTTGACTCAATAAACAGAGAAATATGATGGAGAAAATTGACTGTTCTCAAAAATGGAGCTCAGAGTTGGCCCTGATCCAAGCCCTTGTGTGTATTTGAACCCTTCTTATTCAGTATAGATATAAATGATTTAGTAGGATTAATACATGGTCAAAAAACAGATCATAAATAAATGTTATTTCATTTTTTGACAAAAATGACTAAATTAGTGAAATGCAGTGCATGTAGTATACAGTACTTGGATTTCAAAAAGGCTTTGACAAAATAAACGACAACCTATTTCTCGGGAAGCTGAAAATATGTGGGAGAGACAGCATCACTCCCAGAATGGCTCAGCCTGGGGTCCTCAATGGAACTACGTCTGCATGGAGGGAAACAAGCAGTGGGGGACCCCAAGATTCCATTTTACGCCCAGTTCTCTTCAACATCTTCATAAATGATTTGGATGAGGGGAGAAATGGGGAAATCAACAAATTTGAAGACAACATTAAAGTGGCAGGAACAGCCTACACCCCAGAATATAGGCTGAAGATCCAGATGGATCTAGGTAGACTTGAACCCTGGGCCTATCTAACAAACTGTAATTCATTGTAGAGAAAAGTAAGGTTTTATACTTAGGCTAGAAAAACCAAATGTACATTTACAGATGAGGTGAAACCTTGCTCAATAAGTGTAACTGTGAGAAGATCTTGGAGTCCTAGTGGATAATCACTTAAATATGAGCCAGCAATATGTGGCAGCAGCCAAAGAAGCTAATTCAATCCTAGGTTGCATTAACAGAGGGATAAAATCAAGATCACATGAAGTATTGGTACCGTTTTATAATGCTTGGCAAGACCACACTTGGAATAGTGCATCCAGTTTTAGTCTCCATGTTATAAAAACAAAGTAGAGATTCTGGAAAGAGTGCAGAAAAGATGATTAAGGGCCTGGAGACTAAAATGTATGAGGAACAGTTGCAGGAATTCAGTATGTCTAGTCTAGTGAAAAGGACAAGAGGTGACATAATAGAAATGTACCAATATTTGAGGGGCTGCAACAAAGAACTAGAAAGCAAGACAAGAAACAAAGGAGGAAAACTAATCAAGGAGAGAAACATTGTAGAACTAAGGAGAAATTTCCTAATGGTGAGGAATGGAACGTCTCCCCTTCAGAAATTGTGGGTGGTCCATCACTGGAGGCTTTTAAGAAGAGGCTGGACAGCCACTTGTCTGGAATAGTATAGATAGATACAGATTAACAGAGTTGGAAGGGACCTTGGAGGTCATCTAATCCAAGCAGACCCTACACCATTTCTGACAGATGATGGCCCAGTCTCTTCTTGAAAGCTTCCAGTGATGAAGCTCCCACAACTTCTGAAGGCAACTTTATCTCTTTATTTCCAGATTGAATCTCTCCTTGTTCAGTTTCCATCCATTATTCCTTGTCCAGCCTTTGTAAGCTTTGGAAAATAGCTTGACCCCCTCCTCTCTGTGGCAGCCCCTCAAATATCAGAAGACTGCTATCATGTGTCCCCCGGTCCTTCTCTTCACTAGACCAGCCATGCCCAGTTCCTGCAACCGTTCATTGTATGTTTTAGCCTCCAGTCCCTTCATCATCCTTGTTGCTCTTCTCTGCACTTTTTCTAGAGTCTCAACATCTTTTTTATAGTGTGGTGACCAAAACTGGATGCAGGATTCTAGGTGTGGTCTTATTAAAGCTTTATAGGGTGGTATTAGAACCTCTCTTTATCTTGATTGTATCCCTCTGTTAATGGGATTTAGGATTGCATTGGCTTTTTTGGCTGCCGCTGCACACTCTTGACTCATATTAATTGATTGTCCACTAAGATTCCAGGATCCTCTCACAGTTTCTGCTATTATGCCTGGTTTCCTGCTTGAACAGGGGGTCAGACTAGAGGACCTCCAAGGTCCCTTCCCACCCTTTTATTTTGTTATAAGTTCTGTTATAGGTACACATGTTTAGCCTGCAAAATTCCTATTAGAATACACTGATTTATATAAATAATGTGATATTATCATACTTAGACATTGGATTGTATAGACTTGGTTTGTTCTGTCTTAATAATTAGCGGATAATTTATAAAGCAAGTTCAAAAGTTATGGTCTTTGTGAAATGACATCATAGCCATAGATGATCAGCCATTAGAGCAAGTAACACCTTTCCTTACCTGGGGTTGTTTTCTCTGAGCCTGAATCTTGGCTCCCTCATCATCCAAGGAGCTCAGTTAGAGAAAGGGCAGGAGGGAAAGTGGTGCTTAAATGAAAACCTCACAGCTCTCCAGCTTCCTCAGCCCCAATTATTAAAGTATCTGAGGCCAGTTTCCCCCCATGTTCTTCCATCAATCTGATGTTTGGGGCTCCAGAGAGAAACCACCAGCAGAACCAACCCAATCTCAGCCTCTGAGGAGGATCTTGGGGTGGGTAAAAGGACTCCAGCTGCTGCTCTCAGAGCTGATTTGGGAATTTATAGTATTTCATGTTTGTCTAAAATCAGAAAATATGGGCATTGGCATAAAATTTAATTTACGGAAACTGGCAGACTTCGAAAATAGTGGCTGTTGGAACAGACAAAACTTCAATGAGAGACCAAACTTGGATTATGCAACTGACAAATCTTATTAGGCGTTGAGGTCTGCCTGTTTTTTGTATAATTGGAGAAAGAAGTTAAAAAAATTATTCCAGAAAGATTCTGGGATAGAGAAGCAAAAAAAGATGCAGCAATCCTTGAAAATTATAATAGGCCCTTTACTGGAATAGAATACTCCAGTTGGCATTTGCATGTGTTAATCTAATTGTAATAAATTGTAGGGGTGATGCAGTAATATGATTTACTTTCTTATTGCTTTTTAATTTGCTTCTTATTTTCCATTATTATGATACAATCGTGCTAATATTCAGTCTTTAATATTTTCAACAATGTCTGATTAACAAACTATTCTAATATATTCAGGAGAACCAGGTTGGATTTATTAAAATCTAATATTTTGGACTTGATCTGACCCCAAATGTAATACAGCATTCTTTATTGCTTTTTCAGATCAAAGTTGAAATTGCTTCAGAGGCTCTGAGTGATAAAAGGAAATTCCCCTTTTTCCACCAGATGAATCACAAAGAAGGATTTCAGTACCCAGCAATTGTCCACCTGCTCCTCCATTTCAGATGGACCCTGATTGGCCTCTTTGCTTCAGACACAGAAAATGGAGAGAATTTCATGAGGATTTTTCCTCCTGTGCTTGTTAGGAGTGGAATTTGTGTGGTTATATCACAACTGTTCTCAACAACTGGATATACAGCATACCTCAGGGAGACTCTCTCTAAGTGGAGACAAGTCAACGTCTTTGTTCACTTCATAGAATTTGATTACATTTGGAAGAGAATCCTTCCTTTCCATTTAACATTTATGCGTCTGCCAGAACCCATTGAAGGGAAAGTCTGGATCGTCACAAATTTTGCAGGGTATCCAATAAAAAAGCACAGACTTCTCAAATACATTTATAGTATTTGGAACTTTGCTTATCTGCCCAAAAAAAGGCCAAAGGATTCTGCCTTTGAACCCCATTTCTCTGTGGAAGAAAAGTTTCAAGATTATTATTTCCGCTGTTCTCTTTCAAAGAACGTCTTTTCTGTCAAAGGCCGCAGAAGATGCACCCAGAAAGCCCCACTGGTTCACAAATAACTATCAATTTTACAGTCTCATAAAGACTCTGGCCCAGGTGTTGAATGCCGCTTATTCCTCCAGATGGAGGAGGAGAAGGAAGGAGGAAGAAAAAACTTTGGGGTCTCCAAGACTGCAGCCGTGGCAGGTATGGGGGTCCCAATATGGATCCATCAATCTTAGATCCTTTGGAGGAGGAATCCAGAGGAGGAGGAGGGGAACCACCTGAACAGATCTGTCCAATTCAATTACAAAGGGAATAATGGTTCCAAAGAGTAGATACCATGGCATTTAACATTACACACTCCTAATTTGAAAATGCTCTATTCTTTTTTAAATAAAATTCCTGTATTTGTGGGTTTGTGATGAGCATGGTGGAATTTCCCCTTTGTTCCGTCCCCACTGCAGGAGGGTCTGTGTGCAGCTCAACAGGCAGCTAAACCCCCCAATTATCCTCCAGTGAAACGGAGCCTGGGGTGGATCTGGGTGTTTCATTGGGAGAAAAGGGCACGGAGAAGCTGAGGAAATGCAGAGAGTGAGAATCAAATATAAATAGGAGATAGGCAGCATTAACTATCAGCCAACAAAGAAGCAGCTGGAACCTCTCCAGTGATGCTCCGTGTGAGGGACGGAGGCCTCCGGATGACCATGTGTCTCGGTCAAACCGGCTGCTTCCATCTCCTCCAAAGGCTGAGAGAAACGGGAGTCTGGCTTCAAACCATACAATTACCGTATTTTCTGGCGTATAAGACGACCCCTGACTTTTCCTGTAAAAATATAGGGTTTGGGCTATACTTGCTGTATAAGACGACCTCTCTTCCAACGCACACCAAATAAAAATTAAAAAACATCAACTGGCTCACCCACAATGTAAAAGCAGCTGTGCTAGACCCAAAATGGCCCTGCTCCTTCCCAGCAGGAATTTCACACAGCCACAAAAAGCCCAAAAACCCAACTTTCACACTTCACACACACAAAATTCCACATACAGCTTTGTGAGATTTTGTGCGTTTGTGTAGTTAGAGCGAAACACTACAGAAACACACTAAATCTCAGAAAGCTGCACAAATATTATTTTATTTTTATATTTATATGAAAGCTCAATGTAAAACTTCCTAAACTTTAAATGGCTAGGTCTAAAAAAGAACAACTAAAAAAAACGCCAATTAACTTTTTTTTTTTAAAGCTCCCAAAAGGGAAAAAACCTTACCCAATAGAACAGGGGTCTCCAACCTCGGCAACCTTAAGACTTGTAGACTTCAACTCCCAGAATTCCTCAGCCAGCTTTGCTTTGCTGGCTGAGTAATTCTGGGAGTTGAAGTCCATAACTCCCTGCCTGCTTGATTGCAGGCAGGGAGATTCAGTTACTTGCTGGTGCAATGGATTGCAGGCAAGTGAAGCAAGGCAAGCGTTGCAGCTAACAGCTAAAGTAAGCAAGCTGGAGGGGGGGATTTTTGCTAACAATTAGCAGGCAAAAATTAGCAGCTGGGATTGCCAGAGCCATGTAAAAGGAAAGTTTTTTCCTTTTACATGGTGCTGGCCATCCAAGGTCTGGCGATTCCAGCTGAGTTGCCTGCTAATCAGGCAACTCAGCTGGGATCGCCAGCGCCGTGTAAAAGGAAAAAACTTTTCCTTTTACATGGCTCTGGCGTGTAACTCAGCTGACTAGCGGCAACTCAGCAGGCAATTCAGCTTGGCTCCTCAGAGCCATTTAAGGCTTGTCAGAGCCTTTCGGGCTGGTCTGCCTGGTTACAGGAGAACGACACCCGGCGTATAAGATGACCCCCGACTTTTGAGAAAATTTTCGTGTGTTAGAAAGTCGTCTTATAGGCCGTAAAATACGGTAGGCTTAACTGCCCTCGGCCACTAGGTGGGGCTAGAGCAACAACAGCACAATAGTGACATGTTGTGGCATGACAACCTTTATAAATTTGGAGGAGACCCTGAGACTATCTAGCCCAAACCCTCCTCTCTGCAGGAATCCCAGTTGAAGCTTCTCCGACTGATGGCTGCTCAGTCTTTGCACTCAGATAATCCATGAAGAGGAGACTGAACTTCTCTGCTTTACTCGCTCAGCTCTAAAACAGCTCATCCTTTTATCATATTTTTTACTCTCCTTCAACTAAAATCTCCTCTCTTATAACTGAATTCATTTTTCTGTGTCTGACACTCTGGAATAATAGTGAGCAGATCTTACGCTCCTGTGTAACCTGTGTCAGTGATTGGAAGAGGGCTGCATCCTCCCTTCTCCAACCGAGAGATTGTGTCAGTTGGAAAAGGGGCTCCCAGACTCCTCCTGATCTTCAGCTCTTCTCCTTGTTCTCTTTCCTCAAGGCTAAGAGCAGCTCCTTTGATCTCTTCCTTGGCTTATTTCTCCTTCCCTGAAGTTCATGTAGATTTTGTGCAAATTTTCCTCCAAGTGTGGTGCCTGCAAGAGGACCTGGTCCTTGAGTTGGGGTCTCCCCAAATCACAATGTTGACTTCCTGAGATTCTTATGGCTGCATTTGCCTTCTTTCCATGAACTTCTCCCTGCTGACTCAGAGTCTGTTTTCAGTTAACTATGATTTTGAGATCATTTTCACAAACATATATATGAAGTTTGGTGTCACTCATCTTTCTTCCAGTCCATCATTCATGTTCTTATATGAGATTCTATTGTTAGTCAAGTCCTAGTTGCTAAAACTCAGATATTTTTCTCCTGCTTTTTATTCATGCACCCTTCTCTGTGTGGAAATCATAAATATTTTTTCTGGAAACTTGATACTCCTCTTATTAAATTTTATTTTATTCAAAAAGGTAAAATACAAACTTCCAAAAATAAAACTATTACAAAGACAAAACAAAATTAGATGAAACATTTTTTAAAAAAATTGTGCACTAAAAACAGATAAAACCACATACATATATATTGTTCCCCAGTTGAATACTGACAGATGAACATTTCTTCCCCTTGCAAAATAGGCCCACAATTATAAACTTCTATCAATATATTTGCAACCCTTGACTTGTCACCTGTCTGCTGTATATAAAAAATGTAGTTAACAGGCAATAAAAAAAATATATTTCAAAACTTCAAAACTGTTTGTTATCTCCTATTATATTTAACTCTCAGACAATTTGCAGAGGCTTATTATGTATCACAGACCACCACAATCATTATCTCTGATCCATCCTGAATCTGTTCATGATTCAATATCATTGTTTGATTCTTAATAATAATTTATTTCCTTAAAACTTTAATTAGGGACTTTCCCAGCAACTGCTTTCCATTCCCCAAAGTCATAGGACCTCTTATAAATGGAAACTCAATGACTCTTAAGATTTGTTTTCCAGTTAAATATGACAAGTCCATTCCCCAATCTCCCTCAATCTTCTTGAAAGAATCCATTTCTTCAGTCATCCGTTCTGTCCACTTTGAGTCTCCAGGGTCCATGGCCTCTCCAGCCATCTCCAAGCAGCCTGCCTTCACACCAGACTCCTCCTTCAGGGATGCCAGCAGCAAATTCAGATCCAGTCCATCTCACCATCCAACCCATCCGATTCAACAATTGTTGCTTGCTTCTGATTATCGCCTTTAAGTTGATTTAAAATCATTGTTATTTTATCAAGCTTTTTAAATGAAGTTTCAAATAAGGTTTTTAAGTAGAAAAACTTTTTATAATATTTAAATTAAATGGCATCAAATTAGCTTACTCTAGGATCTACATCTTAGATCAAATCTTGCGTGAAGGGGATTTATCAACTTAACCGTATTAATAATAACATAGAAAAATTGATGTCCAATAGCAAAAAATTATCCCTAACCTTCACTTCCTGGCCCATTAATTAAAGTATATAAAGGTTGCCCCTATGCTCTTGTATGGAGCAGAAGTTTGGGATTTCTACTCAACCACAGTTCTAGAACAAACACAGTCCCAGCACCTGAGCTGTATTGTGGGTCTAGATCTGAGGACATCTGCTGCAGCAGTTAGAGCTGAATTGGGAATGTATACAATTCATCCACTATCCAAGATCAAAGCATATAACCACTGGCACAAAGTCAAAGAAATGGAGACTAATCAAGTTATGCTTACTAGAGCAGATAAACTCACAATCACAAACCTCTTGGATCACTAAACTGATTAATTTTGGAAGTAGCTCTGGCCTTCCTGTCTCTTGCGTAACAGGAGAAAGATTAAAAAAAAAACATCTGCCCAAAGAATTAAGGATGTAGAAGCACAAAATGACATGGCTATTCTTAGTAAGGTGGGTAAGTTGAAATGGCTGAGCAAATACAAACCTACTTTTCAACTAGACAATTCTTTAAAGTTACAACTGCCAAAACATCTTAGGGAGAGATTTATGTGAGTGAGATTCAAACAGCTGGACACAATGGTCAGATATGGGAGATTCCACTCTAGACCTTATAATGGGCGTCTCTGCATTTGCAGAGTGTCAGAGGCAGAAGGCCTGGCTCACATCCTGTTTGATTGCTGCCTGCATAAGAGCATGAGAGGCAGGTACCTGGGTCCATATACCAAACGAAGGACCCATTGGGAATCCCATATCCAGACGACTCACCTTATCTGCAGCCAGAATTTGAAAACAACATTTAATACAGCTCAGTACTTGAGCAAAATGGCTCGGTTGAGATCAGCATATGTGGAGCTGATTGGGATAGACTGAAGGGGTGATATTGAAATAAAAATTTTATCATATTTATCTATATATTATTGTATTCTATTCCAATCGCATTTTGAATTATATTTTATTGAAATTCCATTTTAAATTTTTGTTTTGTTTTTTAGTAATTTGTGTTTGGAACTCTGCACTTTGATTATGCACTTATGCACTTTGCCCATGGACTAATCAATCAAGTAAACAAACATAACCTTCAGGTGTCGTAGGAAAAATTTAAAAAGGTTAAAAATTATTTGAGTATCACTTTGAGGACAGTTATTATCCACTTATTTATCATACTATCCTCCCCTCAGTTTTCTAATCACATCACACAATTGTTTGTGAGTCCTTTCCTGAAATCCAGTGATATCTCCCCATAATCTATTTGGGAAGTGTAATGATGTGTGAGAATGACTTTTGAGATGAGGGGAAGAGAGGCTGCCTAGGGAAGGATCAGAGGAAAGGGGAGAATCCTGCAGCTGCATAATGGGAGAGAAAGAAACTCAGAAAGGATCCTGGCTAACTTTTCAGGCTGAGAAAAGAGTTGGTGGGAAATTTGTTCTTTCAGATTTGCAAAATGTTGTTAATGTCGCATTACAATCAAGTAGAATTAGCACATCTGGAGGTGTTTTCCATCAGGATGACCAGGGAGAAGATTAGCCTGACAACTTTCTTCTTGATCAACCCATGCTTTCTGGGAATCATCCTCTTGTGTTCAAAGAGTTTATGAATCACCTTTTTTTTTCCTGTTCATTTTATTTTCATCTGCTCTAGAATGTTCCCTATAATTGACCAATTGTGTCCATTGTATTTTCTCTATTTTTGTCAGTATATGAATTGACAATTTTTTCTCAAACTTTTTCATTCACTTATGTAGATAATGGCAGTATTTGTATCCTATTTAACCATATTTGGAGATTAGACAATTTGGAAAAAAGATTCAATGTGGGATAAAAAACAAAGTTTTCTGTTTTTCAAATTCCTGGATGTTCCCATTCTAGTTTCATCCCTTTCTGGAGAAGAATGAATTTTGGAATATTTCTGAGAGAAAACTGTATTTGGACCAAAATGGAGAGATAACAGCTGATCTGGGCATTCAGGCCTCCTTGGTTCTCCCCAAGGAATATCCCAGGACAGAGGCTTTGGCATATTTTAAAAGACAGAGATTTACTATCAGAGGAGGTGCTCTTTCATGGCTAAAGTCGCTCAATAAGGTGGGAGAAATGTTGGTGTCTTTTCTCTGTTTTCCAAACCTTGAGGTCCCATTTCAAGTGGGCAAAGCCTAGAGTCTCCAGGGTGGTTGGCCTCTCATGCCAGGTGGTGTCATCTCATGGAAGTTCTTCAACAGACGGGACCTAAGTAGAGTGGCTTTGCCATGTTTTATGGAAACCTTTCAAGATCTTACTGGTCAGAATTTTCTTTCTTCATCACAGTTTTACTCTACATTAAAAAATCTAATGGAATTAGATTCAATCATTTACAGTAAACTTTGTTCTCAGTTTTAAGATGAATATATCATCGTACTTAAATCTTTTTTCAATTCCATCCCTCTAGACTACATTAAATAGGAAAGTATTTTATTGTAATGTTAAATTCTGAAAGCAAAAGGGAGGAACTAAAGGAAGAATCTGCCAGTTGTTTTACCTCCTGCATCTGTTTAGAAGTAGTCAGAGATTTCATATTTACCTTAGTGAAGACCAGAGGCTACTTGTCTCCATCCATTTCTCCTTCTATTTTCCATGGACGGAGAGTCCTAACACCTTTTCTTTGGCCTTCCTTTTCTTCTGCTCAGTCCCTGCCTCAGTCCAAATGTGTGGAAAGTTGCCATCCTGGATTTGTCAAGAGGGCTCGAGAAGGAGAGCCAGTTTGCTGCTACGATTGCGTTCCTTGTCCGGAGGGGACCTTCTCCACTCAGGAAGGTGGGTCACACTGAGGAAAATGGGAGGCTTTGTGGAACTGGATCCATCCAGAACCTTTTCATGAAAGTGCAAGTTAAAAGACAGATCAAAGCTCACCTGTAATTTTTTTATTTTTAACCTGCAAATTTCTTATCTAAATGGAAGTAAATCAAAAAGACTCAGAAGGAGGGGCTGGGAAAGAGATGGGAGGATAGGGTGGCAGACTGGGAAAGCTTGCCTAACAGCAGAGGAAATATCTCTTATGCCTTTTAGTTTGGATTTCAGGGGTGGGTTCTGCTTACCTTTATGGTTCACAATGGGAGCATGCATGCTTCTGCACATGCGCAGATCGCCTATGATGATATCCGGGTCAGTGGGTGGAGCCTCTTGCCGGTTTATTACCAGTTCCTGCGAACCAGTCCAAACCGGGATTAACTCGCCACTGTTGGATATGTACTGCTAAGTTCACCTTTCTAGGAACATCTGAGATCTTTGAAACTAGATGAATTGTTTCAGGTCCACCTTCTGAAAGACCTTGCAATTCATTGTTTATTGGCCTCCCTTGAGGATCACTGAGGGGTCACTGGGCCATAATCTGGTGCTGTGGAGAGTTATGGGGGGAACTCATTACACAAATAGTCTTCCAGTCATGTAGATCAATCAATCAATCAATCAATCAATCAGAATAGAGAAGAAGGAACTTTGGAGGTCTTCTAGTCCAGCCCCCTATTCAAGCAGGAGACCCTATACCATTTCAGACAAGTGACTGTCCAGTCTCTTCTTAAAAACCTCCAATGTTGAAGCACCCACAACTTCTGGAGGCCAGCTGTTCCACTGGCTAATTCCTCTCACTGATAGGAAGTTTCTCCTTCATTCCAGGTTGCTTCCAGATGTTACAAGATACTGTAGGTATCCTCCAAGTCCAGGATATTAACTGCCATGTGGGAGGACTCAGGATGTTTGCCTAAAAAGATTATATGATTCAATATTAACCTCTAATAATATAGGTTCCTATGAAGATTCTACCCATTACACTGGAAATAATTAACATCCTAGGACTTCCCTCAACTTCATATATCTGGCTACATTTTTTAAGAAAAAAAATATCCTTCTTATGCTCTTTTTAATGAAATAGTAAAGAAATACTTCTTGGACAATTCCCATGATAACAGCTGTCATCCAAAAAAAGGTATTTCTTGACATGTAAAAAAACCAGTATATATAAAGAAATATTGCTTTTTGGCTTTCTCAGATACACAAAAATGCACCAAGTGTCGAGATGATAAATATCCAAATGTGGACAGAGTCCAATGTTTACCCAAAATTATAACCTTCCTGTCTTATGAAGAATATCTGGGCATCATCCTGGTTTCTTTTGCCCTACTCTTGTTCTTAATCACAGGTCTTGTTCTAATCATCTTCATTAAATACTGAGAAACTCCCCTTGTCAAAGCCAACAACCGGGACCTCTCCTACATCCTCCTGGTCTCCCTCCTGCTTTGCTTCTTGTCTCCTCTTCTCTTCATTGGTCAACCAAGGAAAGCCACCTGCCTTCTCCGACAGACGGTTTTCAGCATCATCTTCTCAGTTGCCGTTTCTTCTCTCTTGGCCAAAACCATCATGGTGGTGCTGGCTTTCCTGGCCACAAAACCAGGAAACAGGGCAAAGAGATGGTTGGGGAAGAGGTTGGCCAACTCCATCATCCTTTCTTCTTCTGCTGTCCAAATTATCATCTGCTCCACCTGGCTGGGAGTTTCTCCCCCCTTCCCTAACTCTGACCTCCACTCCCAGCCTGGAGAGATCATCCTGCAATGCAACGAAGGGGCCGTTGTCATGTTCTACGTCACCCTCAGCTACATGGGCTTCCTGGCTGCCATCTGCTTCACGGTGGCTTTCCTGGCCAGGAACCTGCCTGGGGCCTTCAACGAAGCCAAGCTGATCACCTTCAGCATGCTGGTCTTCTGCAGTGTCTGGGTGACTTTTGTGCCCACCTACCTGAGCACCAAAGGGAAATACATGGTGGCTGTGCAGATCTTCTCCATCCTGGCCTCCAGTGCTGGTCTGCTGGGCTGCATCTTCATCCCCAAGTGCTACATTATCCTTCTGAGGCCAGACCTCAACACAAAGGAGCAGCTCACAGCCAGAACAAATGTAAAAACATGAGATATAACACCATTATGATATTGGAAGAATTGTTAATGGTTCTTTTATTTGAAAGGAGATATTAATTCTTTCCATTTAGATAGTATGCAGGAGTCAAAGAAAATCATATGTATATGTTTCAAAATGGGAAATTCTTGAATGACTGGAATTCTTCTAGCTCTCTTCCCTTTCAGCTCAATAAAGAGAACTCTGTAAGAGTCATTCAGAGAAATTTGCTGTTCAGCAACAGCTATTGAATGTGACACTTTATAAAAAATAATTTGGGCACTTGTTCCTACAGCTAAAGAGAGAGAGAGAGCAGGAAGAGAGGCCAGGAGGATCAGCCTGGTTGCCTGATCCTCTCTGTGAGAATGTCGGAATGATGTGAAATTCCATGTTTGACCGGCTCTCAGCTGGGGAGGGAAATCTTCATCCCTCTTATATAATTCTTTGTTGATTTCCTGATAAAACCTCCTTTGCAGAAAGTGTTCAGCAGAAGAGCTTCTGGGATTTCAGTCTGGGATTGGATTGGGGTTTTTTTGTATGTGCTTCACACCAAAGTAATAAATAAATATTAAAGTGTATTAAGAAATTGCCACTGTATTTTTTTTTCTTTCATCAACTGTAGAATTAAAATAGTAGTTTTCAGGCCCTTTAATTTTCCTCTCTGCAATTTCTACCTAGAGCATTTTCTCTGCTCCTCTTCCAAGCTCGTCTTGTCTGTGAAGATGCCCAGAGAAAGGGGACCTGGAGACCCTCCCCAGGAGGAGGTTGAGGGGATCCTGTCTAAAGGCAGCCGCATCACTGACCAGGTCACAAACCTTCAAGGCTGCATAATATTCATCCAGGTCCAAGAAGGGGGTGAATGGGGGGGGGCTTCCTGGTTTTTAGGGAGACGCATCCATGGAAGCTGTTCTGCTCTCCAACCACACAGATTGCTGATGAATTGGGAATCAATGTTTAGTTCTCAGAATGGCTCCTAATTGCGAATAATTTGCAAATTCCATTTTAAGGAGATAAGAAAAGCTCTGATGGATCAGACCCAGATCAGTCTAAGATTCTCAGTGACCACAAATCCTTCTGGTTCTCCCACAAGCAGAAGGCAGAGAGACTTCTGGCTTTGCCCAACATGGAACTGGTCTTTTCCTACAATTTCACTTTCCTCCATCACCCCACACAATATTGGACACTCGGCCATCTCACACTCTAGGAATCCCCAATTCTGGTCTCCCACATTAATCTGAGAAAACATTTCCAACTTTCACACCTGCAGTCAAAAAGCACTAAGGCAGGACTGGAACTCAAGAGCCTCCTGGGGATTGGCCCAAAGTCACTCCGGAAGATTTCATGCCTATGGGAAGATTAGAACTCAGAGCCTCCTGAACCTTGGCCCAAACTCACCCAACTGGCTTTCACGTCTAAGGCAGAGCTAGAACTCACAACCTCCTGATGATTGTCTCAAAGGCGCCCATTTGGCTTTTATTTTAAGCTGGTTTGAAAACTTTAGTGAGTGGAGAAAAGTCCCTCGGCTGGCTTCGGTTCTCTGCACCCCCCGTCCCCCGGGCACTCCTTGCCTCCACCCCTTCTCCCCCACCCCAGCACCAAAGGCTCCTCCTGCAGCTGCGCCTCCCTTCTCCCCTCCCCCCTCCCCCGAACAGACAGCTGTCACTCAAGCGTTCTGTCCCGCTCCCTCGCGCCCAGGTCAGGCAGGGCCACCCCCAACAAGGGGGTCTGCCTGAGGCCCTCCCCCCCTTCCCGCCGCCTCCTCCCCGCAGGAGCGTCTTGGGGGCTGGCCGGGAGCCTCGCCAGGGAGCCGGTGGGAGAGCCGTGGGCGAGCGAACGCCTGGATTGGCTCCTTCCCACCCGGAGCGCCGAGGGAGCCCGGGGGCTGCAGGGGGAAGCCGCTCTCCGTCTCCCGCGGACGCTGCCAGGCAGACGGGCGAGGCGGGGAAGCCGGGCTCGGGAGGGGTGGCTCGGGCTCCCTGGAAGGCTTCTCCCCCTCCGAGGCTGCAGCCGTCGGGCGGGGAGGGAGGAAGGGCGCCGGCTCCCCGCAGAGGCCGGAGGGGCGAGGAGGAGCGGCGGCCGCAGCATTGGAGGCTCCGGGAAGGGAGGGAAGCGGCTCTTTGCCGGGCTCTGCGGGGCTCCAGCTCCCCGCTTTGAAGGGCCTTTCCTGGCCCCTCCCGCCCCCCTTGGGCGCTTCTCTGCTCTCCGGGCGATCGCGGCGCTCCTCCTGCCTGCAGCTGCCTGCCCAGAAGCCCTGGAGGGGCAGCCGAGGGACCCTCCCCCCCCCAGGACTGAAAAGCCCCTTTCGGCTTCTGCCCCTCCCCCCCAGACACCCCCCCAATCCCCGCCTCCTCTGTTGGTGGGGAAGCTGCGGGGGCGACGGGGAAGCTCAGCCCGTCTCTGCCCCCCAACCTCCCGGCGGCAACCTCGGGGCCAGGGGAGGCTTCCTCCGCCCTGCGGGAGAGGCGAGAGACCCTCCAGATGCAGAGCCTCCCCCGCTATTCCGAGACCAAGGCGCTGAGCGGAGGAGCTGCTGCTTGGAGGAGCCCATGGAAAGGAAGCCTGGGGTTCTGGGGGGGGTGGGAGTGGGTGGATTGGTGGCGCAGCGAGATGCGTCCTCCGCGGGTGGGAGGTTGGAGAGGCTAGCTGTCTTTTCCCCCAGGCCAATTCCGTATCCCCCTCGGAAAACCCAGCCCTGCATGGCTTCTCCCCCACAGGAGCCACTCCTGGAAAGACATGGAGCCCAAGCAAAGCTGGAGAATCCCCAGGGGCTGAGTCCCCCCAATGTTCAACCCTGGGACCCATAAATCAGGTTAGTTTCTTCCCAGGAATGCCCCAGAACCCCTCCTCCTCTCTGGCCATCCTGGGCTTTCTCCATGGGTCTTGGCTTTGCTTTCCCCTGAGTGCCCCATGCATGGAAAGAGGTGGCTGAGCAACATGGGATATGGTCTCCCCCCTTCCCAGGACTCAGAAGATGGAACCTGGAGGGAGATTTTGCAGATCTGCTTCCCTTTCCCACCACCAGGCTCCCCACCTTCCTTCTCCCAAGAGGGGCTCCCCACTCAGCCGGGCAGAGTCCTCTCTGGCATCCCTGCAAGAGCCCCTTTTCCTGGCCTCTGCATTGGAAAGGGCGGCAGGGGAACATGGGACATGGGCTTCTGCATTCCCAGGTCTCTGAAGATGGAAGTTGGATTTTGAAGATCAGCTTTCCATCTGCAATAAGAGGATTGCAGATAGCACCCCCTCCCCTCCCCTCCCCAAATGGGGTGAGATGCAGCCTTGATTTCTCCATCTCTTTTCACTTGTTTTTTCTAACGTTCCTCCCCCCCCTCATTTTTTTTAACTCTGCATTTTTGTTTTAACTTCTTGGAGTCTGGCCACACTATTGCATCGTCTTTCATCACTATGCAAACAAATATCAGATTTCTTTCTTTCTTCACCCACAGGTGCCGTGTATTCCCTCCAGAGCCACTTCCAAGCATGCAGCTCCCAAACCTCTCAATTCTAGATGATGGATTTAATTCCATCTCTGCCCCTGTTATTATGAATCACATGGAGATTATTTCCCTTTCATTTCCCTCCAGAGAATTCCCAACAATCTCCAAGTCCAAGAACTAGTTGAATTATCCAGGGATCCCTCCTGAGAGGGAGAATTGTGGTAAAAGTTTCAGCTCTGCTCTTTGGCCGAATCCTCCAGGGGAGACTTTGAGCAGAGAAATAAGGAGTTTTTGGACAGGCAGAATCTATGCTCTTGAATGTACATCTCCCTCCTTTCCAGATGAAGCCGAGTGTTTCTCTGTGTTGAGAAAAAGCAACTGGATGTTCCACCTTGTGAGAGTCCTTTGATTCTTCTAATTCTTCTTTAGAAACAGGAAAGGGATTCACTGATTCACGCCATGAATTATGGACCTCCTGTTTCTGCCTCTGATGCTCCTTTTGTCCCATCCAGTCTCTGGGAAGCTGAGAATGAAATGTCCGCTGAGTTTGGAGAACCAGGATGGAAAACCACGGAGCTACTACAGACCAGGAGATCATCTAATCAGTATAGTCACCAGTGGAACAGAAAGATTGCATACAAAGTTGCTTTTCAACGTGGCTCCTTCTCTTCAGTTTGTTTTCCATGATCTGTAAGTCATTCAGGGTGATGGAGTTGCACTCCCTCCATTCTAACCCTCTCCTTCTTTTCAGTTTTTTATTTTTCATTTATTCCTATATTGGGGAATATGTCTAATTTCCTGAATGATTTTGATTTCCATAGCTTCTATCTTTCATCTGATTTTGTGAAAGAGACTCAAAAAGGGGTCTGAAAAAAAGCTGAAAGGCCTGCAGATTATTTTCCTCCTTCAATTCATTCCTTAATTTATCATTTGGATAATGAGTTCTTTTTTTAAAAGTAGTGGTGGAATCAGTTGTAGTTGCCGTACCTCAGCCCATTTCCATATTTGTGTAACTGATCATTGCTTTTGGATCAACATTGGTTTAAGGCTCAGTAGGCTTCTGGAGGATTATATATATTATATATAACAAAAATATTTCTTGTGGCTGTTGATTATAATTTTTTTTCAATAGGACTTCTTGCGAATGTTTTTATTGCTTACAATACATATTCAACATTCAACCTGCCAACAAGAATTCCCATCTCTTGCACAATCTCACACTTGGCTACAACATCCATGACAACTATTTGAGCCTTTTCCACACTTCAGATGCCTTGCTGGACATTCTCTCCACTGGAGAAGCCAATGTCCCCAACTACAGCTGTGGAAGGAAGGAGAACCTCCTGGCTCTTCTTGATGCAGCTGACAGGGAGATCTCCATCCAGATGTCAACATTAGGAGGCACCTACAAAGTCCCACAGGTTTGTGTGTGTTTTTCTCCCTCTGGTAAAGTGAGGGGTGGTGGTGGATGAGCAATAGATGCAATCATGTCTCCTCCATGGAATTCAAGAGCTGCTTTTCTCTATATTAGCAAAAATGTCAATATTTTATCCCATTATGTTTATATTGAGATTAATCATAAAAGGCCTGAAATACAAGCAATACATTCCCTGGAGAAGATATTCTACCAACTATGTAACTGATAAAAAAGGTTCCATTTTATGCCCAGTATTTTTCAACATATTCATGAATGATTTGGATGAAATGGGGAAATCTTCAAATTTGAAGACAACACTAAAGTGACAGGAATCGCCAACATCCCAGAAGATAGGCTGAAGATCCAGATGGATCTAGGTAGACTTTAACCCTGGGCCTATCTAACAAAATGAAATTTAATGTAGAGAAAAGTAAGGGCTTATACTTAGGTTAGAAAAACCAAATGTCCACTTATGGATGAGGTGAAACCTGGATCAATAAGTGTAATTGTGTGAGGACTTGGAGTCCGAGTGGATAATCACTTAAACATGAGCCAAAAGCAGCTAAAAAGGCTAATTCAGTCCTAGGTTGCAGAGGGATAAAATCAAGATCACATAAAGTATTGGTATTGCTTTATAATGCCTTGACAAGACCACACTTGGAATAGTGCATCCAGTTTTAGTCTCCATATTATAAAAATGAAGTAGAGATTCTGGAAAGAGTGCAGAAAAGATGATTAAAGGCCTGGAGACTAAAACATATCAGGAACAGTTGCAGGAATTCATTTTGTCTAGTCTAGTGAAAAAGACGAGGGGTGACATCATAGCAATGTACCAATATTTGGGGGGCTGCCTCAGAGAAGAGGAGGTCCACCTATTTTCCAAAGTACTAGAAAGCAAGACAAGAAACAACGGATGGAAACCAATCAAGGAGAGAAACAACCTAGAACTAAGGAGAAATTTCTTAATGGTGAGGAATGGAACGTCTCCCCTTCAGAGATTGTCGGTGGTCCATCACTGGAGTCTTTCAAGAAGAGGCTGGACAGCCACTTGTCTGGAATAGTATAGATAGATACAGATTAACAGAGTTGGAAGGGACCTTTTAGGTCATCTAGTCCAAGCAGACCCTACACCATTTCTGACAGATGGCAGTCTTTATAGGGTGATCTTGATCTTGATTGTATCTCTCTGCTAATGCAATTTAGGATTGCATTGGCTTTCTTGGCTGCCGCTGCACTCTTGACTCATATTTAACTGGTTGTCCACTAAGACTCCAGGATCCTCTCATAGTTACTGCTATTATGCCTGGTTTCCTGCTTGAATAGGGGGTCGGACTAGAGGACTTCCAAGGTCCTTTCCAACTCTTTTATTTTGTTTTAAGTTCTGTTATAGGTACACATGTTTAGCCTGCTAAATTCCTATTGGCATAAACTATTTATACAGATAATGTGATACTCTCATACTTACACATTGGATTGTATAGACTTGGATTGTTTTGTCTTAATAATTATCTGATAATTTATAAAGCAAGTTCAAAAGTTATGGTCTTTGTGAAATGACATCATAGCCATAGATGGTCAGCCATTAGAGCAAGTAACACCTTTCCTTACCTGGGGTTCTTTTCTCTGAGCCTGAATCTTGGCTCCCTCATCATCCAAGGAGCTCAGTTAGAGAAAGGGCAGGAGTGAAAGTGGTGCTTAAATGAAAACCTCACAGCTCTCCAGCTTCCTCAGCCCCAATTATTAAAGTATCTGAGGCCCAATTTTCCCCCATGTTCTTCCATCAATCTGATGTTTGGGGCTCCAGAGAGAAACCACCACCAGAACCAACCCAATCTCAGCCTCTGAGGAGGATCTTGGGGTGGGTAAAAGATTCCAGCTGCTGCCCTCAGAGCTGATTTGGGAATTTACACAATTTCTGCTTTGTCTAAATTCAGAAAATATTGGCATAAAATTTAATCTATGGAAACTGACAAGACTCTGAAAATTGTGGCTGTTGGAAGAGACAAGACTTCCATTAAAGACAAAACTTGAATTATGCAACTGACAAATCTTATTAGGCTTTGAGGTCTGCCTGTTTCTTGTATAACTGGAGAAAGAAATTAAAAAATTTCCTCCAGAAAGAATCTGGGATATAGAAGCAAAAAATATATATGCAGCAATCCTCAAAAATTATCATAGGCCCTTTATTGGAATAGAATACTCCAGTTGGCATTTGCATGTGTTAATCTGATTGTGATCAATTGTAGGGGTGATACAGTAATATGATTTTTCATTTTTATTGTTTTTTAAATTGCTCATTATTTTCCATTATTATGATACAATCTTGCTAATATTCTGTCTTTAATATTTTAAACAATGTTTGATTAACAAACTATTCTAATACATTCATGAGAACCAGATTGGATATATTAAAATCTAATATTTTGGACTTGATCTGATCCCAAATGTAACACAGCATTTTTCATTGCTTTTTCAGATCAGTCATACAATTGTTTCAGAGGCTCTGAGTGATAAAAGGAAATTCCCCTTTTTCCATCAGACGGAGCCCAAAGAAGTATTCCAGTACCCAGCAATTGTCCCCCTTCTCCTCCATTTCAGATGGACCCTGATTGGCCTCTTTGCTTCAGACACAGAAAATGGAGAGAATTTCATGAGGATTTTTCCTCCTGTGCTTGTCAGGAGTGGAATTTGTGTGGTTATATCACAACTGTTCTCAACAACTAGATACACAACAGCCCTCAGGGATTCCCTCTCTAAGTGGAGACAAGTCAACGTCTTTGTTCACTTCATGGAAAATGAGTTAATTTGGGAGAGAATTCTTCCTTTCCATTTAACATTTATGCGTCTGCCAGGATCCATTGAAGGGAAAGTCTGGATCCTCACAAATTTTGCAGGGTATCAAATGAAGAAACTCAGACTTCTCAAATACATCCATAGTATTTGGAACTTTGGCTATCTGCCAAAAGAAAGGCCAAAAGATTCTGCCTTTGAACCCAATTTCTTTGTAGAAGAAAAGTTTCAAGATTATTATTTTCTATGTTCCCTTTCAAAGAACGTCTTTTCTGTCAAAGGCCACAGAAGATGCACCCAGAAAGCCCCACTGAAGACCCAGGAGAAAAGGAACAGGATAAGGATCACAAATTACTATCTATATTACAGTATCATTCAGACTCTGTCCCAGGCCTTGAATGCCACTTATTCCTCCAGATGGAGGAGGGGAAGGAAGGAGGGAGAAAAGAGGTTGGGGACTCAAAGGCTGCAGCCGTGGCAGGTATGAGGGTCCCGATATGGATCCATTAATCATAGATCCTTTGGAGGGGGAATCCAGAGGAGAAGGAGGGGAACCATCTCAACAATGGTATCATGCTGTGTTGGTTGGAGGGCTTGGGGGTGGGAGGCACCCTGTTGCGGTGGTTCTCCTCCTATGTCTCCAACCAGTCGCAGTCTGTGTTGGCAGGGGGGCAGAGGTCGACCTCGAGGCGCCTCATTTGACGGGTGCCGCAAGGGTCAGTCCTCTCGCCACTCCTGTTCAACATTTATGTGAAGCCGCTGAATGAGATCATCCGTGGTTTTGGGGTGAGTTGCCAACTGTACGCTGACGACACTCAGCTGTACATCTCCACCCGTGACCACCCAATGATGCCCTCGAAGTGATGTCCCAGTGCCTTGAGGCCGTGCGGGTCTGGATGGGGAGGAACAGGCTTCATCTGTTTTAGGTTTTTTTTTTTTAATTTTTGTACTATATGTGTTTTAATTTGGCTGTTCACTGCCCTGAGTCCCCCCTGGGGAGAAAGGCGGTATATAAATTGAAATAATAAATAAATAAACAAACAAACAAACAAACAAACAAACAGATCTGGCCAA
Source organism: Coluber constrictor foxii (assembly GCA_038048745.1). Classification (NCBI taxonomy): domain Eukaryota; kingdom Metazoa; phylum Chordata; class Lepidosauria; order Squamata; family Colubridae; genus Coluber; species Coluber constrictor. Next base: position 1,323,356 of record JAWJVD010000098.1, on the reverse strand, counting down.
TTCAATTACTCAGGGAATAATGGTTCCAAAGAGTAGATACCATGGGATTTTTATATTAAACTCTGCTCATTTGAAAATGCTGTATTGTTTTTTAAATACATTCCTGTATTTGTGGGTTTGTGATCAGGATGGTGGAATTTCCCCTTTGTTACATCCCCCCTGCAGGTGGGTCTGTGTGCAGTTCAACAGGCAGCTAATCCCCCCTCTTCTCCTCCAGTGAAAGGGAGCCTGGGGTGGATCTGGGTGTTTCATTGGGAGAAAAGGGCAGGGAGAAACTGAGGAAACGCAAAGAGTGAGAATCAAATAGAAATAGGAGATAGGCAGCATTAACTAACAGCCAACAAAGAAGCAGCCGGAACCTCTCCAGCGATGCTCCGTGTGAGGGACGGAGGCCTCCGGATGACCATGTGTCTCGGTCAAACCGGCTGCTTCCGTCTCCTCCAAAGGCTGAGAGAAAAGGGAGTCTGGCTTCAGACCATACAGCTAGGCTTTTCTGCCCCTGGCCACCAGGTGGGGCTAGAGCAACAACAGCACAATAGTTACATGTTATGGCATGACAACTTTTATAAATTTGGAGGAGACCCTGAGACCATCTAGCCCAACCCCTCCTCTCTGCAGGAATCCTAGTTAAAGCTTCTCTGACTGATGGCTGCTCTGTCTTTGCATTCAGAGAATCCATGAAGAGGAGACTGAACGTCTCTGCTTCACTGGCTCAGCTCTAAAACAGCTCATCTTTTTATCATATTTTTTTCTTTCATTCAGCTAAATTCTCCTCTCTTGCAACTGAATTCATTTTTCCCTGTCTGACACTCTGGAATAATAGTGAGCAGATCTTACACTTGTGTGTAACGTGTGTCAGTGATTGGAAGAGGGCTGCATCCTCCCTTCTCCAACCGAGAGATTGTGTCAGTTGGAAAAGGGGCTCCCAGACTCCTCCTGATCTTCAGCTCTTCTCCTTGTTCTCTTTCCTCAAGGCTAAGAGCAGCTCCTTTGATCTCTTCCTTGGCTTATTTCTCCTTCCCTGAAGTTCACACGTAGATTTTGTGCAAATTCTTCTCCAAGCGTGGTGCCTGCAAGGGGACCAGGTCCTTGAGTTGGGGTCTCCCCAAACCAGAATGTTCACTTCCTGAGATTCATATAGCTCCATTTGCCTTTTTTCCATGAACATCTCCCTGCTGACTCAGATTCTGTTTCCAGTTTCAGAGTATAAGACATACCTTCCCCCCCCTAAAAGGGGGTGAAAATTTAGGTGCATCTTAAACACTGACTGGCCCCCACCTTTTGGCCTCTGCCTCCTTGCAAGCAAACAGCAAGAAAATACAGCTCCTTTCAGCTTCAGCATAGCCTAATTACCACAAGTTGATTGGATTGGCCTAACTCTCAGCTGATTTGCTCTCAGCTGTTTTGCGCAGGGCTCTGCTGCTTGCTGCAAAGAGGTAAATTGCTGGAGTTGATTTTTTCCCCTTGTGCTAATCAAGCTATGCTGAAAATGAAAGTAAAGCAGGCTGTTTGCTGTTTGCTGCAATGATGCAAAATTGCTCAGAGGCAGAAGGAGATTTTTTTTTCTTTATTTCCTCACCAAAAAAGGTAGGTGCGTCTTAAACTCCATTGTGTCCTATATTCCGAAAAATATGGTAACTACAATTTTGAGATCATTTTCACAAATGATCACAACTACATATGAAGTTTGGTGTCACTTATCTTTCTTCCAGTCCATCATTAATGTTCTTATATGAGACTCTATTTGGTTAGTCAAGTCCTAGTTGCTAAAAATCAGATATTTTTCTCCTGCTTTTTACATATGCCCCCTTCTGTGTGTGCTGATGATACATATTGTTTCTGGAAACTTGATATTCCTCTCATTAATTTTATTTTATTCAAAAAAGGTAAAATACAAACTTCAAAAAATAAATCTATTACAAAGACATAACAAAATTAGATGAAACATTTTTTTAAAAAAATGTGCATTAAAAACAGATAAAACCACATAGACATGTATTGTTCCCCAGCTGAATACTGACAGATGTACATTTCTCCCCCTTGCAAAATAGGCCCACAATTATAAACTTCTACCGAGATATTTGCAACCACTTGACTTGTTATTTGTCTGCTGTATATTAAAAATGTAGTTAACAGGCAATAAAAAAAAAAGAAATTTCAAAACTTCAAAACTGTCTATCTGCTATTATATTTAACTCTCAAACAATTTGCAGGGGCTTCTTATCTACCACAGACCACCACAATCATTATCTCTGATCCATCCTGAATCTGCTCATGATTCAATATCTTTGTTTGATTCTTAATAATAATACATTTCCTTAAAAACTGAAATTAGGATCTTTCCCAGCAACTGCTTTCCATTCCCCAAAGTCACAGGACCTCCTGTAAATTGAAACTCAATGACTCTTAAGTTATTGAGTTTCTTTGTTTCCCAGTTAAACTGAGAATCTTTGTTTCCCAGTTAAATATGACAAATTCATTCCCCAATCTCTCTCAATCTTCTTGAAAGGATACATTTCTTCAGTCATCCGTTCTGACCACTTTGAGTCTCCAGGGTCCATGGCCTCTCCAGCCATCTCCAAGCAACCTGCCTTCAAAGCAGAATTCTCCTCCTTCAGGGATGCCAGCAGCAAATTAAGTTCCAGTCCATCCGATCATCCAACCCATCCGATTCAACAATTGTTGCTTCTGATTATTGCCTTTCAATTGATTTGAAACCATTGTTATTTTATCAAACTTTTAAATGAAGTTTCATATAAGGTTTTTAAGTAGAAAAACTTTATAGCCTTTAAATTAAATCAGATCAAATTAGCTTACTCTAGGATCTATTTGATACGTATTTTCCAATCCGTTGATGAAGAACTAAGCACTGATCGGTAGTGCCTCTCCCCTCTCTAAACCCGGCTCCCTCTTCACGGATCCAATTCTCAAGAGCCAGCCACTCTCCATCTGGAGGTGTTTTCCATCAGGATGACCAGGGAGAAGATTAGCCTGACAACTTTCTTCTTGATCAACCCAGGCTTTCTGGGAATCAACCTCTGGTTTTCAAAGTTTATGAATCATCTTTTTTTCCCCTCTGTTCATTTTATTTTCATCTGCTCTAGAATGTTCCCTATAATTGACCAATTGTGTCAATTATATTTTCTCTATGCTTTGTCAGTATATGGTGGACAAATCTTTCTCAAACTTTCTTGTTCACTAATGAAGATGATGGCCGTATTTGTATCCTAATTAAGCATATTTGGAGATGAGATAATTGTAGAAGAAAGATTCAATGTGGGATAAGAAACAAAGTTCTCTGTTTTTCAAGTTCTTGGATGTTCCCATTCTAGTTTCATCCCTTTCTGGAGAAGAATGAATTTTGGAATATTTCTCACTTTAAGCTGTACTTGGACAAAAATGGAGAGATAACAGCAGATCTGAGCATTGGCAGCTTCTTCGTTCTCCCCAAGGGGGGTATCAGGGAAGAGACTCTGGCGTATTTTGAAAGACAGAGATTTTCTATCAACCAAGATGCTTTTTCACAGATAAAGTTGCTCAATAAGGTGGGAGAAATTTTGGTGTCTTTTCTCTATTTTCCAAAGCCTGAGGTCCCATTTGAAATGGGCAAAGCCTAGAGTCTCCAGGGTGGTTGGCCTCCCATGCCAGGTGGTGTCATCTCATGGAAGTTCTTCAACAGACGGGACCTAAGTGGAGTGGCTTTGCCATGTTTTATGGAAACCTTTCAAGATCTTACTGGTTTCTTTCTTCATCACAGTTTTACTTTACATTAAAAAATCTAATGGAATAAAAGCTTCCTAAATCTTTTACAGTAAACTTTATTATCAGTTTTAATAAGAATATATCATCATATTTAAATCTTTTTTCAATTCCATCCCTTTAGACTACATTAAATAGAAAAGTACTTTATTGTAATGTTAAATTCTGAAAGCAGAAGGGAGGAACTAAAGGAAGAACCTGCCAGTTGTTTTACCTCCTGCATCTTTTTAGAAGTAGTCAGAGATTTCACACTTACCTCAGTGAAGACCAGAGGCTCCTTGTCTCCATCCATTTCTCCCTCCTTTTTTCATGGACAGAGAGTCCTAACATCTTTTCTTCGGCATTCCTTTTCTTCTGCTCAGTCCCTGCCTCAGTCCAAATGTGTGGAAAGTTGTCATCCTGGATTTGTCAAGAGGGCTCGAGAAGGAGAGCCAGTTTGCTGCTACGACTGCGTTCCTTGTCAGGAGGGGACCTTCTCCACTCAGGAAGGTGGGTCACACGGAGGAAAATGGGAGGCTTTGTGGAACTGGATCCATCCAGAACCTTTTCATGAAAGTGGAAGTTAAAAGACAAATCGAAGCTCACCTGGTTTTTTATTTTTAACCTGCACAATTTCTTATCTAAATGGAAGTAAATCAAAAAGACTCGGAAGGAGAGGCTGGGAAGAGATGGGAGGAGGGGGTGGCAGACTGGGAAAGCTTTATGAACAGCAGAGGAAACATCTCTTCTGCTTTTTAGTTTGGATATGTGCTGCTAAGTTCTCCTTTCTAGGAACATCTGAGATCTTTGAGACTAGATGAATTGTTCCAGGTCCACCTTCTAAAAGACCTTGCAATTCATTGTTTATTGGCCTCCCTTGAGGATCACTGAGAAGGTGTCACTGGGCCATAATCTGGTGCTGTGGATAGTTATGGGGAAACTCATTACACAAATATTCTGCCATATAGATCAATCAATCAATCAATCAATCATAATAGAGTAGAAGGAACTTTGGAGGTCTTCTAGTCCAGCCCCCTATTCAAACAGGAGACCCTATACCATTTCAGACAAGTGACTGTCCAGTCTCTTCTTAAAAACCTCCAATGTTGAAGCAGCCACAACTTCTGGAGGCCAGCTGTCCCACTGGTTAATTGTTCTCACTGCGAGGACTCAGGATGTTTGCCTAAAAGATAATATGATTCATTATTAACCTCTAATAATATAGGTTCCTATGAAGATTCTACACATTACACAGGAAATAATTAACATCCTAGGACTTCCCTCAACTTCGTATACCTAGCTACATTTTTTAAGAAAAATATCCTTCTTATGCTCTTTTTAATGACATAGTTAAGAAATATTTCTTGGAAAATGTTTGTGGTATCAGCCATTATACAAAGAAGGTTTTTCTTGCAAGAGAAAAGGACAGAATATTAAAGATATATTGCTTTTTTGCTTTTCAGATATGGAAAAATGCACCAAATGTCCAGATGATAAATTCCCAAATGAGGACAGAATCCAATGTATACCCAAAGTCATAACCTTTCTGTCTTATGAAGAATATCTGGGCATCATCCTGGTTTCTTTTGCCCTACTCTTGTTCTTAATCACAGGCCTTGTTCTAGTCATCTTTATTAAATACCGAGAAACTCCCCTTGTCAAAGCCAACAACTGGGACCTCTCCTACATCCTCCTGGTCTCCCTCCTGCTTTGCTTCTTGTCTTCTTCTCTCTTCATGGGTCAACCAAGGAAAGCCACCTGCCTTCTCCGACAAACAGTTTTCAGCATCATCTTCTCAGTTGCCATTTCTTCTCTCTTGGCCAAAACCATCATGGTGGTGCTGGCCTTCCTGGCCACAAAACCAGGAAACCGAGTGAAGAGATGGTTGGGGAAGAGCTTGGCCATCTCCATCATCCTCTCTTGTTCTGCTGTCCAAATTATCATCTGCTCCACCTGGCTGGGAGTTTCTCCCCCCTTCCCTGACTCTGACCTCCACTCCCAGCCTGGAGAGATCATCCTGCAATGCAACGAAGGGGCCGTTGTCATGTTCTACGTCACCCTCAGCTACATGGGCTTCCTGGCTGCCATCTGCTTCACGGTGGCTTTTCTGGCGAGGAACCTGCCTGGGGCCTTCAACGAAGCCAAGCTGATCACCTTCAGCATGCTGGTCTTCTGCAGTGTCTGGGTGACTTTTGTGCCCACCTACCTGAGCACCAAAGGGAAATCCATGGTGGCTGTGCAGGTCTTCTCCATCCTGGCCTCCAGTGCTGGTCTGCTGGGCTGCATCTTCATCCCCAAGTGCTACATTATCCTTCTGAGGCCAGACCTCAACACAAAGGAGCAGCTCACAGCCAGAACAAATGTAAAAACATGAGATATAACACCATTGTGTTATTGGAAGAATTGTTAAAAGTTTGGGGTTTTTTTCTTTCCATTTAGATAGTATGCAGGAGTCAAAGAAAATCATATCTATATGTTTCAAATTTGGAAATTACTGAATTCTTCACAAAGGAGCAGGTAATAGACAGAAGTAATATGTAAATGTGAGACTGAGGAATTTCAACTTTTAACATTTTCCACAAACCAAACATAGAAAATGGTCCAAGCTCTTCTCCATGCATGAGTGGGCCAACTATTTTTCTTGGAATAAATAAAGGATGCGTGGAAGATTGTGAGGAGATAAATTTCTTGGAGAAATGGGAACATGTTAGCAAGACAGAAATATAGAAGGAATGTATTGAGCAACATTGATGCCCTCATTTCTCAGTACATTTCACCCAAACTGCTGTGGGAACGCAACTGAGATGTTTTTGTTTACACAATAAGTCTTTCTTGAGGGTAGCAACACAAGGCTGGGGAGGTAACTTGAGTCTTGCTAGTTCTGAATATTCATGCCTACATCATCTATTAAATGAAATATGCATATGTACAATTGTCATTTTCTCCTCTTTTCCTGGAATGTATAAATATAAGTACATTCTTTTGTCTGTAAGATTTCCTCCCATTATTTTCCGGGAAGAAATTCCTCCAATGGACACTGAATAAATAACAAATGCTATAGTTTTTTGGCTCCTGTGTTTGATTCCACAGAAACTGGTGTCAGGAGTGGGATTCCCAATCTTCCATCTGACACCAGGGACATTAGATGGGGCAGCCCTACAGGGTGAGTGTTGTGAGATTGAGCGCATAACCCTTCCCACTGCCACATAAAGGCACCATAGGAGCTTCTGTCAGACCACAGTCTGTGTTCAAGTGTCTCTTGTGGCTGGAAAGTTTTGTGGTCCCTTCCATCCCAATTTCTCAGCCACCCTGGCCCTGCTGTGAGCTCAGCTGAGTGATGTCTGGAGTATCCAGGAACTGAGGGGGAATTTCTCTTTGCAGAGTGAGAGGGACCCTCTGTGTGGAAGAATGGAGACTGACCCGGAGGTTCTTTGCAAACTCCCTTTTTCCTTTGTCTGAATGGAGGAATTCAGCTGATCCCAGTCAGGGAGGGAAGTGGATGATGGGGCGCCAGCAGACTCTGATTGGGGAAGGAATCTTTCCCAAAGAAACAGAGAAACCTGCTGTGTCCCTGGGCTGGGAGGGGGTCCAATGCCCCCACTGACGCCCCCCAAAGGCTGCAAAAAAGGGGGTGAGTGAAATTGGAAGGGATGATATTAAAAAAAAAAAACCCTCTCCCTCCTTGTGAGAAGAGAAATTCTTGTATCTGCACAGGCTGTGACAGATTTCCATGCAAACAGAAGCAGGAAAGACAATTTTTATTTTTGTTAGATTTTTTCCCCAGTGTTTTATTATTTTTTCAAATAACTAAAGGAGGTGAACATGCCCAACTCTTCTTCCTCTTCCTCTTTTCCCCACAACAATCACCCTGTGAGGTGGGTTTGTCTGAAAGAGAGTGTCTGTCCCGAGGTCAGCAAACAGGCTTTCAGGGCTAAAGCAGGACTTGAACTCAGGATCTCTTGCTTCCTAGCCTGATGCCTTAACCATTATGAGGCAGGGCAGATTTTGGGCAAAGGCTGTGCTGATCCCCACTGCCGCCTCGTCTTCCAGCAGAACCCCAAGTCCCCCCACCAGGTCTTTCTGGGGTAGAGCAGCCCCACCCAAGAGCAAAGGAGAGAAACTCCTGGACACAGAGAGCCCCTCCCCCAACCCCTCTGGTTCTGGAGGTGGGTCCTTGTCATTAAGTGAGTATTTCCGACATCGGCTGTTCACTCTGCAGGTCCCACAGGAATGAAAGCCCTCCTGCCCTTGTTGTGGTGGGATCAGCCCCATGAATTGGACGGCTGCATCCAGGCGGTTTTCTTAAGAGCAGGAGAGGTCGGCCACTGCCTTTTTCTCTCTCTCTCCTTTTTTATTTTTTTCTTAGCTTATAATATAAAATGTAGAAGAAAAGGGGAGGAAAAATGGGGGAGGGAGAAGGGAGAAAAAGAAAGAAAAGGCCTTGGCTTCTGACTCCCTTCTCAACCGAACCCTGGCATCTCCTGGTGGTCTCCCAACCCTGTTTAAATCCAAGCCTGCTTCAGCTTTTCCAGATCAGTCCACTGCTGCATCCTTAAGATAGTCCTTGACTTATGACCAATATTGCAGTTGCTAAGCTGAGTGGTCGTTAAGTGAGTTGCTCTCAATTTTGCAATGTTTTTGCCATGGTTATTAAGCAAATCGCCACATTATTTAGGGAATCACATCGTCATTAGGCAAGTTTTGATGTTGTTTGTTGTATTTCCATGCCCGTTGTCAGGAACATGTGACATAGAGATGCTGCTTTGAATCATATGTGTGAGGGCCCGTCATAAATCCCTTTTTTCAGGGCCATCAGAACCTGGTACTTTCCTGGTTGTAAGCAGAAGACGACTATGGGGTCCTTGATTAGGGACGGTGTGAAATTGAATCCCTGTGTTTCTTCAGCCACCTTCTCACCATCTCTTCTTAAGCTGAATAATCCCTGATCCTTCCTCCTGTTTCTCTTCTAACTCCTCTTCAGCTGGGCCTGGAGAGGAAAACCTGGATTCCCTGGCTCTCTAAGGCTAGACTCCAGATACAAGGGACAACCTTTCAATTTGGACTGCACCCCCAAACAAGGGGAACAACCTGTGGCTTCCCAGCTCTCCAGATGACTGACAGCTGTCCGTTCAGATGGATGGGCTCTGGTTGACCCGATTCAGGGCTTGCTTGTAAGAGCTCTTTAAGAGTCGGCCCATCCGTGGATAAGCCCCGCCCCCAGGTGAAGGCTATTATGTTGGGGGTTATTATTCAGATCTCAGGTCCAGGCCAATCAGAGCCTTGGCTTGTGACGTCAGAGGCTCCTCCTGAGCTCATTGGCTGGAGCTCACCATGGCAACCTCCAGCATCCTTGGGGAGTCTGGACCACATCATGGAGGCTCTGCTCAGCATCCCTGGAAAGTGGCTGGATTGGATGGCAGCACTGGGGGCATCGCAGGGCCTCCCTCGCCTGGGCTCCTCAGGAGGGAGAGACCCCCCCTTTAAGGCAGAATTAAGGGGGGGGAGAGATGAGTGAAATGGGGTCCAACCAAACAGGACAGACGTGCTGATACCTGCCGTGTCTGCAGCCTCCATCCCTGTCACCAAACTCCTCATCCACCATCTCGAAGGTCCTTGTCTCGGGAAAGGGGCTGGGGCCGGGCGGCTGGGGGGCAGCGATAGGAACTAGGGAAAAAATTGGCTTCTGGATGTCCCTGTTGGAGAGGCATTGAGACCCCAAAGCTGGAAACTGAGCTGGGGAAATTAACCTAAAAAGGGATTTCATTGGCCAGATGTAGTTATTTCCCAAACAGACTCAGCCTGGTGATTGACTTATTTATATATTTTTATTTTTTATTACTTAGATTTTTATCCACCTTTATTGTTTCTCTAAATAGCTCAAGGCATGAACATACTGAAAACGCCTTCACCCTCACAACAAGCTTGTGAGGTAGGCTATGGCTGAGAGGGAGGGACTGGCCCAAGGTGACCCTCCAGGCTTTCGTGCCTTGGATGGGACTGGTGAGTACTTGGAGGGGGGGCTCTTTCCTAATCCGAATGGTCACCTCCTCCTTTCCCTGTGATCAGAAGCCCCCTAGCAGTGCCAGAGATGGCCGAATTGATCGATCGCTGATTCTGGCTCCTTTGGAGAGTTTTGATAGATGAGATGCCTCGAATTGGAGCCAGAATCAAGTGGGAAGTCAGGATAGTTTGAAGGGAGACCAGTTGTGATGGATTCTGTCAGTGTTTCTCAAACTGGGCCCCTTGAAGGCATCTGCGGACTTAAGGCCGGTTAGCAAAATGTCCCCTGAACTGAGAGAGGAAGTGACTGTGTCTCTCCATTTTTCAAACAGGTCAGCACCAGGGAAGAAAAGGTTCTTTAGGGAAGATCCTTGGGGTATCTTTCAGCGAGCAGTGATGGCCTCCAGCCCCAGATTAACCAGCTGAGAGATTCCTTTGACTTTCAGATCCAGGATTTCAAAAAAGACAAACAACGGATGGAAGAGCAGCACAGTTGTCTCAAGCAGACTGTGAATCAACTTCAGACCACAACAGATTGATTTCTTCTGCACACTAAGAAGATTCCAGAAGTTTAGAGTTCCTTCTGACCTAACCTGTTAATTTTTCACTTTAGTTTGGGGGTGGATGGGAGAATCCTGAGATCCTGGACATAAGCATCAGCTCCTCCATAGTTTCCCAGGCATTTGGGAGGGGGCCATAACCAGAGCCCCCATGCAGCCAGTCTGGGCTCCCCCAGTTGAGGTGCCCTGGAAACAGACAGGAGGTCCTGAGTCCAGACTGGGACGGAAGCCCCGAAGTTGCCTTTGACCTGGGAGCCTCTGGATGGAGCTTGGCGCTGGGTCCTCTGGGAATTGGCCGCCCTTCTGGTCTCTTGGTTGTCGTCCTTAAGCAGATCCTGGCAGTTTGGGGGAGATTGGGGGTCATCTTGCTTGAGATGGATGCTTTTTAGGCTGTGCCTTTATGGCTTTGTTTCATTCTCTTGAATTAATAATAAAGCTTAAAATCTCTTTTTTCACTGGGGAGAATAGAGTAGAGTAGAGTAGAGTAGAGTAGAGTAGAGTAGAGTAGAGTAGAGTAGAGTAGAGTAGAGTAGAACAGAACAGAACAGAACAGAACAGAACAGAACAGCTGTGCCCAAGTCCAGACCATCCCCCATTTCCCCCTTTGCCTTTGTGGAGAGAGGCTGGGCTAAGTCCTAGGGACTCCAGGACTTTGCCCCCCTCCCCCCCCCAGCCGATCTCCAGGTCTGGTTTATTGGGAAGTTGCAGGTGGGGGGAGGGGTGATTGAGACAACTCAGCCCTTTTTCACTCCCACAACTGTAGGCAGCAACATCTGGAGAAGGAGGGGCTTCCTCTGTCTTGGGAGAGGATAGAAAAGATGGCAGGGGCTCAGATTCGGGGGGGGCATGAAATCCGCCTTTTGTTCGTGTTCAGGTGGACCCAGTTCCTCCCTGTCAGACCTTCCGGCTCTGGAGATCTGCAGAGGCCCCTTCACCCTCCCTTCCTCGGTCAAACCTCTCAGACTGGCCGTCCCGCTGGATCCCTTCCTCTTCAACTGCAGCAGGGATTCGATCTGGCCCAGAATGATTGACAGCCACTGGGTATTTTGGGTTGGTTTTGAGGTGGACTGCCTGGGTGGGTTTTGCTCTGCTGTGTAAGAGCTGCGTCATAAGAGAAGGTCCCAAATCTGCTCCAGGCACTTTGTGGCAGCTGATCAGGGAGGATTTATTTATTTAGCGTATGGCTGGTCACACACAGTATTAAAACACTTCATTTTTACAGGTTAAAAACATTTAAAACAACCAAAAAAAAGTAGTAAGAAAACCTAAGAGGAAAACAGAAATAACGTTTCAGAGTTTAATGTCGAGTTTGGAGATCCAGTCAGTAGCTGTCCTTGAGGAAGTCCCTAGAATCTGCTGGATATCTTTTGTTAGAGCTTTCCCTCACTATATGTTGGATACTCTGTCGGGGGGGGGGGGGGGGGAGCGCAATCACATTGTGCTGAAGGGGTCTTTCCACATTTATACAGGGAGTCGGCACACACCCCATGAGTTGTTCTAATTCTATTATATGTCACCCATATGTGTCGGGGTAGGCTAAATCCTGGAGGTATACTACTAGTACTGATACGCTCAGACACATCTTGGGGGGAACAGCTACTCCACGCTTCCATCCACTTTTGTGTGGTGTTCTGATAATTGGCCATCAACTTAAGCGCTGTCAAGAGTGGTGGGTTTCTTGACTTTAATCGGCATCTTAAGAGATCAGGAATGTATCCATGGAAGGGAGGAGTTTAATAGGATCTTACTATTCTCCCGAAGGAGAGCTTCTTGTCGTCGTAAGTGCGGGGGAAGTATGTGACTAAGAACCGGTAACCAGTAACTAGGTGTAGATTTTATGCACCCAGTAATTAGCCTCATCCTATGGTTAAGTTGAACATCAATAAGTCCTGTGTGTGAGCTGTTTATTCATACAGGGGCCCAGGATTCCGCTGCAGAGTAGCAAAGCCCGAGGGCTGCACATCGGAGAGTTGGGGCTGAAGCTCCCCAAGTTGTTCCGCATAGTTTGTGTAGGATGTTATTTCCGCTCTTAACCTTGGCAGCCATATTCTGAATATGTTTTTTAAAGGACAGGGTCCTGTCTAAGGTCACCCCCAAGTGTTTTGCTGTTGCCTCGTATGGGAGCAGTTTGTTGTTTAAATATACACTGAGTTCTCTTTTTGCCAATTTGTGGTTAAGGTGAAAACATGATGTAACTGTTTTACTTACACTTTTGTGGATTCCCCCCTCCCACGTCCTCTCTCCCCACCTTCTCCCCCTCCCTCCCGTCTTTTCGGTCCATGGACTTTTCCTCCCTGATTTTATTTTAAGTAAAACAGTAAAATCTGGAGGTGGGAGGGGGGAATCCACAAAGGCCTGGAATGGAAGCCCAGAGAGCCGCAGGGGGTCCCTTCTGAAGAGGGCGGCCTTCGGATTGCTTTGATCTCGGTAGTTTTGAGCAGCTCAGGCTGATTCTCCTTCGGTTGTTTGTACTAAGAAAATCATCCAAAAACAAGGAAGGTTACGGGGTTTCTTTCCTTTCCTCCCCCTCCCCCTCCCCTTTTGATCCCCCTTTTTTTTCCCCTCCCCTTCCCCCTCCTCTTTCGATCCCTCTTCCCCTTCCCATCAGTCCACACAGACTTCATGCAAACCCCTCATTCTCCAGGATGGGCTGGATGAGGCCGTTGGACAGGAGCTTAAATAGAAATCCCACCTTCTCTTTGTTGATTTAACAGAGAGAGAGATGGATACTCAACCTAGTCTCAGAGACACCCGGCTGGATGGATGGATGGATGAACGGAGGGACAGTAAAGTGCCTCCCTGCCCGCTTCTTGCCTTGCCCAAACACAGCCGTGGCATCCGTTCCTTGCCTGTCCCCCTCTCTTGCACCCGGGCAAAGTCGGAAGGAGGCAGCCCAGCCACCCAGCCCTCCGCTTACTTTGAAGTCTCCCCAACTCCCTCCCCGCTCTTTGGAAAGGAGCCCTTGCCTGCGGCCGCCCCTTCAACCTCCCACCCACGGAGGACGCATCACGCTGCACCGCCAATCCACCAACTCCCACCCCCAAGTTTCTCCCCCCCCCAGATGTCTAGACCTCCAGGTTTCCTTTTCATGGCCTCATCCAAGCAGAAGCTCCTCCGATCAGTGCCTCGGTCTCTGAATAGTGGGGGAGGCTCTGCATCTGGAGGGTCTCTCGCATCTCCCGCAAGGCGGAGGAAGCCTCACCTGGCCCAGATGTTGCCGCCAGGAGTTTGGGGGGCAAAGATGGGCTGAGCTTCCCCATCGCCCCCGCAGCTTCCCCACCAACAGAGGAGGCGGGGATTGGGGGGGTGTCTGGGGGGGGCTCAGCGCAGCCCTTGACAGAGGCAGAAAGGGGGATTTTCAGTCCTGGGGAGGGAAGGCCCCCTCGGCTGCCCCTCCCCCCCTGGCATTCCAGCTTCTGGCATTCCGGCATTCTCACTGAGAGGATCTGGCAACCAGGCTGGTCCTTGGTTCCCACAGCCTTCCTCCTGGCCTCTTTTCCTGCTCACTCTCTCTCTCACACACACTTTTAGCTGTAGGAACAAGTACCCAAAATATTTTTTATAAGGTGTCACATTCAATAGTTGTTGCTGAACAGTAAATTTCTCTGAATGACAGCAAAGTTCTCTTTATTGAGCTGAAAGGGAAGAGAGCTAGAAGAATCCCAGTCATTCAAGAATTTCCCATTTTGAAACATATAGAAATGATTTTCTTTTCCTGCATACTATCTAATTGGAAAGAATATCTCCTTTCAAATAAAAGAAACTTTAATAATTCTTCTACTATCATAATGGTGTTATAACTCATGTTTTTACATTTGTTCTGCCGGTAAGATGCTCCTTTGTGTTGAAGTCTGGCCTCAGAAGGATAATGTAGCACTTGGGGATGAAGATGCAGCCCAGCAGACCAGCACTGGAGGCCAGGATGGAGAAGACCTGCACAGCCACCATGTATTTCCCTTTGGTGCTCAGGTAGGTGGGCACAAAAGTCACCCAGACACTGCAGAAGACCAGCATGCTGAAGGTGATCAGCTTGGCTTCGTTGAAGGCCCCAGGCAGGTTCCTGGCCAGGAAAGCCACCGTGAAGCAGATGGCAGCCAGGAAGCCCATGTAGCTGAGGGTGACGTAGAACATGACAACGGCCCCTTCGTTGCATTGCAGGATGATCTCTCCAGGCTGGGAGTGGAGGTCAGAGTCAGGGAAGGGGGCAGAAACTCCCAGCCAGATGGAGCAGATGATAACTTGGACAGCAGAAGAGGAAACAATGATGGAGTTGGCCAAGCTCTTCCCCAACCATCTCTTCACTTGGTTTCCTGGTTTTGTGGCCAGGAAAGCCAGCACCACCATGATGGTTTTGGCCAAGAGGGAAGAAATGGCAATTGAGAAGATGATGCTGAAAACCATTTGTCGGAGAAGGCAGGTGGCTTTCCTTGGTTGACCAATGAAGAGAGAAGGAGACAAGAAGCAAAGCAGGAGGGAGACCAGGAGGATGTAGGAGAGGTCCCGGTTGTTGGCTTTGACAAGGGGAGTTTCTCGGTATTTAATGAAGATGATTAGAACAAGACCTGTGATTAAGAACAAGAGTAGGGCAAAAGAAACCAGGATGATGCCCAGATATTCTTCATAAGACAGGAAGGTTATAATTTTGGGTAAACATTGGACTCTGTCCACATTTGGATATTTATCATCTCGACACTTGGTGCATTTTTGTGTATCTGAGAAAGCCAAAAAGCAATATTTCTTTATATATACTGGTTTTTTTACATGTCAAGAAATACCTTTTTTTGGATGACAGCTGTTATCATGGGAATTGTCCAAGAAGTATTTCTTTACTATTTCATTAAAAAGAGCATAAGAAGGATATTTTTTTTCTTAAAAAATGTAGCCAGATATATGAAGTTGAGGGAAGTCCTAGGATGTTAATTATTTCCAGTGTAATGGGTAGAATCTTCATAGGAACCTATATTATTAGAGGTTAATATTGAATCATATAATCTTTTTAGGCAAACATCCTGAGTCCTCCCACATGGCAGTTAATATCCTGGACTTGGAGGATACCTACAGTATCTTGTAACATCTGGAAGCAACCTGGAATGAAGGAGAAACTTCCTATCAGTGAGAGGAATTAGCCAGTGGAACAGCTGGCCTCCAGAAGTTTTGGGTGCTTCAACATTGGAGGTTTTTAAGAAGAGACTGGACAGTCACTTGTCTGAAATGGTATAGGGTCTCCTGCTTGAATAGGGGGCTGGACTAGAAGACCTCCAAAGTTCCTTCTTCTCTATTCTGATTGATTGATTGATTGATTGATTGATCTACATGACTGGAAGACTATTTGTGTAATGAGTTCCCCCCATAACTCTCCACAGCACCAGATTATGGCCCAGTGACCCCTCAGTGATCCTCAAGGGAGGCCAATAAACAATGAATTGCAAGGTCTTTCAGAAGGTGGACCTGAAACAATTCATCTAGTTTCAAAGATCTCAGATGTTCCTAGAAAGGTGAACTTAGCAGTACATATCCAACAGTGGCGAGTTAATTCCGGTTTGGACTGGTTCGCAGGAACTGGTAATAAACTGGCAAGAGGCTCCACCCACTGACCCGGATATCATCATAGGCGATCTGCGCATGTGCAGAAGCATGCATGCTCCCATTGTGAACCGTAAAGGTAAGCAGAACCCACCCCTGAAATCCAAACTAAAAGGCATAAGAGATATTTCCTCTGCTGTTAGGCAAGCTTTCCCAGTCTGCCACCCTATCCTCCCATCTCTTTCCCAGCCCCTCCTTCTGAGTCTTTTTGATTTACTTCCATTTAGATAAGAAATTTGCAGGTTAAAAATAAAAAAATTACAGGTGAGCTTTGATCTGTCTTTTAACTTGCACTTTCATGAAAAGGTTCTGGATGGATCCAGTTCCACAAAGCCTCCCATTTTCCTCAGTGTGACCCACCTTCCTGAGTGGAGAAGGTCCCCTCCGGACAAGGAACGCAATCGTAGCAGCAAACTGGCTCTCCTTCTCGAGCCCTCTTGACAAATCCAGGATGGCAACTTTCCACACATTTGGACTGAGGCAGGGACTGAGCAGAAGAAAAGGAAGGCCAAAGAAAAGGTGTTAGGACTCTCCGTCCATGGAAAATAGAAGGAGAAATGGATGGAGACAAGTAGCCTCTGGTCTTCACTAAGGTAAATATGAAATCTCTGACTACTTCTAAACAGATGCAGGAGGTAAAACAACTGGCAGATTCTTCCTTTAGTTCCTCCCTTTTGCTTTCAGAATTTAACATTACAATAAAATACTTTCCTATTTAATGTAGTCTAGAGGGATGGAATTGAAAAAAGATTTAAGTACGATGATATATTCATCTTAAAACTGAGAACAAAGTTTACTGTAAATGATTGAATCTAATTCCATTAGATTTTTTAATGTAGAGTAAAACTGTGATGAAGAAAGAAAATTCTGACCAGTAAGATCTTGAAAGGTTTCCATAAAACATGGCAAAGCCACTCTACTTAGGTCCCGTCTGTTGAAGAACTTCCATGAGATGACACCACCTGGCATGAGAGGCCAACCACCCTGGAGACTCTAGGCTTTGCCCACTTGAAATGGGACCTCAAGGTTTGGAAAACAGAGAAAAGACACCAACATTTCTCCCACCTTATTGAGCGACTTTAGCCATGAAAGAGCACCTCCTCTGATAGTAAATCTCTGTCTTTTAAAATATGCCAAAGCCTCTGTCCTGGGATATTCCTTGGGGAGAACCAAGGAGGCCTGAATGCCCAGATCAGCTGTTATCTCTCCATTTTGGTCCAAATACAGTTTTCTCTCAGAAATATTCCAAAATTCATTCTTCTCCAGAAAGGGATGAAACTAGAATGGGAACATCCAGGAATTTGAAAAACAGAAAACTTTGTTTTTTATCCCACATTGAATCTTTTTTCCAAATTGTCTAATCTCCAAATATGGTTAAATAGGATACAAATACTGCCATTATCTACATAAGTGAATGAAAAAGTTTGAGAAAAAATTGTCAATTCATATACTGACAAAAATAGAGAAAATACAATGGACACAATTGGTCAATTATAGGGAACATTCTAGAGCAGATGAAAATAAAATGAACAGGAAAAAAAAAGGTGATTCATAAACTCTTTGAACACAAGAGGATGATTCCCAGAAAGCATGGGTTGATCAAGAAGAAAGTTGTCAGGCTAATCTTCTCCCTGGTCATCCTGATGGAAAACACCTCCAGATGTGCTAATTCTACTTGATTGTAATGCGACATTAACAACATTTTGCAAATCTGAAAGAACAAATTTCCCACCAACTCTTTTCTCAGCCTGAAAAGTTAGCCAGGATCCTTTCTGAGTTTCTTTCTCTCCCATTATGCAGCTGCAGGATTCTCCCCTTTCCTCTGATCCTTCCCTAGGCAGCCTCTCTTCCCCTCATCTCAAAAGTCATTCTCACACATCATTACACTTCCCAAATAGATTATGGGGAGATATCACTGGATTTCAGGAAAGGACTCACAAACAATTGTGTGATGTGATTAGAAAACTGAGGGGAACTCTGGTGATATCACTGGATTTCAGTAAAGGACTCTGTAAGGTCCGGCCTCTCCTCCTCATTCAGGAAAGTACAGACTCTTGGAACTTGGCCTTTCAAAAGGAACCTTTTATTGGAAAGGAGTGGTGGAAGGAGGGAATCAAAGGAGGCTCTGGGGGCCCTCAGGCAATACAGTTAGAATAAAGGAAAGTAGAAACCCTCCCAACAATCCAATGGGGATTCAGCCAATGCGCATGTGTGAAGATGTTATTGTACCAGCCGCTCTGAGAAAGTGCTAAGGGAATTTTCCCAGGGTCCTCTTCCGACACATGGCCTTCCCTCCGCTTACACTGTCCAAAAGGTGAGAAAACGCCATGCCGCTTAGACACCAGGCTAAAGGTTATAAATCAATCAGCTGCAGGAGGGGTAGAAGGTAAAGTATAAAGTATAAATGTAATCCGGGGTCCCCTCCTTCCCCCGAAGAATGGCAGATTTACGGATCTGACATACTGTCCTCCTTAGAAAAAAGAAGAGTCCACTTGGAAAGGCACAAGAAAACATATTATACAATAGGTATCTAAGATGGTTTGTTTGGGTATTTAAGGTACTAGCAGCCTAGTAGTGCATTGAAAGCAGTTTTTCATTCACTCCCTTCCCTTATTCTGATGGGTAATATGCCTCGCGTAAGTCCAATTTAGAGAAGATCCTCCCCTTGGAGAGGAATTAATCAGATTAGGAATAGTCAGCTCGACAAACTCCTAGAAGACTTCCAGGACGTCTTCGACGGGAGCTTAGGTAAATTCCTGGGGAAACCCATTTCTCTAAATTTAGATCCTAAAATCAATCCGATTCGGCTAAAGCCCCGCAGAGTCCCGCTTGCCCTTAGACCGAAAGTGGATGCACAATTGGATAAGCTAATCGCCCAGGGCATCCTCGAACCGATCGATCACGCTGCATGGGAGACTCCCATTGTGACCCCCATGAAGCCAGATGGATCCGTGCGCATCTGCGCCAATTATAAGTGCACCATCAACCGTGCGTTGCAGCAGAGCGCATATCCGGTGCCAGTAGTGCAACATCTGTTGCACTCACTGGGCAAAGGATCAATTTTTGCCAAACTGGACCTGGCGCAAGCTTACCAACAACTGCCAGTGGACCAGACAACTGCGGAGGCACAAACGATTGTCACGCACCGGGGCGCCTTTAAATGCAACAGACTCCAATTCGGGGTCAGTGCCGCCCCGGGGATTTTTCAATCGATGATGGAACGCCTTCTCCAAGGCATTCCAGGGGTGGTGCCCTATTTTGATGACGTCCTAATCTCAGGGACATCGGAATCCCAACTAATGGAACGGCTCAGGCTTGCCCTGCAGCGGTTCCAGGCGAAGGGACTACGGGTCCGACGGGACAAGTGCGTGATCGGAGTCAGGGAAGTCGAGTTCCTGGGCTATTTAATTGATAGCCAGGGCATCCACCCCACCAAAGACAAGGTAAGGGCTATACACGAGGCTCCAGCCCCAAAAAACAAAACGGAGCTTCAGGCTTTTCTGGGATTACTTAATTTTTATAGTGTATTCCTACAACAGAAAGCCACCGTCGCTGAACCACTGCACCGACTCCTAGGGAAGGCGGCACCTTGGAAGTGGGGGAGCGCAGAAGAGGAAGCCTTCCGGAAAGCCAAAAGACTCCTGTCCTCCGACAGCCTCCTCATCCAGTACAACGGGGAGCTACCGCTAACCTTGACCTGCGACGCCTCACCCTACGGGGTCGGGGCTGTCCTAAGCCACCAACTTCCGAATGGAGAAGAAGCACCAATTGCTTTCTTCTCCAAGACAATGTCACCAGCCGAGAGAAACTACGGCCAAATAGACAAGGAAGCGCTAGCGATCGTGGCGGGCGTTAAGCGCTTCCATGAATACGTATATGGCAGAGCGTTTACCATCATAACAGATCACAAACCATTACTTGGCCTCCTCGCGGGGGACAAACCCACCCCAACTTTCATGTCACCCAGGATGACACGCTGGGCCATCTTCCTGTCGGGCTACAACTACCGCCTAGCCCACCGGCCCGGTAAGGTCATTGGAAATGCCGACGGCCTCAGCAGGTGCCCGCTGAACGAATGGATCGAGGATCCAGCACCCACACTCGGACTCCACCACATCGATGATGACCAGTCCAGCCCGGTGTCCTCATCCACGGTTGCACAGCACACCGCAAAGGACAGAATCCTCAGGCAAGTGCTATCCTGGGTCTTACGGGGATGGCCAGAAGAAGCCCAGAGGGAGGAGCTGACCCCATTCCAGAGAAGGCAGCAAGAACTCACCACGATGCAAGGCTGCCTCCTCTGGGGCGACCGCGTGGTCATTCCCACATCACTCCAAAAACGGACCTTGCAAACCCTCCACTGCGGTCACCCAGGGATCGTCAGGATGAAGGCCCTAGCACGGAGCTACGTCTGGTGGCCCGCCTTAGACAAAGACATCGAGGCATGGATTGCCAGATGTGACCCGTGCCAGGCAACGAGACCAGCACCCCCGCAAGCACAACCGTCTGAGTGGGAACTACCTGATCTGTCCCCCCCCTTCAGAAACCCACAAAACCACAGCCAGCCGAGGGTTAATAATCACTTGGCACACTCCGCAGTTCTTATCTCAACCTTGGCAGCGATATGCACACCGTCTGCCAAGGACTTTATTGGTTTACACAAACAAGAAAATCACCTACGTAGCTTTGCCGTTCATCTAGCTTCCAAGACTACGAGGTTGCTCCGTTTGTTTAGCTTTGTTCGTCACGAACTTCGTGACTCACTGGCCTGTCTTATATAGACAGGCTTCTGGGTGTGGTCCAGTGACTCACTGATCCCATGACTCCAATCAGTGACTCAGAACTATTTCCTCATACGCCGCAGCTGCAATACTCTTTTGTCTCGCCTTCTTTGGCGTGCATCCAGGAATGACGTCTCTCCCTCACTCTCATCTGAGACACCTGTTTCCCCACTACTTGGCTCTCTTTCAGCTGGCACCTGAGCCGGTGCCAGAGGGGGGGGGCTGGGAGATCTGGCTGGCTCCTCTTCCTCCTGCTCAGAGCTTCCTTCCTCCAAAGGGATAGGCTCAGAGGACGGGGCCACAACACTACCATCCGGACCCTGGTTGAGAATCCACATCGACTTCGCCGGGCCGATGAACGGCAAATCCCTCCTGATCGTGGTCGACGCATTCTCCAAATGGCTCGAAGTCATAGCCATGCCCTCCACCACGACGGAAGCCACCATCAGGGCCCTACGACGTCTATTCGCCACGCACGGCCTACCGGACATCCTCGTCTCCGACAACGGGCCACAGCTGACAGCGAAAGCGATGGAGGAGTTCCTGGCGGGCCACGGCATAAGGCACGCGCTTACCGCCCCGTACAGACCGGCCGGAAACGGACAGGCCGAGAAAATGGTGAGGCTAACGAAAGAGACATTAACCAGAATGGGAAAAGGGGACTGGCAGGAACAAATTGACCAGTTCCTCTTGACCCAACACATCACCCCTCACACAACGACAAGAAAGAGCCCGGCAGAACTTCTGATGGGACGGAAGCTGCGCTCACCGCTAGATCGCCTGCACCCGCTGTATAACCCAAAAGACAGGCCGAACAAACCGCCGCCGCCAAGGAACTTCGCGTGCGGCGATTTGATTTTCGCGCTAAACTTCCAGGGCGATTCCAAATGGCTCAAGGGTCAAATTATGCGAGTGACCGGCCCGAGGTCCTACGAAGTCGAGCTGGACGACGGCCGCATCTGCAGGCGACACATCGACCAGCTCCAGAAAAGGTGGAGGGGAATTGAGGAGTTCGAGGAAAACCACCCAGACGAGGTAGGCCTACCCCACCCCGATGAGGTAGGCCTACACCGACCCGACGAGGTAGGCCTGCCCCACCCCGACGAGGTAGGCCTGCACCGACCCGACAGGGTAGGCCAACCACACCCAGACGAGGGAGGCCCACCGCACCCAGAAGAGGAGGGCCGACGACACCCCAGCAGAGGAGGACTGCCTCAATCCGGCGAGGCAGGACACCGGCCATCCTGTACGAGAGAAGCTGAAACCCGGGAAAAGGCGAGCACGGTAGACCGGGACCTGCTCCACCGGCGAGGGTGCCCACCTGGCAACCAAGGGGGCACCCGACAGCACAACCCCCGAGACCGACACAACTCCGGAAGGGGGACGGAACAACGAGACCGGGCCACACAACACCCCCCAGACGAGGTCGACCGCCACCAGCGAAATAGAAACGGCGAACACCAACTCGGCAGGGGAGGACGACAACGACCCGGGGAAGAGGGCCTCCCACCACCCGAGGAGAATGACCAGCCCATCCCCAGCCTGGAAGGGCGCCGCCGACCCAGCAGGGTAAGACAACAACAACCCCGAGAGGGAGTCCTACCCTACCCCGACGAGGTAGGCCGACCGGGAGGGCCCAGGGAGAGACCGTCGCACCCACCACCACCCGGGGGTCAACCCACCGTGGAAGTCCCCATGCCCCCTGACCCGGGGGCATCTCGGACACCGGACGAGGACCCGGGAGCCTTACCGGGGTTCAGACGACCGTCTCCCGACTGCGGTGACTGGAACTGCCCGGAGAACCACCGGACCTACGGCGGCGCGACCAGGGGACAGCACAAGGAGATGACTTCAACTCCTGCCGGAGACGCCAGGTCAGGCCCCGCGCACTCGACGGCGGAGTCCGGAAACCCCCGGACGGAAGGACAGGAGCCAACCGGGGCTCGACCCGTCCGGAGCAGCATCAACCCACCGACGGGGCCACGCAGGTCCAATAGAACTGTCAGGCGTCCCGCCTACCTGCACGAATACGTGATTGCGCACACGGATTGACGGACTAAGGACTAGGAGGGGAGGGGTGTTATGTCCTTATAAGGACATCCGCCGGGAGATTGGTAGATTCCACCGGCGGGAGTTTTAAATGTTTGCCATTGGCCGGTGGGCATGCCTGAGCAGGATATAAGGAGGCTCAGCAGCCCAGCCGGCGTTCAGTTTTCTCACTTCTAATAAAGGTTCTGAACGGCAGCTGAGTCGCGTTTCTTTCCAGCGCCAAGCTAACACTTTATACCCGGGGGGGTCCTCTCCGGCTGGGGTCCCCTGGGTTGGCTGGGGACATTTGCCTGGGCTGGCACTGTGAGAGGTGGGTTCCCTGATATGGCCGTGGCCATGGCAGCCACAGCAGCCTGGTCG
Organism: Coluber constrictor foxii; assembly: GCA_038048745.1. Classification (NCBI taxonomy): domain Eukaryota; kingdom Metazoa; phylum Chordata; class Lepidosauria; order Squamata; family Colubridae; genus Coluber; species Coluber constrictor. The sequence goes on along the minus strand of JAWJVD010000098.1, from coordinate 1,300,285 downwards.
GCTGCTGCAGGATCTGGGTGACAGCGCTGGTGTCTTCGGCTGCTTGTGCTGCTTCTGCCCCCTCCGCTGGCAGCCCTGCTCACCTCGGATATTAAGGTTCTCTAAAGCTTCCATCACAAGCCGAGTGATGTGTCTCTTGAGCCCCTCCCCCCCCAGTAGTTCATGGTTTCTAATTCTATTTTCCACCCTATTTTCTGGCTGCCACGGGTGAGGGTGACTCCTCTGGTTCTCCCCTCCCAGCTGCCTTTCTTCCCCATGCCGATTTACCATCAAGGTTTCATGGAGGGTTCCAAGACAGCTTCAATGTCCTCAAGGGAGCAGATGGGTCCAGTGTCTGACTGGGTGGTGGTCGATGTCTCGCCCCCAGCACTCTGCCTCCCCTTGCTCACTGCTTTGTTCTGACATGGTTTGTAGGGTCCCACGTAAAGCGTGTGTGCGAAGCGAAGCGATGTAACACCAGTTAGAACCCACCACTGAGGTATACCAAACTTGATATGCATGTTTGTGAAAATGATCTCAAAATCATAGTTAACTGGAAACAGAATCTGTGTTTGAAGGGAGATGTTCATGGAAAGAAGGCAAATGCAGCCATAAGAATCTCACAAAGTGAACATTCTGGTTTGGGGAGACTCCAACTCAAGGACCAGGTCCCCTTGCAGGCACCATGCTTGGAGGAGAATTTGCACAAAATCTACGTGTGAACTTCAGGGAAGGAGAAATAAGCCAAGGAAGAGATCAAAGGAGCTGCTCTTCGCCTTGAGGAAAGACCACAAGGAGAAGCAGCTGAAGATCAGGAGGAGTCTGGGAGCCCTGTTCTGTTCCCAGAGCATCTGGCTCCTGGCTCCACTGGAATAGCAGTTAAACTTTGGCAAACAGGTTTTCATATTTCAGATCATTTATTAGGGTATCCTCAAAAATCATAGACTTACAATCATGATGAGTCATGGTGAGTCGTGCTGAGATTTATCCTTATTTCATAATCTGTCCCATTTCTTTGTGTAAAATGACAGTAGCTCTGTCCCCCTGTTAAGAAAGCATCCTTCTCTCCTCTGTGATAATTCATAATGGCCAGGTCTTTGTTCTGCATCCAGGCAAGGAGCCTCAGTGGCCAATCAGACACACAGATGTGGTCACATGTCATGGACTACATCTCTCATAATGCACTCTCTCTCTACATCTCCCACAATGCAATCTCTTAAGGAGACAGCTCCGAATCCTTAAGGTAACTAATTCACTGTAACCCACTATCTGAAACAGCCCAAGCCTCTTTTCCAACTGACACAATCTCTCGGTTGGAGAAAGGAGGATGCAGCCCTCTTCCAATCACTGACACACGTTACACACGAGTGTAAGATCTGCTCACTGTTATTCCAGAGTGTCAAGATAAGCCTAACTGTATGGTCTGAAGCCAGACTCCCTTTTCTCTCAGCCTTTGGAGGAGACGGAAGCAGCCGGTTTGACCAAGACACATGATCATCCGGAGGCCTCCGTCCCTCATACGGAGCATCACTGGAGAGGTTCCGGCTGCTTCTTTGTTGACTGTTAGTTAATGCTGCCTATCTCCTATTTCTATTTATATTCTCACTCTGCATTTCCTCAGTTTCTCTGTGCCCTTTTCTCCCAATGAAACACCCAGATTCACCCCAGGGTCCCTTTCACTGGAGGAGAAGAGGGGGGTTTAGCTGCCTGTTGAGCTGCACACAGACCCACCTGCAGTGGGGACGGAACAAAGGGGAAATTCCACCATGCTCATCACAAACCCACAAATATGGGAATGTATTTAAGAAAGAACACAGCATTTTCAAATGAGCAGAGTTTAGCAATTAAAATGCCATAATATCTACTCTTTGGAACCATTATTCCCTGAGTAATTGAATTGGCCAGATCTCTTGAGTGAGTTCCCCTCCTTCTCCTCTGGATTCCTCCTCCAAAGGATCTCAGATTAATGGATCCATATCGGGACCCCCATACCTGCCACGGCTGCAGCCTTGGAGACCCCAAAATCTTTTCTCCCTCCTTCCTTCCCCTCCTCCATCTGGAGGAATAAGCGGCATTCAAGGCCTGGGACAGAGTCTTCATCAGACTGTAATAGTGATAGACATTTGGGATCCTTTTTCTGTTCCATTTCCTTTGGGTCTCCAGTGGGGCTTTCTGGGTGCATCTTCTGTGGCCTTTGACAGAAAAGACGTTCTTTGAAAGAGAACAGAGAAAATAATAATCTTGAAACTTTTCTTCCAGAAAGAAATGGGGTTCAAAGGCAGAATCTTTTGGCCTTTTTTTCCCCAGATAACCAAACTTCCAAATACTATGGATGTATTTGAGAAGTCTGCGCTTCTTCAATGCATACCCTTCCAAACTTTTGAGGATCCAGACTTTCCCTTCAATGGGTCCTGGCAAACGCATAAGTATTAAATGTAAAGGAAGAATTCTGCCCCAAATGGAATCATGTTCTATGAAGTGAACAAAGACGTTGACTTGTCTCCACTTAGAGAGGGAATCCCTGAGGGCTGCTGTATATCCAGTGGTTGACAATCGTTGTGATATAACAGCACAAATTCCATTCCTGACAAGCATAGGAGAAAAAATCCTCATGAAATTCTCTCCCTCCTCTGTGTCTGAAGCAAAGAGACCAATCAGGGTCCATCTGAAATGGAGGAGCAGTTGGACAATTACTGGGTACAAGATCTCTTGTTTGGGATTCATCCAGCAGAAAAAAGGGAATTGACTTTTATCACTCAGAACGTTTGCAGCAGTTTCCAGACTGATCTAAAAAAGCAATGGTTATATTTGGGGTCAGATCAAGTCCAAAATATTAGATTTTAATAAATCCAACCTGGTTCTCATGAATGAATTAGAATAGTTTGTTAATCAGACATTGTTTAAAATATTAAAGACAGAATATTAGCAAGATTGTATAATAAAAGTGGAAAATAATAAACAAAATAAAAAACTATAAATAATGTAAATCGTATTACTGTATCACCCCTACAATTGATCACAATTAGATTAACACATGCAAATGCCAACTGGAGTATTCTATTCCAATAAAGGGCCTATTATAATTTTCGAGGATTGCTGCATCTTTTTCAGACTGATGGAAGAACATGGGCGAAAACTGGGCCCCCGATACTTTAATTACTGGGGCTGAGGAAGCTGGAGATTTGTGAGGTTTTCATTTAAGCATGACTTTCCCTCCTGCCCTTCCTCTAACTGAGCTCCTTGGATGATGAGGGAGCCAAGATTCAGGCTCAGAGAAAACAATCCCAGGTAAGGAAAGGTATTACTTGCTCTAATGGCTGATCATCTATGGCTAGGATGTCATTTCACAAAGACCATAACTTTTGATTTAATTTATTAATTATCAGATTATTATTATGACAAAACAATCCAAGTCTTCTTCACAGGGTATACAATTCAATGTGTAAGTATGATATTATCACATTATCAGTGTAAATCAGTGTGTTCCAATAGGAATTTAGAATGCTAAAATGTAACATGTGTACCTATAACAGAACGTATAACAAAATTAAAGGGTTGGAAGGGACCTTGGAGGTCTTCTAGTCCAACCCCCTGTTCAAGCAGGAGACCCTATGCACTTATAGACTCGGTGAAACCAGGTTTAATAGCGGAAACTGTGAGAGGATCCTTCGTGGACAAACAATTAAATATGAGTCAAGAGTGTGCAGCGGCAGCCAAAAAAGCCAATGGAATCCTAAATTGCATTAAGCGAGGGATACAATCAAGATCAAGAGAGGAACTAATACCACCCTATAAATCCTTAGTAACACCTAGAATCCTGCATCCAGTTTTGGTCACCACACTATAAAAAAGATGTCAAGACTCTAGAAATAAAGTGCAGAGAAGAGCAACCAGGATGATGAGGGGACAGGAGGCTAAAACATACAATGAACGGTTGCAGGAACTGGGCATGGCTGGTCTAGTGAAGAGAAGGACCAGGGGAGACATGATAGCAGTCTTCCAATATTTGGGGGCTGCCACAGAGAGGAGGGGGTCAAGCTGTTTTCCAAAGCACCTGAAGGCCAGACAAGGAGTAATGGATGGAAACTGAACAAGGAGAGATTCAAGCTGGAAATAAGGAGAAATTTTCTGACAATGAAACAGAAGTTACCTTCAGAAGTTGTGGGAGCTTCATCCCTGGAAGCTTTCAAGAAGAGACTGGACCGTCATCTGTCAGAAATGGTGTCGGGTCTGCTTGGACTAGGTGACCTAAAAGGTTCCTTCCAACTCTGTGAATCTGTATCTATTTATACTATTCCAGATAAGTGACTGTCCAGCCTCTTCTTAAAAGCCTCCAATGACGGACCACCCACAATTTCTGAAGGGTAGACGTTCCATTCCTCACCATTAGGAAATTTCTCCTTAGTTCTAGGTTGTTTCTCTCCTTGATTAGTTTCCCTCCTTTGTTTCTTGTCTTGCTTTCTAGTACTTTGGAAAATTGGTTGACCTCTTCTTCTTTGGGGAAGCCCCCACCCCAATATTGGCACATTGCTATTATGTCACTCCTCATCCTTTTCACTAGACTAGACATACTGAACTCCTGCAACTGTTCCTCATACGTTTTAGTCTCCAGGCCCTTAATCATCTTTTCTGCACTCTTTCCAGAGTCTCTCCATCTTTTTTATAATATGGAGACTAAAACTGGATGCACTATTCCAAGTGTGGTCTTGCCAAGGCATTATAAAGCCATACCAATACTTCATGTGATCTTGATTTTATCCCTCTGTTAATGCAACCTAGAATTGCAATGGCTTTTTTAGCTGCTGCTGGCTCATATTTAAGTGATTGTCCACTCGGACTTCAAGATGCCTTTCACAGTTACACTTATTGATCCAGGTTTCATCTCATTTGTAAGTGGACATTTGGTTATATAAAGTATAAAACCTTACTTTTCTCTACATTAAATTTCATTTTGTTAGATAGGCCCAGAGTTCAAGAATATCTACATCCATCTGGTCTATAATTGCTAGAGTCCTTTTTATTACACATTTTAGATAGATAAAATGCTACTATTGGCAACTTCAATCTGATTGGATAGGGCAGGCCTTATTTATATGTGAAAATGAAGATGCCAATAGATGCCCCAACAAACAGGGATATTTTTTGATCAGTTAAATAGTTGGTAGAATGTCTTCTCTGGGGAATGTATTGCTTGCATTTCAGGCCTTTTATGATTAATCTCAACATGAACATAATGAGGTAAAATATTGACATTTTTGCTAATATGGAGAAAAGCAGTTGTTGAATTCCATGGAGAAGACATGATTGCATCTATTGCTCACCCACCACCACCCACCCCTCACTTTACCAGAAGGAGAAACACACACACAAACCTGAGGGATTTTGTAGGTGCCTCCTAATGTTGACATCTGGATGGAGATGCTCCTGTCAGCTGCATCAAGAAGAGCCAGGAGGTTCTCCTTCCTTCCACAGCTGTAGTTGGGGACATTGGCTTCTCCAGTGGAGAGAATGTCCAGCAAGGCATCTGAAGTGTGGAAAAGGCTCAAATAGTTGTCATGGATGTTGTAGCCAAATGTGAGATTGTGCAAGAGATGGGAATGCTTGTTGGCCATTTGAATGTTGAAAATGAATAGTAAGGTGTATGAAAATCTATAAGCATCCCTATTGTAAAAAAAAAGTGTTATTATAATCTACAGCAACAACAAATACTTTTTTAAAATATATAATCCTCCAGAAGCCTACAGAGCCTTAAGCCAACTTTGATCCAAAAGCAATGATCAGTTACACAAATATGGAAATGGGCTGAGGTACGGCAACTACAACTGATTCCACCACTACTTTAAGTTCATTATTCAAGTGATAAATTAAGGATTGAAGTGAGAAAGGAAAATAATCCAGAGTTCTTTCAGCTTTTTTTCAGACCCCTTTTTGAGTCTCTTTCACAAAATCGGAGCAAAGAGAGAAGCCATGGAAATCAAAATCTAATCAGGAAATTAGACATATTCCCCAATATAGGAAGAAATGAAAAATAAAAAACTGAAAAGGAGAGCATTAGAATGGAGGGAGTGCAACTTCATCACCCTGAATGACTTACGGATCACGGAAAACAAACTGAAGAGAAGGAGCCACGTTGAAAAGCAACTTTGTATGCAATATTTCCATTCCACTGGTGACTACACCAATAAGATGGTCTCCTGGGCTGTAAAAGCTCTGTGGTTGTTTTCCATCCTGGTTCTCCGAACTCAGCGGGCATTTCATTCTCAGCTTCCCAGAGACTGGATGGGACAAAAGCAGCATCAGAGGCAGAAGCAGGAGGTCCATCATTCATGGCATGAATCAATGAATCCCTTTCCGGTTTCTAAAGAATTGGAAGAATAAAAAAACTCTCACAAGGTGGAACATCCAGTTGCTTTTTCTCAACACAGAGAAACACTCAGCTTCACCTGGAAAGGAGAGAGACGTACATTCAAGAGCACAGACTCTGCCTGTCCCAAACCTCCATATTTCTCTGCCCAAAGTCTCACCTGGAGGCCAAAGAGCAGAGCTGAAATTTTTATCATAATTCTACCTGTCAGGAGGGATCCCTGGATAATTCAAGTAGTTCTTGGTCTTGGAGATTGTTGGGAAATTCTCTGGAGGGAAATGAAAGGGAAATAATACCCATGTGATTCATAATAACAGGGGCAGAGATGAAATTAAATTGATCATCTAGGATTGAGAGGTTGAGAGGCACACAGGTGCCGTGTATTCCGGAGGGAATACACGGCACCTGTGGTTGAAGAAATAAATAAATCTGAGATTTGTTTGCATAGTGATTAAAGAGAAAATCCCAGGGGCCAATTAATGCCAGAGCCTGCCACAGATCTGAAATAGCTGCCAGCTGAGTTGGAACCAAAATTTACTTTATTTTGAAAGCTAATGCTCAAGGGCACCGCACAAAAGGGCTGATGCAATAGTGTAGCCAGACTACAAGAACAAAACCAACTTTAGTAAAAAAAGAAAACTGACAGAAAAAAAAGAAGTGAAAAGAGATGAAGAAATTAAGGCTGCCACTCACCCCTTGAGGGGAGGGGAAGGAGGGAAGGGGAGCTCAGGACCCTCATGTTGCAGATGGAAAGCCGATCTTCAAAATCCAACTTCCATCTTCAGAAACCCAGGAATGCAGAAGCCCATATTCCATGTTCCCTTGCTACCCTTCCCATGCAGAGGCCAGGCAAGGAGGATCTTGCAGGGATGCCAGACAGGATTCTGCCCGGCTGAGTGGGGAGCCCCTCTTGGGAGGAGGAGGAATCTGGGGAGCCTCGTGGTGGGAAAGGGAAGCAGATCTGCCAAAAAACCCAACAGAGTCCTGGAAAGGGAGGGAGACCATATCCCATGTTGTTCAGCCACCTCTTTCCACACATGGGCACTCAGGGGGGAAAGCAAAGTCCAGACCCACAGAGAAAGGCCAGGATGGCCCATGAGGAAGAGGGGATCTGGGGCATTCCTGGGAAGAGACTAACATGGTTTATGGGTCCCAGGGTTGAATGTTGGGGGGATGAAGCCCCCGGGGTTTCTCCAGCCTCGCTTGGGCTCTGTGTCTTTCCAAGAGAGGCTCCTGTGGGGGAGAAGCCATGCAGGGCTGGGTCTTCCAAGGGGGATCCGGGGTTGCCCAGGAGCAAAAGACAGACAGCCTCACCCTGGAGGGGACCCTCCGTGACTCTGAGGAAGATGGGAATCCCCTGTGGCCCCTCCAGAGCCCCCAGCTGAGGAGACCCTCTTCATTGCAGCCTTTTCTGGGGAAGGGGCTTAAGCTCCCCTCCTTCTGCCATTCTGGGAAGTTTTACCTCTTTCTCATCCCCCCCCAAAGCTCTGAATTTTGCTCTTTATTTGACCCCCCCCCCCCCGCTTTGGCTTGGCTTCTTCAGCCTCTTCTCCATCAGGCTGAGGGCAGGGAAGCTCCCAGGCAACCGTCTCTTCCCCCAGTTTGATTGGCTACAGGGTTGTCATGACGAAGGGGGCAGGAATAGAGGCAGCCACTAAGGAGAGAGGGGAGGCGGGATTTTTTTTTTTTTGTCTTCCCTGAGAACTGGAGGATTTGAATGCGAAATCTGCTTTCTTTTAGGGAACCCTTTACGTTATTATAGAAAAGTAAAGAGGTTTGATTTTAATGCTTTATTTTACTGCAACAGAGGAAGTCTGAAGTCAGCACTTTTTTTCTTTTTCACTCCCCCCTCATTTCCCTTTCCCCTTCTCCCTCCTTCTGTTTCTTCCTATTTGATTTTGTATTTTTGTATTTTATTCTATAAATAATAAAATGTTTAAAGAGAAAAAGAAAGAACTGGAGGATTTGGATGCGAAATCTGCTTTCTTTTAGGAAATCCTGTTCAGATGCAGCCCAGAATCAGAAGGAATGAAGGGGCAGAGAAAACAAAGGAATATTTAAAAATATTTAAAAAAAAACAACAAAGGAAAACCTAGACTTTGACAGAAGAGAAATCAAAAGCGAGCACCAAACAAAGAGAAACGATCAAACTCTGTAGAAAAAGTTCTTTAGTTCTCTAGAGTGAGATCCATGAGATATATAGCAATTAAAGCAAAGAATGATAAAAGTCAGCCTTAAGCAAATCTATTGGAGATGCAGAGCCGAGAGATCGGAAGATGAAGAGATTTTGGACGTTAAAGAAAATGGTGTCATCAAAACGTTTATAGAGAACCGGTAGTAAAAAGTGGTTTTAAAAAGTGTTTTAAAAGCCTCCCAATCATCTTGTGTTCCCCCCCTACCCTCACAGGGTTCTCCCTGCCTTCCCAAGCCTCCTTTTGGAGCTCAGCCAGGGAACCAGCAGCCAGCCGGTCCAGGTTTCCCCACTGCTCTGAGGAGGATCTGGGGCTGGGCAAGAGGACTCCAGCTGCTGCCCTCGGAGCTGATTGGGGAATTTCCACAATCTCTGCTTTGTCTAAAGTCAGAAAATGTGGGCGTTATTGGCATAGAATTGAAAGCTAAAAAGAATCCTCCCCAAAGAATCTGGGATATAGCAGCAAAAAGAGATGCAGGAATCCTCCAAAAATATAACAGGCCCTTTGCTGGAATAGAATTCTCCCGTTAGCATTTCCACCTGTTCATCTAATTGGGGTAAATTGTAGGGTGATATAGTAATATGATTTACATTTTTATATAGTTTTTTAAAATTTGTTTGCTATTTTCTGTTATTATGATACAATCTTGCTAATATTTAATAGTTTAAGCAATGTCTGATTCGCAAACTATTGTAATCCATTCATGAGAACCAGCTTGGATGTATTAAAAGCGAATATTTTGCCTTTGGTCTGACCTCAAATAGAGCACAGCTTCCTTCACTGCTTGTTCAGATCAGTTCTGAAGCTTCTTCAGAGGCTTTGAGTGATAAAAGCAAATTCCCCCTTTTCCACTGGATGCTCCCCAAAGAAGGGTTGCAGACGGGGCCTCCCGCTTGAGGAAGGGGTTGGACTAGAAGACCTCCAGGGTCCCTTGCAGCTCTATTCTGATTCAAAAGAGACTCATAAAATCTTCCCTCTGCAGACGGCTTTGTATCTCTCACCCCAAACTATGGCATATCAAGGACATCTTAGATTCCTGGAAACCCATTAAATGGATTAGATGGAATTACATTCCTGGGGGGAAAAATCCAGAGGCTTTAGGTTTTCCATTTCACTTTTACCCTTAGGTTTCCCATTGTGTCCAGGTCCAGTCTTAGTAGAATCCTGCAATATTTGGGGAGGAAGGTGCAGCCCAGCAGCCCTGCCCTGGAGGCCCAGAGGGAGCAGGGTAGCTAAAGCAGAGAAAGACGCCGCAGCCTCCTCCATTTTCTGGTGGCCTCTTTTTCCTGAGGCGATTCTCCCTCCCTCCATTTTGCGGGGAGATTTTCTCTGCTCTCCAGCCAGGAGTCGGGAAGGTTCCCCAAAGGGGGGGAGGGAGGTTGGGGGGGAGACTGGCAGCCCCTCCCGGTTCTTTCGGGGGAGCCCCAGAGGATCCCAGGCCTGGAGGGGCCCCCAGAGTTTGTTTGGCTAATCCCTGGTTAGGCTTCCTCCTTTTAAGCTCTTGTTTTATATCTCTGGGTTGATTAGCAGCCTCAGCAACAAGCCAGGGACAAGCCGAGAAACTGCAGATACACCTCACATTTCCAAAATAGTTGCTTGAGGCCAACATTTATAATTCTTTGGTTTTAATCGCAATATGTCTGTCTGTTTTAATTTTTCTTTCATTTTTAAATATATCTTTTAAATGTTCCTTCATTTTCTCCGTCTCTTCTCTCCTTCTGATTCTGGGCTTCATCTGAGCAGGATTTCCTAAAAGAAAGCAGATTCCGCATTCAAATCCTCCAGTTCTCAGGTTAGACAAAAGTCCCGCCTCTCTCTCTCTCTATTGGCTGCTTCTATTCCTGGCCTGCCCCCTTTCTCATGACAACCCTGTAGCCAATCAAACGGGGGGAAGAGACGGTTGCCAGGGAGCTTCCCTGCCCTCAGCCTGATGGAGAAGAGGTTGAAGAAGCCAAGCCAAAGGGGGGGGGGGGGGGTAAATAAAGAGCAAAATTCCAAGCTTTGGGGGGGGGGGGGAGAAAGAAGCAAAAGTTCCCAGAACTGCAAAGGGAGCGGGGCTTAAGCCCCTTCCCCAGCAAAGGCTGAAATGAAGAGGGTCTCCTCAGCTGGGGGCTTTGGAGGGGCCCCAGGGGACCCTATCTTCCTCAGAGTCACGGAGGGTCCCCTCCAGGGTGAGGCTGGCTGTCTTTTGCTCCTGGGCAACCCCGGATCCCCCTTGGAAGACCCAGCCCTGCATGGCTTCTCCCCCACAGGAGCCTCTCCTAGAAAGACACGGAGCCTAAGCGAGGCTGGAGAAACCCCGGGGGCTGCATCCCCCACAACATTCAACCCTGGGACCCATAAACCAGGTTAGTCTCGTCCCAGGAATGCCCCAGATCCCCTCCTCCTTTCTGGCCATCCTGGGCTTTCTCTGTGGGTCTGAGCTTTGCTTTCCCCCCTGAATGCCCCATGTGTGGAAAGAGGTGGCTGAGTAACATGGGATATGTTCTCCACCCTTCCCAGGACTCAGAAGATGGAACCTGGAGATCTGCTTCCCTTCCCCGCAATGAGGCTCCCCAGCTTCCTTCTCCCAAGAGGGGCTCCCCACTCAGCCGGGCAGAATCCTGTCTGGCATCCCTGCAAGAGCCCCCTTGCCTGGCCTGGGCATGGGAAAGGGTGGCAGGGGAACATGGGACATGGGCTTCTGCATTCCCAGGTCTCTGAAAATGGAAGTTGGATTTTGTAGATCAGCTTTCTACCTGCAACACGAGGGTCCCAAGCTCCCCTTCCCTCCCTCCCCTTCCCTCTGGTGAGAGGCAGCCTTGATTTCTCCGTCTATTTTCCCTCTTATTTTCTAACTTCTCTCCCTCTGTGCGGATGTGATTTTTTTAACATTGCAAAGTTTGAAAAACTAGTTTTCCATTAAAGTTGATTTTGTTCTTGGAGTCTGGCCTCACTATTGCATCAGCCCTTTTGTGCGATGCCCTTGAGCATTAACTTTCAAAATAAAATACATTTTGGTTCCAACTCAGCTGGCAGCTATTTCAGATCTGTGACATGCTGTGGCATTAACTGACCCCTGGGATTTTCTCTTTAATCACAATGCAGACAAATGTCAGATTTATTTGTTTGTTCAACCACAGGTGCCGTGTATTCCCTCCGGGGCCACTTTCAAGCAGGGAGCGCCTAAACCTCTCAATTCTACATGACGGATTTAATTCCATCTCTACCCCTGTTATTATGAATCACATGAGGATTATTTCCCTTTTATTTCCCTCCAGAGAATTTTCCAACAATCTCCAAGTCCAAGAACTACTTGAATTATCCAGGGATCCTTCCTGACAGGTAGAATTATGATAAAAGTTTCAGCTCTGCTCTTTGGCTGAATCCTCCAGGAGAGACTTTGGGCAGAGAAATAGGGAGTTTAGGGATAGGCAGAGTCTGTGCTCTTGAATGTACGTCTCTCTCCTTTCCAGGTGAGGCTGAGTGTTTCTCTGCATTGAGAAAAAGCAACTGGAGTTTCCACTTTGTGAGAGTCCTTTGATTCTTCTAATTCTTCTTTAGAAACAGGAAAGAGATTGACTGATTCAACCCATGAATGATGGACCTCCTGCTTCTGCTTCTGATGCTGCTTTTGTCCCATCCAGTCTCTGGGAAGCTGAGAATGAAATGTCCGCTGAGTTTGGAGAACCAGGATGGAAAACCACGGAGCTACTACAGACCAGGAGACCATCTCATTGGTGTAGTCACCAGTGGAAATGAAATACTGCATAAAAAATTGCTTTTCAACATGGCTCCTTCTCTTCAGTTTGTTTTCCGTGATCCGTAAGTCATTCAGGGTGATGAAGTTGCACTCCCTCCATTCTAATGCTCTCCTTTTCTGTTCTTTATTTTTCATTTATTCCTATATTGGGGAATATGTCCAATTTCCTGAATGATTTTGATTTCCATTAAAGTGAATAAAAGTGAATAAAATAATAATGGGAATAAAGTAAATGGGAATAAAAGTGAATAAAGTAGGACTCATACAGAGTCAGTTACATGAACCCTAAATGACCCTCTCTATTCACATTATAAGGGAGAAATGTGCTTGGTTGGAAATTCTATTAAGAATCAGTTAAAGCCCATTATTGGTAAATATATCTTTTGATGAGGCCTAGCTGTCAAGGAAGGACAAGCCATATGGAAAACATTTGAGGGGCATCACTGTCAAAGACACAGAGTCATGTATGTTACAAAGAGTCACTTATGATCTAAGGACAGCAATAACTCTCCCTATTAGTAATTACAGAACTAAGGAAGGTTGTCTAGCTAAAGATAATCTTATAAACTAGAAAATAATGGTTTAGTAGTGGTTTAGCAATTAGGAAGTGTGTCAATTATCATATAACAAATGTATGTTAACTGTATATGGAAAAGGCATGAGCTCATGTTAACCATATATGGAAAATGCATGAGCTCACCAAACCCTTTGTCTTGGAAAGGTATAAAAGCAGTTGTATCATAGCTTTCAGGTGTTCAAAGTTTCAGGTACAAATTTGGCTTTGAAACTTCGGAAATAAAACTGTCTCTGGCTGACCTAGGAATGTTGTTTGGTCCCTTCATTCCATAACACCATGGCTTCGCTCTTTGGTCTGATTTTGTGAAAGAGACTGAAAAAGGGGTCTGAAAAAAAGATGAACAGCCTGCAGATTATTTTCCTTTCTCACTTCAATCCTTAATTTACCACTTGAATAATGAGTTTTATTTAAAGTAGTGGTGGAACCAGTTGTAGTTGCTGTACCTCAGCCAATTTCCATATTTCCATATTTCCATTCCCATATTTCCATTTCCATATTTGTGTAACTGATCTTTGCTTTTGGATCAATGTTGGCTTAAGGCTGAGTAGGTTTGTGGAGGATTATATATTAAAAACAGTGTTTATTTTTGCTTTTGATTATAATAGCATGTTTTAACAACAGGAATGTTTATGGCTTTCATTATGGCTTACGATTCATTTTCGCCATTCAATTGGCCAACAAGAATTCCCAACTCTTACACAATCTTACATTTGGCTACAACATCCATAACAACTATTTGAGCCTTTTACGCACTTCAGATGCCTTGTTGGACATGCTCTCCACTGGAGAAACCAATGTCCCCAACTACAGCTGTGGGAGGAAGGAGAACCTCCTGGCTCTTCTTGATGCAGCTCACAAGGCCGTCTCCATCCAGATGTCAACATTAGGAGGCAGCTACAAAATTCCTCAGGTTTGTGCGTGTTTTTCTCCTTCTGGTAAAGTGAGGGGTGAGTGGTGGTGGGTGAGCAATAGATGCAATCATGTCTTCTCCATGGAATTCAAGAGCTGCTTTTCTCCATATTAGCAAAAATGTCAATATTTTACCCCATTATGTATATGTTGAGATTCATCATAAAAGGCCTGAAATGCAAGTAATACATTCCCTGGAGAAGATATTCTAACAACTGTTTAACTGATCAAAAAATATCCCTGGTTGTTGGGCATCTATTGGCATCTTCATTTTCACACATAAATAAGGCCTGCCCTATCCAGTCGGATTGAAGTTGGCAATAGTAGCATTTTATCCATCTAAAAAGTGGAATAAAAATCACTCTAGCAATTATAGGCCAAATAGACTAGCAGATATTGTGGCTAAAATTTATGCCATGATCCTCTTAGTTAAATTTGAGAAAATGTATTCCTTTCAGAAGAACCAGAACGTTTTAGGTAGAATTAAAAGCTATATAGATTTTATAAGAAATAAAGCATAAATTAATAATCTAATATTGGCAACAAATTTGTCTTGAAATATCTAATCTATATCAGTGAGGTAAAACAAGGTTTGCTGCTTTCTAGATGTTAGTGTAGCATTTGACTCAATAAACAGAGAAATATGATGGAGAAAATGTTTGCCCTCAAAATGGAACTCAGATTGCTGGCCCTGATCCAAGCCCTTGTTTGAGAGGGAGGTTTGGGCTCAATGGAGCCATGAGAAGAAGGATCTATGCTTACCAAGGGGGAATTGAACCCCTGTTCTTCAGTTAAGATATGAATTACTTACTAGGACTAATACAGGGTCAAAAAACAGATCATAAATAAACGTTATTTCATTCTTTGACAAAAATGACTAAATTAGGGGACCAATGAAATGCAGTGCATGTAGTATACAGTACTTGGATCTCAGAAAGGCTTTGACAAAGTAAACCACAACCCATTTCTCGGGAAGCTGAAAATATGTGGGAGAGACAGCATCACCCCCAGATGGAATCAAAATGGGATCCTCAATGGAACTACATCTGCATGGAAGGAAACAAGCAGTGGGGGACCCCAAGGTTCCATTTTAGGCCCAGTTCTCTTCAACGTCTTCATGAATGATTTGGATGAGGGGAGAAATGGGGAAATCATCAAATTTGAAGACAACAATGAAGTGGCAGGAATTGCCAACATTTCGGAAGATAGGCTGAAGATCAAGATGGATCTAGATAGAGTTGAAACCTGGGCCTATCTAACAAAATGAAATTTAATGTAGAGAAAAGTAAGATTTTATACTTAGGCTACAAAAACCAAATGTCCACTTACAGAAGAGGTGAAACCTGCCTCAGTAAGTGTAACAGTGAAAGGGATCTTGGAGTCAAAGTGGACAATCACTTAAATATGAGCCAGCAATCTGTGGCAGCACCCAAAAAAGCCACTGCAATTCTAGGTTGCATTAAGAGACGGATAAAATCAAGATCACATGAAGTATTGGTACCGCTTTATAATGCCTTGGCAAGACCACACTTGGAATAGTGCATCCAGTTTTAGTCTCCATACTATAAAAAAGATGTAGGGACTCTGAAAGTGGGCAGAAAAGATGATTAAAGGCCTGGAGACTAAAACATACGAGGAACTGTGCCAGTCGGGCTTCAGGATGGGATACAGCACGGAAACGGCATTGATCGCATTGGTTGATGATTTCTGGAGGGCTCGGGACAGGGGTTGCTCCTCTGTCCTGGTCCTCCTAGATCTCTCAGCGGCTTTTGATACCATTGACCATCCCTCCAGCCGGACCATGCTGCATCGGCTGGAGAGATTGGGGGTGGGGGGGAACTATGTTGCAGTGGTTCTCCTCCTATTTCTCTGACCAGTCTGAGTCTGTGTTGGCGGGGGGGCAGAAGTCGACCTCAAGGCGCCTTACTTGTGGGGTGCTGCAAGGGTCAGTTCTCTCGCCCCTCTTGTTCAACATTTATGTGAAGCCGCTGGGTGAGAACATCCGTGGTTTTGGGGTGAAGTGTCAGCTGTATGCTGACGACACGCAACTGTACATTTCTACCCCGGACCACCCTGATGATGTCCCGATGCCTGGATGCCTGTCCCGATGCCTTGACGTGATGTCCCGATGCCTGGAGGCCATGCGGATCTGGATGGGGAGAAACAGGCTCAGACTCAACTCCTCCAAGACTGAGTGGCTGTGGTTTCTGGCGCTCCGGTATACCCAGCTGGTGACATCGCTGGCTATTGGGGATGAGATCTTGCCCCCCTCAGAGAGGGCTCGCAACTTGGGTGTCCTCTTGGACACATTTATATTTATATTTATATTTATATTTATATTTATATTTATATTTATATTTATATTTATATTTATATTTATATTTATATTTATATTTATATTTATATTTATATTTATATTTATATTTATATTTATATTCCGCTCTTCTCCCCAGGGACTCAGGGTGGTGTACAGCCAAATAAAAACATAGAGTACAAACATTAAAATACGATTAAAAAGATATATATAAATTTGGCCCCATAATTAAAAAACAATAACAACCAATTAAAACATTTCAAAGTGTTAAGCCAGCCAGGCTTGCTGAAAAAAGAGAGTTTTAAGAGCACGGCGGAAGGTACCGAGGTCTTGGATTCTCCTTATCTCTGGGGGCAGTTGGTTCCAGAGGGTAGGTGCCCCCACAGAGAAGTCCCTTCCCCTGGGGGTCATCAGCCTACATTGTTTGGCTGATGGCACCCCAAGGAGGCCCTCTCTGTAGGAGCGTACAGGTCGGTGGGAGGTCACTGGTAGCAGCAGACGGTCTTGAAGATAACTAGGTCCTATGCCATGGAGCGCTTTAAAGGTGATAACCAACACCTTGAAGCGCACCCAGAAGACCACTGGGACCCAGTGCAGCTCACGCAGGAGGACTGTTGTATGGGAGCGCCAAGCAGCTCCCGTAACTACCCGTGCGGCCACATTCTGGACCAGTTGGAGCCTCTGGGTGCCCCTCAAGGGGAGCCCCATGTAGAGAGTATTGCAGTAGTCCAGGTGCGAGGTGACATGGCTGTCTTTAGACTATCATATAACGGCCGTGGCCAGGGGGGCTTTTTATCAGGTTCACCTGATTGCCAGGTGCGTCCCTTTCTGGACCGGGATGCCTTATGCATGGTCATTCACGCCCTCGTTATTTCCTGTCTGGACTACTGTAATGCTCTCTACATGGGGCTCCCCTTGAGGAGCACCTGGAGGCTCCAACTGGTCCAAAATGGGGCCGGGCAAGTGATTATGGGGGCGACTTGTCACTCCCATGTAACACCTCTCCTGCGCGAGCTGCACTGGCTTCCAGTGCTTTTCCGGGGGCGTTTCAAGGTGCTGGTCACCACCTTTAAAGCGCTCCATGGCTTAGGACCTGGATATTTGCAGGACCGCCTTCTGCCACCGATTGCCTCCCACCGACCGATACGCTCCTACAGAGAGGGCCTCCTCAGGGTGCCGTCGGCCAAACAGTGTCGACTGGCGACCCCCAGGGGGAGAGCCTTCTCTATGGGGGCCCCTGCCCTATGAAACAAACTGCCCCAGGATATGCAAAGGATCCTTGAGCTCCGTGCCTTCCGTCGTGCTTTGAAGACCCTGTTGTTTTATCAAGCCGGTCTGATGGACCAATGATTTTAAATGGGTTTTTAAAATGGTTTTTAGTTGGGGTTTTAATTGCGGCCAGATATTTGAATTATTTTAATTGGTTTTTAATTTTTGTCCTGTTATTGTTTTAGTATGGCCGTACACCGCCCTGAGTCCTTCGGGAGAAGGATGGTATAGAAATACAATAAAATAAATAAATAAATAAATAAACAAAAAGTTGCAGGAATTCAGTATGTCTAATCTAGTGAAAAGGATTAAGGGTAACGTAATAGCAATATGCCAATATTTGTTGGGCTGCCACAGAGAAGAGGAGGTCCTCCTATTTTCCAAAGTACTAGAAGGCAAGACAAGAAACAAAGGAGGGAAACTAATCAAGGAGAGAAACAACCTAGAACTAAGGAGAAATTTCCTAATGGTGAGGAATGGAACGTCTCCCCTTCAGAGATTGTGGGTGGTCCATCACTGGAGGCTTTTAAGAAGAGACTGGACAGCCACTTGTCTGGAATAGTATAGAGTCTCCTGCTTGAGAAGAGGGTTGGACTAGAAGATCTCCAAGATCCCTCCCAACCCTTTTATTCTATTTTAAGTTCTGTTATAGGTACAAATGTTTGGCATGCTAAATTCCTATTGGAGCACAGTGGTTTATACTGATCATGTGATTTATCATACTTAAACATTGGATTGTATACCCTGTGAAGAAGACTTGGGTTCTTTTGTCTTAATAATGATCTGATAATTTATAAAGCAAGTTATGGTCTTTGGGAAATGACATCATAGCCATAGATGGTCAGCCATTAGAGCAAGTGACACCTTTCCTTACCTGGGGTTGTTTTCTCTGAGCCTGAATCTTGGCTCCCTCATCATCCAAGGAGCTCAGTTAGAGAAAGGGCAGGAGGGAAAGTGGTGCTGAAATGAAAACCTCACAGCTCTCCAGCTTCCTCAGCCCCAATGATTAAAGTATCTGAGGTCCAGTTTTCCCCCATGTTCTTCCATCAATCTGATGTTTGGGGCTCCAGAGAGAAACACCAGCAGAACCAACCCAATCTCAGCCTCTGAGGAGGATCTTGGGGTGGGTAAAAGGACTCCAGCTGCTGCCCTCAGAGCTGATTTGGGAATTTATACAATTTCTGCTTTGCCTAAATTCAGAAAATATGAGCATTGGCATAAAATTTAATCTATGGAAACTGAGAGACTCTGAAAATTGTGGCTGTTGGAAGAGACAAAACTTCAATGAAAGACCAAACTTGGATTATGCAACTGACAAATCTTATTAGGCTTTGAGATCTGCCTGTTCCTTTTATAACTGGAGAAAGAAGTTAAAAAATTTGCTCCAGAATCTAATTGTGGTAAATTGTAGGGGTGATACAGTAATATGATTTACATTTTTATTGTTTTTTAATTTGTTTATTATTTTCCATTATTATGATACAATCTTGCTAATATTCTGTCTTTAATATTTTAAACAGTGTCTAATTAACAAACTATTCTAATACATTCATGAGAATTAGGTTAGATAATATTTTGGATTTTATCTGACCCCAAACATAACACAGCATTCTTCATTGCTTTTTCAGATCAGTCGTACAATTGTTTCAGAGACTCTGAGTGATAGAAGTCAATTCCCCTTTTTCCACCGGATGAATCCCAAAGAAGGGATCCAGTACCCAGCAATTGCCCAACTGCTCCTCCATTTCAGATGGACCCTGATTGGCCTCTTTGCTTCAGACACAGAGAATGGAGAGAATTTCATGAGGATTTTTCCTCCTGTGCTTGTCAGGAGTGGAATTTGTGTGGTTATATCACAACTGTTCTCAACAACTGGATACACAACAGCCCTCAGGGATTCCCTCTCTAAGTGGAGACAAGTCAATGTCTTTGTTCACTTCATAGAATTTGATTCCATTTTGGACAGAATTCTTCCTTTCCATGAAACATTTATGCGTCTGCCAGGACCCATTGAAGGGAAAGTCTGGATCCTCACAAGTTTTGTAGGGTATAAAATGAACATGCATAGACTTTTCAAATACATCCATAGTATTTCGAACTTTGGTTATCTGCCAAAACAAAGGCAATCGATTCTGCCTTTGAACCCCATTTCTTTCTGGAAGAAAAGTTTCAAGATTATTATTTTCTCTGTTCTCTTTCAAAGCATGTCTTTTCTGTCAAAGGCCGCAGAAGATGCACTCAGAAAGCCGCACTGGAGACCCAGGAGAAAGAGAACAGAAAAAGGATCCCAAATCACTACCATGATTACAGTCTGATGAAGACTCTGGCCCAGGCCTTGAATGCCGCTTATTCCTCCAGATTGAGGAGCAGAAGGAAGGAGGGAGAAAAGAGGTTGGGGTCTCCAAGGCTGCAGCCGTGGCAGGTATGGGGGTCCCGATATGGATCCATTAATCTTAAATCCTTTGGAGGAGGAATCCAGAGGAGAAGAAGGGGAACCAACTCAACAGATCTGGCCAATTCAATTACTCAGGGAATAATGGTTCCAAAGAGTAGATACCATGGCATTTTGATATTAAACTCTGCTCATTTGAAAAGAGTGAAAAGAGTGAGAATCAAATAGAAATAGGAGATAGGCAGCATTAACTAACAGCCAACAAAGAAGCAGCCGGAACCTCTCCAGCGATGCTCCGTGTGAGGGATGGAGGCCTCCGGATGACCATGTGTCTCGGTCAAACCGGCTGCTTCCGTCTCCTCCAAAGGCTGAGAGAAAAGGGAGTCTGGCTTCAGGCCATACAGTTAGGCTTATCTGCCCATGGCCACTAGGTGGAGCTAGAGCAACAACAGCACAATTGATACATGTTGTGGCATGACAACCTTTATAAATTTGGAGACCATCTAGCCCAACCCCTCCTCTCTGCAGGAATCCCAGTTAAAGCTTCTCTGACTGATGGCTGCTCAGTCTTTGCACTCAGGTAATCCATGAAGAGGAGACTGAACTTCTCTGCCTTACTAGCTCAGCTCTAAAACAGCTCATCCTTTTATCATATTCGTTTCTCTCCTTCAGCTAAAATCTCCTCTCTTGTAACTGAATTCATTTTTCTGTGTCTGACACTCTGGAATAATAGTGAGCAGATCTTAACAGTCGTGTGTAACGTGTGTCAGTGATTGGAAGAGGGCTGCATCCTCCCTTCTCCATCCGAGAGATTGTGTCAGTTGGAAAAGGGGCTCCCAGACTCCTCCTGATCTTCTGCTCTTCTCCTTGTTCTCTTTCCTCAAGGCTAAGAGCAGCTCCTTTGATCTCTTCCTTGGCTTATTTCTCCTTCCCTGAAGTTCACGTAGATTTTGCGCAAATTCTCCTCCAAGAGTGGTGCCTGCGAGGGGACCTGGTCCTTGAATTGGGGTCTCCCCAAACCAAAACATTCACTTTGTGAGATTCTTATGGCTACATTTGCCTTCTTTCCATGAACATCTCCTGCTGACTCAGTTTCTGTTTCCACTTAACTATGATTTTGAGATCATTTTCACAAACATACATGTCAAGTTTCGTATCCCTCATCATTCTTCCAGTCCATCATTTATGTTCTTATATGAGACTCTATTGTTAGTCAAGTCCTAGTTGCTAAAACTCAGATATTTTTCTACTTCTTTTTATTCATGCACCTTTCTCTGTGTGGAAATCATAACTATTGTTTCTGGAAACTTGATATTCCACTTACTAAATTTTATTTTATTCAAAAAGGTAAAATGCAAGTTTTGGAAAATAAAACTATTACAAAAATAAAACAAAATTAGATGAAACTTTTTTTTATAAAATTGTGCACTAAAAACAGATAAAACTACATACATATATATTGTTCCTTAGTTGAACACTGACAGATGTACATTTCTGATGTACATTTGGATTGAACTACTTCTAATGATGTAAAACATGAAGCTGACGGTCCGAGCAACGT
The DNA here is from genome assembly GCA_038048745.1 of Coluber constrictor foxii. Classification (NCBI taxonomy): domain Eukaryota; kingdom Metazoa; phylum Chordata; class Lepidosauria; order Squamata; family Colubridae; genus Coluber; species Coluber constrictor. The sequence continues at coordinate 1,278,986 of JAWJVD010000098.1, read as the reverse complement.
CCATCAAGGACCTTTGCCAGCAACTTGGGCACGAAAAGCTTAAGAGCAGCAGGGACATCGTAGCCTCCCTTTGGGCGGAAGCAATTAAGAATGGTGCTGGCTGATCTTTGGCCCAGGGCAGCTGCCTGTTTCTTGAACCCTTGGCCTGAATGGCCACCCCCAGGGATTGGAAGGTGCTTCCCTGCTCCATTTTGTGGCCATTTAGATACCTTGAATCAAGTTTTGGCCTTTTTGATCTTTGTTTTCTCATCGTTGATGCCCAGTTGATTGTAATTGCAGTCCTGGAGAAGGGCTCGCAAGGCTCTTGTAAGGCCTTCTGGTATCCTGGAGAGGATCAAAGGAGCATCTGCAAAGAGCAGGAGGGTGATGCTTCAGTCACCTATTTTGGGAGGGGGGTGATTTGGTTTGTTTAGCCATTTTACCATGCCAGTTATGTAAAAGTTGAAAAGCAGGGGGGCCAAAATGCCCCCCTTTAACCCCCTTTTGAGTTTTAACTGACTTGGAGAGGGACCCCTGGATATCACACCTCACCTTGAGGGATGTTTTAGTATGTAGGGCAGGTAATAGATGAAGAAGCCTGGGGTCAATTGAGGCAGCTTCCAGCTTCTCCCATAGCTTAGTCCTGGGAACAGTATCAAAGGCTGCCTTGAGATCTCTAAAGCAGGCGTAGAATGATGCGTATTTTCCAATCAGTTGATGAAGAACTAAGCACTGATCGATAGTGCCTCTCCCCTCTCTAAACCCGGCTCCCTCTTCAGCGATCCAATTCTCAAGAGCCAGCCACTCTCCATCCAGAGGTGTTTTCCATCAGGATGACCAGGGAGAAGATTAGCCTGACAACTTTCTTCTTGATCAACCCATGCTTTCTGGGGATCAACCTCTGGTTTTCAAAGAGTTTATGAATCATCTTTTTTTTCTCTGTTCATTTTATTTGTCATCTGCTCTAGAATGTTTCCTATAATTGATCAATTGTGTCGATTATGTTTTCTCTATGCTTTGTCAGTATATGATGGACAAATCTTTCTCAAACCTTTTCATTCACTTATGAAGATAATGGCAGTATTTGTATCCTAATTAAGCATATTTGGAGATGAGACAATTGTAGAACAAAGATTCAATGTGGGATAAGAAACAAAGTTCTCTGTTTTTCTAATTCCTGGATGTTCCCATTCTAGTTTCATCCCTTTCTGGAGAAGAATGAATTTTGGAATATTTCCAGCATTAAATTGTACTTGGACCAAAATGGAGAGATAACGGCAGATCTGGGCATCGGAATCTTCTTGGTTCTCCCCAATGAAGATGTCAAGAAAGAGTTTCTGGCGTATTTTGACAGACAGAGACTTACTGTCAACCAAGACGCTCTTTCACGGCTAAAGTTGCTCAATAAGGTAGGAGAAATTTTGGTATCTTTTCTCTGTTTTCCAAAGCCTGAGATCCCATTTCAAGAGGGCAAAGCAGGGATGAACTGCTACCAGTTAGGCAAACCGGTAGTAAAAGATACTTTTAAAAAAATTCCGATCGTGGAGCACAGGTGTGATCATCAGAACATTTTTTTTTTACTTTTTAAAGCATTTTATTACTACGTATTTACCTGAACCAGTATTTTAAAAAATGCTTTAAAAAGGTAAAAAAAAGCATTGGCCAAGCCCACTCAGTCATATGATCCCATCAAGCCATGCCCACAGAACCGGTAACAACAAATTTTACATTTCCCCACTGGGACAAAGCCTAGAGTCTCCAAGGTGGTTGGCCTCCCATGCCAGGTGGTGTCATCTCACGGAAGTTCTTCAAGAGACGGGACCTAAGTGGAGTGGCTTTGCCATGTTTTATGGAAACCTTTCAAGATCTTACTGGTCAGAGGTTTCTTTCTTCATCACAGTTTTTTTTCTTTTTGAAAAAAAATTTTTTTTAAAACAAACAAAACATAAAAAATCCATCATTCATTACAATTACAAACAGTGTGTCGATCGGTTACAATTCCTTTGTGCTTCATCCCCATATTCATATTTTAGTAATTATCTATTTTCTCGTATTTTCAACCCAATATGTATCCTTTATTATTGGGTTATTATTAACCTCATTTGTTATCTAACAATGACAGTCATTCCAAAGAAAGAAAGAAAATTATTTTCACTTATTATATTATAACGTACATTTTATATATCATATTTCAGTTCTGTGTTTTATTATCCAGCCATTGATAAAATAAATCCCATATCATATAGTATTGTTTATCTTCTTGTTCTCTAATTGCAAATGTCAATTTGCACATTTCTGCACAGCCCATGATTTTCTTAATAATAGCATTATATGCACTATATCCTAATAGCACTATATGCTCCAGATAATAATCAAGGTGACTTCTATAGAAAACTGCATATGAAAATAATTGAATTGGAATAGGATAATGTCTGCATCACGGGAGACTTTAATGGTATAGTCAATGAGAAATTGGACTATAAATCACATAAAATAATAAAACATAGCAGAAAAATACTTCCGAAATTTTTTTTTAAGATGATAGAGGAAATAAACATAAAGATGTGTGGAGAGACAGAAATGGGAAAAAAAGACAATATACTTTCTATTCTGATAGACATCCATCTTGGTCTAGATTAGATATGATATGGACGACAATGGAATTGACTTTGAATATAGAACAAATTGAGATAGAAGCAAATACTTTGGCAGACCATAAACCAGTGACAGTGAAATGGAAAGGACAGAGGAAAAGATCTATATGGACTTTAAATAACACTGTATTGAAAGAAAAGGACTTTGTCCAGAAAATGGAGAGAGAATTGGCCTTTTTTCCCCAAAGAGAATAGGAAAATCTTTGGGACAAGATGAAGGCTTATGCCAGAGGCTTGGTAATGGACTATACAAAGACAAGAAATATCAAGAAAAGACAAATTAATAAAATGTTAGAAGATGATTATGAGAGATTTGAAAAAGAACTTCAGAAATCTCCACAAAAAACAAGATATTAAAATGAAAATGGACACAATAAAACATAAAATGGAATTAATAGAGAAAGAACAGCTAGCCCAAAAAATTAGAAACACTAAACAGAACTATTTTGAGAATGCTAATAAACCAAGTAGATGGTTAGCTTACAAACTGAAAAAAGAGAGAGAATCAAGGAAAATAATACAACTAACGTATTTTAGTATTTATTATTAGATTTTTATTAGATGACCAAAGACAAAGTAAATTTGGGAATAAGGAGAAAGGGAAAATTATTCAAGATTATTATCGACTTTTGTATGAGCAGGAAAATATAGAGGAGGAGAAAGTGGTACAATACCTCCAAAAGGCAAACTTACCTCAGATCCCTATTGAGGAGATGCTAGAGGGAAATATAACTATGATGGAACTGACTGAAGCAATTAAAAGGCAAAAAAATGGGAAGGCACCAGGGCCAGATGGATTACCAGCAGAATATTATAAGACACTACAGGAATCCCTGAGCCTCCCACTCTTAGAAGTTATGAATGAAGTTATGACAAAGAAGGAAATACCCAAGTCATGGTCAGAGGCATACATCACATTGATCCCAAAGGAGGATACTGACCTGCAACAAATCAAAAATTATAGACCCATATCCCTGTTAAATTCAGATTATAAGCTTTTTGCTTCAATACTGGCAGAAAGACTTAAAAGATATTTAAATAACTTCATACATTTGGACCAAAATGGGTTTCTGCCAAAGAGACAAATTAAAGACAACATGAGAATAATCTTGGACACTTTGGAATATTATGAGGCCCACCCCGAAAAACAAATGGCATTGATTTTTCTGGACACACAAAAAGCTTTTGATAATGTGAACTGGCAATTTATGTTGCTTCAAATGGAAGAGATGGGCTTTGGCAAGAAATTTACTCAAGTAGTAAAAGCTATATATTATAAACAAATGGCAAAGGTAATGATAAATGGAGAATTGACTGATTCTATTGAGATAAGAAAAGGTACTAGACAAGGTTGCCCATTGTCCCCTCTGCTGTTTGTATTAATATTAGAAGTACTAAATAGAAGCATTAGAGAAGATAAAGATATAAAAGGAATGAAAATTGGAAAGGAAGAATATAAATTGCAAGCGTTTGCAGATGACCTGGTTTTTATTCTTGAAGACCCATTAACATCAACATCTACATTGATAGATAAAATTGGAGAGTTTGGGGAAGTAGCAGGTTTGAAAATTAATAAAGATAAAATGAAGATTTTGACAAAAAACATGCTAATAAAACAAAAAGAAGAACTGACAGAAATATCAAAGATGCAGGTCACAAATAAAGTTAAATATTTGGGGATATATCTGACAGCAAGATGTAGTACACTTAAAGAGAATAATTATAATATATTTAAGGAACAGATTGGGGCAGACTTGGCCAAATGGCAAAATTTACATTTATCATTGATTGGGAGGATCAACTATCAAAATGAATATTTTGCCTAGAATTTTATATTTGTTCCAGACAATTCCAATTAGTCTGGGGAAGTATAATAATAACTTTATTTGCGGTCACAGACCAAAATGCAAATATAATTACAAAAGAACGTGGGGAAAGTAACATCATAAACAGTTGGCCACCAGAAGATTGGGGAAAGATTATTTTGAAGAATTGAATAAAATAATGTTAAAATATATTTGGCAGGGAAAAAAGGCAAGGATAAATTCAAGATTATTAGAAGATGCTAGAATGAGAGGGGGGTTTGGTTTACCTAATTGGGAACTTTACTATCAAGAGACAAGTTTGATGTGGATTGAAGAATGGATTATGTTAAGAAATACTAGATTACTGAATTTAGAGGACATGATTTGTTGTTGGCGTGGCATGCCTTTTTATGGGATAAGGGAACAAAAGCACAAGGGTATTTTAGAAGACATCACATAAGACAGGCTTTGTTATTAAATTGGGAGAAAATTAAAAAACAACACTATTTGAAAATCCCAGTCTGGGTATCAACAATTGAAGCATTTTCACATTCAGTAACATTTAGAAGGGAACAAATTGTTAGAAATAGTGAATTGATGGATGAAAAGGGTGAACTTAAATCGAAGCAAGAATTGGAAGTACAATGTTTTAAGATGAATTGGTTTTCTTATTTGCAAATACATGCTAGATATGATGAAGATTGCAAGACAGAAGATATTCGTAACACTTTGACCAATTTAGATAAAATTCTAACAGGTTCTGATGATTAGGTAATTAAAAAATTGTATGGTTATTTACTAGAGGTGAAATTGGAAGAAGAACAAGTTAAAGAAACGATGATAGCATGTGAGGAAAATTTTGGTTATGGAATTGATTTAGAGAAATGGCAAAAATTGTGGTCTCAAAATTATAAAATGACAATGTCAACAGCATATAAAGAAAAATTGTATAAGATGTTTTACAGGTTCTTCCCCCAACAAGAATAGCCAAGAATAGCTGACAAGAATAGCCAGAATGTTCAAGGACAAATCTGAGAAATGTTGGAACGGCTGAGGGAGTCAGCCTTGACATTTGCTGCCCCTGATATGTGAGCCGCCTGCAGAAAGGAGAGGTGAGCTTCCGCCCAAAGGCCCAAACAGAGGGATTCCTGCATGAGGAACCTCGAGCGAGGGCCTCCCAGCCTGTTCACATGAGCCTTGGCGGAGACGTTGTCCGTTAGAACTAGCACGTCCCGACCGAGAATGTGACTTTCAAAGCTCTGAAGAGCAAGGCAGATGGCTCGCAGTTCCAAAACATTTATATTGAGGCCCCGCTCCTGATGGGACCACTGGGCCTGAGCCAAGTGAGGGCCAAGATGGGCATCCCATCCGAACAGGCTGGCGTCCATTGTAAGGATCAACCAGTGAGGTTCCTGGAACTTGCTGCCCTTTGCCACGGCATTGGATGTCCACCAATCCAGGGATTTGAGGACGGTCAGAGGCAGTGGAATCCTTGTCAAAGAGGAGCCTCTGGCCGTCAGATACTGGGCTCGTATTGCCATATGTGGTGGACATGCATAGAAGCAAAAAGATATTGGATTAACATTCACACGCGGTTAGAAAAAATGATAAAGAAACATATAGACTTTAAACCAGAGATATTTTTATTAGGAATGGTGCCAGAAACATATAACAGGGAAGTGAGATTTGATTGTAAATGTACTGAAAGTAGCTAGAATTGTATTTGCTAAAAATTGTTCATCATAGTTTTACTCTACATTAAAAAATCTAATGGAATAAATGCTTCCTAAAATTTTTACAGTAAACTTTGTTCTCAGTTTTAATAAGGATATATCATCATACTTTAAAAAACCAATTCCATCTCTCTAGACTTTATTAAATGGAAAATTACTTTAATGTAATGTTAAATTCCAAAAGCAAAAGGGAGGAACTAAAGGAGGAATCTGCCATTAGTTATATCTTCTATATCTGTTTAGAAGTAGTCAGAGGTTTCATATTTACCTCACTGAAGACCAGAGGCTCCTTGTCTCCATCCATTTCTCCCTCCATTCTCCATGGATGGAGAGTCCTAACACCTTTTCTTTGGTATTCCTTTTCTTCTGCTCAGTCCCTGCCTCAGTCCAAATGTGTGGAAAGTTGTCATCCTGGATTTGTCAAGAGGGCTCGAGAAGGAGAGCCAGTTTGCTGCTACGACTGCGTTCCTTGTCCGGAGGGGACCTTCTCCACTCAGGAAGGTGGGTCGCACTGAGGGAAATGGGAGGCTTTGTGGAACTGGATCCATCCACAACCTTTTCATGAAAGTGCAAGTTAAAAGATACATTTAATCTCATCTGTATTTTTTTTTATTTTTAACCAGCACAATTTCTTATCTAAACGGAAGTAAATCAAAAAGACTTGGAAGGAGGGGCCTGGAAGAGATGGGAGGAGGGGGTGGCAGACTGGGCAAGCTTTACTAACAGCAGAGGAAATATCTCTTCTGCTTTTTAGTTTGGGTATGTGCTGCTAAGCTTACCTTTCTAGGAACATCTCAGATCTTTGAAACTAGATGAATTGTTTCAGGTCCACCTTCTGAAAGACCTTGAAATTCATTGTTTATTGGCCTCCCTTGAGGATCACTGAGAAGGTGTCACTGGGCCATAATCTGGTGCTATGGATAGTTATAGGGGGGGGGGAATTTGTTACACAAATTGTCTGCCATATAGATCAATCAATCAATCAATCAATCAGAATAGAATAGAGCTGGAAGGGACCTTGGAGGTCTTTTAATCCTACCTCCTACAACCTATAATATTTCAGAGAAGTGACTGTCCAGTCTCTTCTTAAAAACCTCCAATGTTGAAGCACCCACAACTTCTGGAGGCCAACTGTTCCACTGGCTAATTCCTCTCACTGATAGGAAGTTTCTCCTTAATTCCAGGTTGCTTCCAGATGTTACAGGATACTGTAGGTATCCTCCAAATCCAGGATATTAACTGCCATGTGGCAGGACTCAAGATGTTTGCCTAAAAAGATTATATGATTCATTATTAACCTCTAATAATGTAGGTTCCTATGAAGATTCTACAAATTACACTGGAAATAATTAACACTGTAGAATTTCGCTCAATTTAATACATCTGGCTACATTTCTTTAAAAAATCTTTCTTATACTCTTTTTAATGAAATCTTTAATAAATACTTCTTGGAAAATGCCGCTGGTATCAGCTGTTATCCAAAGAAGGCATTTCTTGTACGATAAAAGGACAGAATATTAAGGAAAGTTGTTTTTTTGTTTTCTCAGATACAAAAAAATGCACCAAGTGCCCAGATGATAAATATCCAAATGTGGACAGAGTCCAATGTATCCACAAAGTTATAACCTTCCTGTCTTATGAAGAACTTCTGGGCATCATCCTGGCCTCTTTTGCCCTATTCTTCTTTCTAACAACAGGCCTTGTTTTAATCATCTTCATTAAATACCGAGAAACTCCCCTTGTCAAAGCCAACAACCGGGACCTCTCCTACATCCTCTTGGTCTCCCTCCTGCTTTGCTTCTTGTCTTCTCCTCTCTTCATTGGTCAACCAAGGAAATCCACCTGCCTTCTCCGACAGACGGTTTTCAGCATCATCTTCTCAGTTGCCATTTCTTCTCTCTTGGCCAAAACCATCACAGTGGTGCTGGCTTTCTTGGCCACAAAACCAGGAAACCGAGTGAAGAAATGGTTGGGGAAGAGCTTGGCCAACTCCATCATCCTCTCTTGTTCTGCTGTCCAAGTTATCATCTGCTCCACCTGGCTGGGAGTTTCTCCCCCCTTCCCTGACTCTGACCTCCACTCCCAGCCTGGAGAGATCATCCTGCAATGCAATGAAGGGGCTGTTGTCATGTTCTACATCACCCTCAGCTACATGGGCTTCCTGGCTGCCATCTGCTTCACGGTGGCTTTCCTGGCCAGGAACCTGCCTGGGGCCTTCAACGAAGCCAAGCTGATCACCTTCAGCATGCTGGTCTTCTGCAGTGTCTGGGTGACTTTTGTGCCCAGCTACCTGAGCACCAAAGGGAAATACATGGTGGCTGTGCAGGTCTTCTCCATCCTGGCCTCCAGTGCTGGTCTGCTGGGCTGCATCTTCATCCCCAAGTGCTACATTATCCTTCTGAGGCCAGACCTGAACACAAAGGAACAGCTCACAGCCAGAATAAATGTAAAAACATGAGACGTAATCTATTAGAATATTTAAAGAATGGTAAAAGTTCCTTTTATTTGAAAGAAGGCAGTAATTATTCCCACTTAAATAGTTTGTTTTGAAATGGGAAATGGTTGAATGACTGGAATTATTGCATTATTCATCCCAATAAATCTAGCTAAAGAGAAATCTGTGAAAGTCATTCATAGGAATTTTTAAATGTTTGCAGCTCCTAAGAATCAGACATCTTATAATTTGAGCAAATATGCCTACTGTCAGTGACTGAAAATATAGATGTGTAGAAAGAGAAAGTAGGAAAAGAGGTAAGATGGAAGCTGTAGGACCCATCCTCCAAGAGTTATACCATCATCTCATCTTCATGAGAAACCTTGTTCACCAAGCCAGGTGGGGGGTGGGTGTCCCTGAAGTCTATCTCACTGAGAGACCCCGTCAGCACCTCTTTCCCGCAGCTGCCCCTCCCCTGGGAAAGAGGGCTTTCTAAGGGATCCTGCATCCTCCCCCTACCATCCCTTTATTGGGTGATAAGGACCCCTCCGACAGCTGGATCTAATCCCCTCCTCCCAACATGCGGGGCTGCAATCTCGGCAAAGGAAATTGCGAAGTGAAACCCCCAGCAGAGAGGGATCCACTGCCCGGGAGAATAACTTCTCCGTCGCCTCCCTCCTCCTCGCCTGCCCAGCTGTCCGCCTCTTGTGGGGAGGCATCGGGTGAAGCTGCCACTCAGAAGCCCCGCTTAGGCTCCAGCGTCCCGGAGGCCTCCCCGCCCCAGTCCCCCAGGCAGCCCCCTTTGGCGGAGCTCCTGCAGCCTCTGAGCTCCGACAGGACCAGGAGGGGAGAGGCGCAGAGCCGCCCACTTAGCCCTCCGTCCCCGCAGTGGGCTGGGAGAAGGCGATGCAGGCGGCCACTCCTCTGCTGCTTCCTCGCCTGCTGCACTTCCTGAAGGGGCTCTCAGCCAGCCTGGGGGGGCTCCTGGGGGGCCAAGGGGGGCGGGGGGCGGGGAGGGGGCTCCGGCCGATAGGACGAGGGCGCAGAAAATGAAAATGTCAAAAGAAAAAGAAATAAGGAGACAAAAAGGAGGGGGATGGGAGGAGCAGCCCCCCATTCTTAACTGACTTCCAAAGATCCGCTGAGCAAGGCTGTGGAGGGAGGGGGAATTGGGGTCTTTGCAAGTGTGAGGTTCCTTCTTGGGCTCAACCGAAGCCAAAGTGGCCCAGAAAAGCCATGATGTCAGCCGAGCAGCTCCGCCTGGTCTTCCCCCGAGGGGATGGGGCCCTTCTTGAGGGGGGGCTGTGGAAATGCCCCTCCCTTGGCGGCCCTCTGCAGCTCCCTCCGGAGTGAGAGTCGGCCTTCCGCGTCCCCTGCAGCTCTCCTGGGCTCCCATCTTCATCCACGGGGAGTCCAGGCCGTCTCTGCCACTCAAGGCATTTCTGTCCGATTCTTCTGCGCTACTGTTGAAGGCGCTCAGGTCCGACTCAACGGTTGCTCCTGGGCGCTTCCCTACCCGGGCAGAGCCAGACCTCCCAGGAAGCCATGGCGCCCTGCCTGGAGCTTTGGGGGGGGACAGAGCAGGCTGCTCACTCTCCCTGCAGGGAGGCGGCCTGAGGCAGCCCAGTGTTCTGAGAAGCAGTCTAGGAACGGAGTGATTCCGGGTTCGAATCCCACCAGCTGGGGGGGCTATGGGCCAATCATTGATCCCAGAGCTATCCAGGGAGCCTGGATAGCTCTGCAGACTAAGCACCCTAATTAACACCCAGCTGTCTGCAATTACTCCATGTTTGAATCTCACCAGGCTCAAGGTTGACTCAGCCTTCCATCCTTTCTAAGGTAGGTAAATTGAGGACCCAGTTTGTGGGGGCAATAAACTGACTTTGTATAAATATACAAAAGTATGAAGGCTATTGGTTAACGCATTGTAAGCCGCCGTGAGTCTCCGGAGAATGGCGGCATATAAAATCAAATAATAATAATAATAAAAAAAACCGTCAGCCTTTGCCGACACAACCCTCCCCACTAATGGACTAGCAAGAGCAATGGGTGAATCCCGCCATCTTCCCTTCTCTGGATCTGGATCTTCCCAATCCCGGACTGAAGGTTTCCCTCTGGGAGGGGAAGAAGAAGGGCGGGAGGCGCCACCCAAGCGGGGCTTCCTTTGCCACAATGCAGGTGAGGAGCAACACACACACACACACACACACACACACACACACACACACACACACACACTGAGCTTCACGCCCTTGCCCCGCGCTGCCCAACTCCCCCCCCCGTCAGATATTGCCTGCATGTGATGCACCAGAGACTAGAAGGGGTTAAGTCTTTACAGACATCACATGTGACTATCTCAGCCGATGAACTCTCTTATTGGACTCTTACGTGGAAACCACTTGGAGATCTTCCCCTTGTTTTTTCCTCTATCTCTCAGCAAGAGAACACGGGAACTTCTCTCTCCTGAGTCATAGAGTTTCAGTAAAAGAAAAATGCAACAGGACACCCTGTTCCTCATTGCATGCATGTATATATTTTGTAAATATTAAAACAACCTTTCTTGAACCTGAAGCTGCATTGGCCAAATCACTTCTCCTAGAACCGAATGAGCCCGACCCTCAATATATATATCTGACAACCAGGGAGGGGGGGGGGGCTGTGGCTGGGTTAAGGCAAAGGCCTGGTGGGTTTGGATGCCTTATGTGTCTGTAGAACATTTGTGCCTTGGAAACACCTGCTCAAAGTGACAGAAATTGTAGGCTTCTCCCTTTAAAAAGCTGCATCTCCTTTGGTGGTGAGTGCGAATGCTGCCCCTGCCCCCACCCATCCTGGTCTGTGTGAGGTTTGTGTGGATGTTGTGAAAAGTCAAGAAAGTGGAGATGAATTTTTCCCTTTTTCTTTCTCTCTTTTGTCTCCCAAAGCCTCCAAGCCCCTTCTCTGGATTTCAGAAGGTTTCCTATCACAGGAAATCACTTTCCACTTATGACCATAATTGGCTCCAAAATTTCTGTCTCTAAGTGGGACTGTTGTTAAGGGAATCACTGCCATTGTTAAGGGAGTAACAGAGTTGTTAAGGGACTCTGGCTTCCCCATCGACGTTGCTTCCCAGAAGTTCACAAAAGGGGAACATGTGACCCCTCCCCAGAAACTGCGACCGTCATAAAGAGGAACCACTTGCCCAGCATCCAAAGTTTGATCCCGTGACCAATGGCCGCAAGTGTGAAAAGCGGTCCTGAGTCACTTTTTTCAGTGATGTCGTAACTTTGACTGGTCACTAAAGGAACCGTCTCTGCCTCTTGTCTGTCTGATACCGTGATTGAAGGCCCCCCAGAGGAAGAGGCGGAAGAGAGGAGGCTCAAGGAGACCCCCGGGGGCTGCTGACCCTCCGCCAGGCCCGGAGACCGGAAGCTCGGAAGGCTCCACCTCTGGGACCCAGCTTGGATCCTGCCCTCGGAAACCTTGTAAGGGGGAAATAGGACAATAAAAAAGCCGGATCAGGTGGCTGCAGAAGTAGTCAGTAGTCAGCTCCAGTACCAGAAAATTGACTCATTTCTCACTTTTACTCTTTCTAAGATACCCAACAAATGGCTGAAGCATTGAGAAACTGCTGATGGAGGGAAAGGGAGAAAAAGAAAGAAAAGGACTAGCCTTCCAGCTCCTGGCATCTCCTGGTGGTCTCCCAACCCTGTTTAAATCCAAGCCTGCTTCAGCTTTTCCAGATCAGTCCACTGCATCCTTAAGAGAGTCCTTGACTTATGACCAGTATTGCAATTGCTAAGATGGGAGGTCGTTAAGTGAGTTGCTCTCAGTTTTGCAATGTTTCTGCCATGGTTATTAAGCAAATCACTGCATTTTTAGTGAATCACATGGTCATTAAGCAAGTTCAGTTTTGACCTTTGATGTTGCTTGTCGTATATCCATGCCCGTTGTCAGGAACATGACCATGGGGATGCTGCTTTCAGTCATACGTGTGAGGACCCGTCATAAATCCCTTTTTTCAGGGCCATCAGAACCTGGGACTTTCCTGGTTGTAAGCAGAAGACGACTATGGGGTCCTTGATTAGGGACGGTGTGAAATTGAATCCCTGTGTTTCTTCAGCCACCTTCTCACCATCTCTTCTTAAACTGAATAATCCCTGATCCTTCCTCCTCTTTCTCTTCTAACTCCTCTTCAGCTGGGCCTGGAGAGGAAAACCTGGATTCCCTGGCTCTCTAATGCGAGACTCCAGATACAAGGGACAACCTTTCAATTTGGATTGCACCCCCAAACAAGGGGAACAACCTGTGGCTTCCCAGCTCTCCAGACGACTGACAGCTGTCCGTTCAGATGGATGAGCTCTGGTTGACCTGATTCAGGGCTTGCTTGTAAGAGCCCTTTAAGAGTCGGGCCATCCGTGGATAAGCCCCTCCCCCAGGTGAAGGCTATTATGTTGGGGGTTATTATTCAGATCTCAGGTCCAGGCCAATCAGAGCCTTGGCTTGTGACGTCAGAGGCTCCTCCTGAGCTCATTGGCTGGAGTCACCATGGCAACCTCCAGCATCCTTGGGGAGTCTGGACCACATCATGGAGGCTCTGCTCAGCATCCCTGGAAAGTGGCTGGATTGGATGGCAGCACTGGGGGCATCGCAGGGCCTCCCTCGCCTGGGCTCCTCAGGAGGGAGAGACCCTCCCCTTTAAGGCAGAATTAAGGGGGGGGGATGAGTGAAATGGGGTCCAACCAAACACGACAGACGTGCTGATACCTGCCGTGTCTGCAGCCTCCATACCTGTCACCAAACTCCTCATCCACCATCTCGAAGGTCCTTGTCTCGGGAAAGGGGCTGGGGCCAGGCGGCTGGGGGGCAGCGATAGGAACTAGGGAAAAAATTGCCTTTGGGATGTCCCAGTTGGAGGCATTGAGACCCCAAAGCTGGAAACTGACCTGGGGGAAATTAACCTAAAAAGGGATTTCATTGGCCAGATGTAGTTATTCTCCAAACAGTCTCAGCCTAGTGATTGACTTATTTATATAGTTTTAATTTTTATTGCTTAGATTTTTATCCACCTTTATTGTTTCTCTAAATAGCTCAAGGCATGAACATACTGAAGACTCCTTCACCCTCACAACAAGCTTGTGAGGTAGGCTACGGCTGAGAGGGAGGGACTGGCCCAAGGTGACCCTCCAGGCTTTTGTACCTTGGATGGGACTGGTAAGTACTTGGAGGGGGGGCTCTTTCCTAATCCGAATGGTCACCTCCTTTCCCTGTGATCAGAAGCCCCCTAGCAGTGCCAGAGATGGCCGAATTGATCGATCGCTGATTCTGACTCCTTTGGAGAGTTTTGATAGATGAGATGCCTTGAATTGGAGCCAGAATCAAGTGGGAAGTCAGGACAGTTTGAAGGGAGACCAGTTGTGATGGATTCTGTCAGTGTTTCTCAAACTGGGCCCCTTGAAGGCATCTGCGGACTTAAGGCCGGTTAGCAAAATGTCCCCTGAACTGAGAGAGGAAGTGTCTGTGTCTCTCCGTTTTTCAAACTGGTCAGCACCAGGGAAGAAAAGGTCCTTTAGGGAAGATCCTTGGGGTATCTCTCAGGGAGCAGTGATGGCCTCCATCTCCAGATTAACCAGCTGAGAGATTCCTTTGACTTTCAGATCCAGGAATTCAAGAAAGACAAAAAAACAGATGGAAGAGCAGGACAGTTGCATCAAGCAGACTGTGGATCAACTTCTGAGCACAACAGAAGACCTGCAGAAAAGTCTGCTGGAGAACAAAGGAAGGTTGGACCATGCCAACACCATGATCCACCAGTTAGAACAGGAGAACAAGTCTTTGGTGAAACACACTGAAGCACTCCAGAAAGAAATGTCTGAGGTTACTAGCCAAGTGGCCTTCCTCAGACTTGAGAAGGCTGCCTTAGAACCTCTGAGAAACTCCTCAAAGAGGTCTGGAACCTTCTTAAGAACTTAAGAAGCACCTCTAGAGTCTGCAGCATGAATTGGCTGAGATGGACCAACTCTGGATGGCAATTCAAGAATTAGAGCTGCAGAACAGGCGTTTGGAGAAAGACAGTGAAGATCTCCACACAGAGAGCACCAGCCAAGTGGACTTCTTCAGAAATGATGTTGGCTCCTGAGTGACCAGCACATGGCAGAACTTTGCTGACACTCTCTCCGCATAGCTGGAATGGAGGAATGGTGGCTTTTACCCATTTGAGAAAGAAAAGTGATTCTTCCCCTCCCTTCCCTTGACTTGCCACCCAGTGTGCCAGGAGAGTCATGTGAGCCCCACCCTTACCAGGGGAAGCCCCTCCTTTTCCCCCCACCTTACCAGTCACTGCAGGTCTGTCAGCTGAGCTGAAAACCTCCCAGCCACCCAGCATCAGGACCTGAGAGCACTGAGGAATCTCAGGGTTCTGAGCCAAGGAGGAGGATGAAGGTGATGGCCGTGGCAGTGGTGAGGTGAGGTTGGTAACGGTGATTCTCACATTAAAAGAATCCTCTTCCTTTTATGATTGTTCTGTTTTAGTGACCGAATTATTCTGAATCCCCTTTCGTGGCCAGAGAAAAATCAGTCCTTCTACAAATAATGGTGTGTTTCTGACTGTTAACTCTGGTGGAGAACTATCTCCATCCCACCTTCTCAACACTCATTCAATGTCAGGGTGATGAGTATCTACCATTTGCCTCTGGATTTGGATTTGGCTTGGCTTGAGACTCAGTCAGATGGTGGAGACAAAGAGGATTAAATTGAAAAAAAAAGGATTTTCTTGCTTCTATTCATGATGTTATAAGAATAACATGAGCATTTTTTGTAAAAGAGTTTCTCTATTAGTGACTTTAATATACTATGGTGTATTTTTGCCATTCATTGGGTGGGTAAGGATCCCCAGCGCCTGCACAATCTCACACTTGGCCACAACCTCCCAGACAATTATCAGAATCCACTTGGCCCTTCAGAGGCCTTGCTGGACGTGCTCTCTACTGGAGGAGCCCCTGTTCCCAGGGATGGTTGTGGGAGGAAGGACAACTTCCTTCGGCTCCTCTGGATGCGGCTGACAGGATGAACATCTCCATCCAGATGTCCACATTAGTGGGACCCTACAAAGTCCCACAGGTCCCTGTGTGTGTTTCTTTCTTTGGCAGACTGAGTGGGGAGTGATAGATCCAACCATATCTTCTCCATGGAATCCAAGAGCTGCTTTTCACTGGTGTAAATGTCTTGGATGGAGAGGGGGATCCAGAGTGGGGAGGGGGAAGGGTCAAAACAGACCTGTCCTACCATGACAACAATCCCATTGCTTTGGGGTCTTTCTTCTGCTGCTCACTTGTCAAGTGGTCAGACGAGAGTGCAGACAGGAACCATGTTGGACAGTCTGGTCATTCAAGACTTTCCAGGACTAATGAAGGATCCTGAAGGAATCAGATCTAAAGAGCCATTCAATTCAATTCAATTCAACTCAACTCAACATTTATTATGGTCACATGCCAAAAGCATTAAAGAGAACAAGAAGAATTAAAATACTGACAGTTTGCACCCCAATAATTAACAAATAAGAAAACCACAAACCTCTTAGAATTAAAATCAACACTTTAGAGGCACTTTAAAAAGCAGGAACCAATAGCAGAATTGAAGGAATTAAAAAAAGATCTTGCTAAGGAGGAGGCTGCCTCAGATCTGCCTCAGATCTCTTGATCTTCCCTCCGTTGCTTCTCTCTGGAAGAAGGAGACGTGGAGAGCTCAATGCGGAGAAGCAGCGAGAGATTCTTACTTACTTGCTTAGCCACAACAACAACTGCTTGCGGGGAAGGTCGTATTTTCGGGGAAAGACGGTATTTCTTACCTCTCCAGTTGTTCCCGCAGCTCTTCGTTCTCCCTGAGGAGCTCCTGGTTCTGCCCAGCTTCCTTCAGGACCCTGCAGTGGAGATGGAGGTTTTGCAGTTCCAACATCTGGATTCTGTGAAATAGGAAGACAAGAGGGAAATGAGCCCCCTCAGCTCTTCCCTTGAACCATCAAACCCCTTTAAAATGAAAACTAACTGGCACTTCCTTTGTTTTTCCCTAGCCTTACTTTTTCATTACTTGAGTTTTGCCATTTCTGTTACCACAGCTACAGTGTCAAGTTCTTCTAAACATTATTTAAGTGCAAATGAATGAATGTTTACTTTCAGTATTTAGCATTACATAATCTACAAGTACCACAAAGGAATCTTCAGGTCTTAAAACCCTTTTTTTTCTTTTTTGGCTTTCATACCAGAAAAGGCACCAACCAATTGAAAACGATTTCCAAACTTTCTAATGGGGACAGAAGGGGGAGAAGACTGAACTGGTGAGAACCGAGGGGGAGCCAAGAACTGAGGTCAGTGAGCAGCAGAGGAGGAGATCAAAGCAAGGACCTCCTAAATTCAGAGGATTTGGCCAGGAAAAATCCCTGTCAAGAGACTCATGATGTCTCCTACCCATCCAGGCAACGTAATTCAAGGCAGAACGTTGTGTAATGTGTGTCCAGGGTAGGGAGCTAAGGAGAATTGAATAGGAAATCCTGGGAGAGAAAGTCAGGGCTTCTCACCTCCGCAGTTTCTCCTCCACCTCCCTGCAGAGTTCTGCGTTCTTCTTGGAAAGCTGGGCATTTTTACGCAGGAGCTCCTCACTCAGGGAGAACGACTTGGGCTTTCTGTTGCTGGAAATAGGAAAACCAGAGAGAAATTAGACCCTTAAGTTTTTTACTTGACTCATCAAACATTTTCTTCCGTTGAAAAATACTAAAAATACCTTTATGTTTGTGTCGGTGTATAAATTCAGTGTTGCTATTTCTGCCAACAATCCTTTCACCATTTATTGGGTCTTTTAGAAAGGCTCCGTAAAAGTGGCCAATGGGTAGAGTTTGAGGGACTTTAGATACACCTCCAGGGTATCTTAAGGGATTTAATTAGTGACTTAAATATTAAGGTTTAATGTGTTGATAAGAGTTGTTTATAAGAGTTGGATTACTTAAGTTTTTACTTCAGTATTTAGCAAAGAAAGTCTACACACTCCTATTAAAATGCCAGGTTTTGGAAATGTAAAATAAAAAATCAGACCAAGATAAATCACTTTAGAGTACTTCCTCCTTTAACATAACATATAAGATGTACAATTCAAACCAAAAAATAAACTGAAATCTTTGAAGGGAAAAAACTGATGTAAAATAGTAGTCATTAAATATGTGAAAAATCTGTTAAGGAGACTCTGCTCAAGCCCCCATCGAGTTCAGCTGTTGAGTAGGGGGTTTCTGGCATTTCTTCAGCTGCCTCTGACAGCAACAGCCTTGGTCTCCACATCTTATAAGCCCCCAAAGCCACCAGGCTCACAGGGAAGCATTGAGGTGGGGGGGGGCCAGCATCCTGCTCTGGGGCTGCTTTTCTTCAGCTGGAACTGGGGCTCCAGCCAAGGAGAGGGAATTACGAACAGTTCCAAGTATCAGTCAATTTCGGCACAAAACCTTCCGGCTTCTGCTAAAATGCTGAAGATGAAGAGGAATTTTCCCTTTCAATGCCACAAGGACCCAAACCAGGCCTCCAAGTCAACACAACAAGGGCTTCCCTACAAGGAGATCAAAGTTTCGGAATGGCCCTGGCAGAGCCTGGACCCAAATCCACATGGAAACCTGGGGAGGGGACCGGAAGAGGGCTGGGCACAGGAGAAGCTCCCCCTCCCCAATCTGACAATTTTGGAGCCCTTTTGCAAGGAAGAGTGGGCAAAGATTTCCAAGGCAGGATGTGCCACGCAGATCGGCTCTAAGGCCAAAAGACTGGATGCTCTCGTAAAATTCAAAGGAGTTTCAACAAAGGATTCATTTAAAAAATAAATGTTATATTTTATATTCTTTAGATAAAATGTAGACTTACGTGCCACTCTTCTCCCTCAGATTCCTCAGCGGTCGCCCCCCAGATGTTGCAGGAGTCTGTAAAAGTTAAAATAACAGCCGTGAAATCTAAATATCATCAGAGGCTTTGAGAAGCATTTTTTCTACAAGCTCTTTGGCCGAAGAGGTTTGAGGGGAAAAAATGCCTTTAAAAGCCTCTGGCGATCCCAGCTGAGTTGCCTGATCGTCAGAGGCTTTTCAAAGCATTTTTTCCTGAAACCTCTTAAGGTTGTAGAAAAAATGCTTTTAAAAGTTAAAAACATATGCATAATTATATTATATTGCATGTTTTATGTTTTTCTTTTTGCTTTTTAGTTAAGGGGAGTAGTTAGGATCAAATTATTTGATATGAATATGCAGGTTATATTATGTTTTATTAGATGGGGGATTGAGTTTGGCATATGATTAGTAATGTTAATACCAATGATTCATAGAAAGGTATAATAATTTTTAAATTGGCTTGAATATTATAATGGTTATTATTATTGGGTGTTTTTTTATTATAATATTGTTAACTTTAGATAAATATTAATATCTATGGGTTTATTGTTATATTTTTCTTTTCCCTTTTTAAAATTCTTTTTCTTTCTTTCTTTCTTCTTCCTTCAAAACTTTTTTTCAATTTAGAATTTGAATACATAATAGTTTTTGCTTTTCTTTTTGTTATAAATTTTTGCTGTTTTTCTTTAAAAAATGTGTAGAGGAAGTCAGGGGAGGGATGGGGAGGGAAGGGGTGAGGGTGGAGGGAGGTTGGGGGGATGGGGAGGTGGGGGTGGGGGTGGGGGTGGGGGGGAAATGAAAAAAAAATTGTATTGTAAAACTTTTTCAATAAAAAAAAGTTAAAAACAAAAGTTGGCCACGCCCACCCAGTCACATTAATCCCCCACCAAGCCACGCCCACAAAATAAGCCACACCCACAGAACCGGGAGTAAAAATATTTAGAACCCACCCCTGCCCCAGAAGATTTAGATTGCTTACCTTGGGGGGACGGGTGGTACAGGTCCGCTGAGGGGGAGGACCTTGGTTGATCGGGGGCAAGTGGCCGGCCCGTGAATTTATCTGCTGAAAAGCAATGGAGACCATGAGGACGTTGGGCCTGAGCCCAGGAAAAACCCTCAAGCCCGGTTAATCCAGGCCCCCTCACCCAAAAGAGCCATTCTGACTTCCAGGGTTTGGGTCCCATTGGGTAGTTGTTGACAAATAATTAAAGAAATAAATATGACATACCTCCGTCTGTCCCCGTTGCCAGAGGACAGGCTGCTCCTCAGGAACCACTGGAAAGAAAAATAGACTTTTGTTATTAAATAGACTGGTTCTCCCTGGTTCTCTAGAACTGCTTGTTAATTGGATGAGCAGTTTGGCGAACCAGTAGAATTGCCTCGGCCTGGCCCCGCCTCCTGGCCTCCCTTGCCCAGCCCCTTCTGGCCCTTCCCCTCCTGAGGGTTCCCCCCCCCCCGAGAAAACGATCTGTCTCAAAATCCCGTAGACCAGGGGTGAAATCTAAAATTTGTTACTACCGGTTCTGTGGGCGTGGCTTGGTGGTGGTGGGGCAATGTGATTGGGTGGGTATAGCGATTTTTAAAAAACTTTTAAAACCGTTTTTTCTACAACCTCTTCGGCGAAGTGGTTGTAAAAATATCCTTTCAAAAGGCTCTGACGATCCCAGCTGAGTTGCCTGATCGTCAGAGGCTTTTTTTCTTTTAAATGCCTCTGACGATCAGGCAACTCAGCTTGGATCATCAGAGGCATTTAAAAGAAAAAAAGCCTCTGATTATCGCACGGCTCAGTTGGGCATGTGGGGGGGGGCAGGAATTTTTGCTACCCGTTCTCCGAACTACCCGCCTCCATCGCTACCGGATTGGGCGATCCGGTCCAAACCGGGAGCATTTCACCCCTCCCGTAGACCCTTCTGGCTCAAGCAGTGGAATTTCCCACCGGTTCCCTCTCTCCACAAAGCGAAGGGATCGCAGAAAGGCTCCCTAGCCCAGAATGGGGCTGCCTAAAACTTTGGAATTGGGAGTGTCCAGAAAGAACAGGGGGACCTGTTCAATGGGAATTCTCCCTCCTTGAGCATCATCAGTCTCCGGGCAAAGTTTCCCTTGACTTCACGCAATGCAGGAGAGAGTTCCGCTCGGTTCTTCAGGCCAAGATGCCCCCTCCCACTTTCTCCGCTTCTCTCTCTCCGCAGAACTGGCTCTCCTCCTTCAGGTGAAGCCACCAAGGACTCTGCCTGGAGACGGATGATGCTCAAGCAGGGAGAATTCTCATTGGTGCTGCTGCTGGTTCTGGCCCTTCCCACCTCCAAAGTCCGAGATCAACGCTTCCTCCCCCCAATTCAGACCCCCCCTTCCTCTTCTGAGGCTGGAAGCATCTGGCCGGGACGGACGCTCCTCCTTTCACAGAGGAAGATTTCTGCTGGAGGAAGAGTTTGGGGATCGGGTGGCGCCGGATGAGAAGAGGGGAGGTGCACCCCACAGCCAGGGATGACTTGGGGGTCACAGAAACCCCCCAATCCGATGGGAAATGACGGGAAGCCCTCCGCTAATCCAGGAAGAGGTGGAGAGAACCGGCTCTGCCCCCCGCCCCCCCCCGCCCCCATACATTATTCTTACCTTTTATTTGGCCCCACCCCCAATCTATTGCTGCCTCCTGAGTGCCAGCTGATTGGCTAGAGGGGAAAAACTGTTTAAAATTGTTATGGAAGAAAGGATATAAAAGACATCCCATTGGGTCAGATAGAGTCAGGTTTATTGCGCAAGACTCAGAAACTCGATTCCCATCTGAGTTCTGAGTGAAGAGACAGTGATTCCATGACAATTCTTATACTCTTCTAAACAAAAGATTCTGCTAACACAGCAACTTTCCATATATGGTTAACATACATTTGTTATATTTAATTGACATTTCCTAATTATTAAGGTTTTACATTATCTTTGCCAAACAATCATAATTCTTCTGTAAATTACTGGAGCATAAATCCAAATTATCTTTTGTTGATGGACGACTTCCAACCCAGGTAGATATCCTTGACCTAACTATGTTTTAGTTGTATGTCATTAGAATTGTTCCTCTCTTCTCACAGGTTTAGGGGCCTCTCCGAGTATCAAAGGATTTTAAGCTGAATTTGTACATTCTCTAACCGAGTGTATATCCTGCTTTCAGAATATACTTGCTTTTAGAATTGAGGGAATAGAAAGTTATCCAGTGGTCATCTATCAGATCCTACTTTAAACTCTTGTTGTGGGGCTTCAAAGGGCTGCCCTACAGCTGATCAGGGTTAAAAGAAAACAAATGAGTAGACCAACGGTTCCCAAAGTGGGTGGTACTGCCCCCTGGGGGGTGATGGGATGCTTTAGGGGGACAGTAAGAGGCAAGGAGGGTGGCCCCCACAGTTTGGCCTGTGCAGTTATCCCTGGAAGCAAACAGCCAGAAAAAAAGAACTCCTTTCATCTTCAGCATAGGCTAATTAGCCCATTGATTAGATCGGCCTCCTGATTCTCAGCTGATTTGCTCTCAGCTGTTTTGCACAGGGCTCTGTTGCTTGCTGCAAAGAGCTAAATTGCTGGAGCAGATTTTTTTTTCTCCTTGTGCAAATCAAGCTGAAAACGAAACTGAAAGTAAAGCAGGCTGTTGGCTTTGCTGTTTGCTGCAACGTTGGAAAATTAGGCAGAGGCAGATTTCTTTTCTTTTTCCTCAGCAAAAAAGGTAGGTGCAAACAATGGGAAATTTAGGGCAAAAGAGGAGACTTCAAGATTTTAAAACACAAAAGAAAAAAAGCTCTATTTAGCTAGGGAATTGTAATAATTGAGATACTATTAATTGTATATTTTGTTGAAAGCAGAAATGGTTAAGTTGTGGTTTGGAGGAATATATGGGGGAAATTATTTGGTTTGTTATTATTGGTAAATATAATTAATTGATTTGTAAGAAATTGGATTGCATGGAAATAATTGGAATATTCCAAAAGGAAATATAGAAATTGTAAATTGAATTGAAATGACTAAACACTGTTTAAATTTGTGAACGGGCCAAATACTCTGTTCAAAGAAAATACATTGTATGTTTGTATGTGTTTCTAATTATTGCTATTTATTCATATTTGTTCTCTTTTATTCTTTAAAGTTTAACAATTCATTCTTTATCTTAATATCTTTATATTTGTTTGAGGTTGGCTTTCTTCCCTTTCATCTTTTTTATTGTACAGCAATCTTTCTCCTCAAACCTACCACCTCTCTCTTTTCTTTCCTTCTTACTTTCTCTTCCTCCCCCTCTTCTTCTCCTCCCTACTTCCTCTTCTTTTCTCCTTCTCCTCCTCTCTTCCTCCCTCTCTTACCCTCACTCCTACTCTAATTTTCCTTCCCTTCCTTCCTCCCTTCTCTTCTTTCCCTCTCTCTCCTTCCTTCTTCCATCTCTCTTTTCCTTCCTTCATCCTTCTCTATTGCTGTATCCTTTTGTGCATATGGACTACTCAGAGGGCTGAAAAAGTTATTTTTGACTGGTCCTCGCACTTTTGACAAGTCCTCGAACTTACGACTGTCCTCACATTTTACGTTTTTTGCCCTATCTTATCACCATGGTGAAGAGAAGCAGTGATGAAATGAGAGACAGGGTTGTTAGGAATGCTGCATGGGCATAAATGTGAGGACCTGTCAGAAATGACTTTTTTCAGCCTTCTTGAGTAGTCCCTATACACATAGCCACGCCCACCTAGTCACATGACCCCCCCAAGCCTCGCCCACAAAATAAGCCGCGCCCACAGAAGCGGTAGTAAAAAAATTTAGAACCCACCCCTGCTTTGGAGGATCCCCCTGTCAATTGTTCACACTGCTCAAGCAAAACTCACAGGTGTGAATTAAGTTTTAGCTAAAAAATGGAGCTTTAATTCCAGAAGTCCATTCTTTAAACTTGGACTTCTGGAATTAAAAGGCTCTGGATTAAATGGTACTCCAGAGAAAAGATGGAGAAGAGTTTCTTGCTTTTTGACATGATAATTGCTGTCTAGAAAGGTGAGTTATGAGCTATTTTTACGTCATCAGAAATTTAATTGATTACCTGTTAAAAATGCAAAGCCAAGGAGTACAAGGAGCAAATAAAAGAGCTTCATGTTGGGGTTGGTTCTGGACCAGATCTTACTTGGGGGACAGAAACCAGCTCTCAGCCCTCCTTGTGGCTTCTTGAAACGCCCCACCGCCTGAGGAGGCAGGGGAGGGCTGCAGGTTGATCCCAAGGGGGTCTGGGGCTACTGGTCTACCAGTTAAAAGCCTGGCAGACCAGCACCTCTGCTAAATCCTAAAGAATTGTCCCATGACCATCAAGCCACACCCACAAAATAAGCCACGCCCACAAAACCGGTAGTAAAAATTTTTAGAACCCACCCCTGGTCAGCCCCTTCTGATTTCAACCCCGATTCTGTCGGAATCTCCCTCCTTCCTTCCTTCCTTCCTTCCTTCCTTCCTTCCTTCCTTCCTTCCTTCCTTCCTTCCTTCCTTCCTTCCTTCTCATTATCCACAGGCCCCACCCCCCACCTGCTCTAAAGTAAGACATTCCCCCAAAATAAGATTCAAGATACATTTTTTATACTTAAAATGGCCATTAGGGCACAGAACCATTTGTTAAGTTTTCTAAATCCCAACACCGGTTGTATCTTACCTTTATTTCTGCGCTGGACTTTTTGGGTAACTCTATAAAAAAAGTTCCCTGCCATCCCTGCAGCTGGCAGTTGAGAATGAGCCAGGACAGCCCAGCCAAGGTCTTATGACACCTGCTGTGATGTCATCCTCTTTCATCCAGCTGTGGGGAGATGCCAGGTGCCCCTCCAGCAACGGTGGGCCTCTCAATAGGGAGGGTCACACGCGCTAACAGAGAGACCCCGAGAGGTCTGGAAGGAAAAGAGGAAATGGGGGGGGGTGAAAGATGGAGGGAAGGCCCCCCAAGGCTCCCAGGAGAACTGAGCCCACAGAATGTTCCGCAAAGTGCTAATATTGTAATATTATGATATTACAATATTAATAATATTAATTAATATTGTACTGCAAACTAGGGCATACAAAACCTTTCCTAGGCCAGTTTTCGAATACAGCTCACCTGCCTGGAACCCACATTGTATATCGGACATTAATACAATGGAGCGAGTCCAGAGGTATTTCAGGAGAAGAGTCCTCCTCTCCTCGGCTCACAACAGAATCCCTGATGCCAACCAGGCTTCAAATTTTGGCCTTGGACAACCTGGAACTTCCTACCTGTCAGTGACTACTTCAGCTTCAACCGCAATGATACACGAGCACACAATAGATACAACCTCAAGGTAAACTGCTCCAAACTCGACTGCAGAAAATAGGACTTCAGCTACAGAGTGGTCAATGCCTGGAATGCACTACCTGACTCTGTGGTTTCTTCCCCAAACCCCCCAAACTTTCCCCTCAGACTGTCTCCTGTCGACCTGGCCCCATTCCTAAGAGGTCTGCAAGGGACTTGCATAAGCACCCCAACATGCCTTCCATCCCTGTCCTCCTGTCCCCATTTATTCGTATCCATTTCCTGCATCCATAATCACGTTTATACTTATATCTGTTATCTAATACATGCTTGACAAATAAATAGAACAAAATGAATAAAAAATAAATAAAATAAATATAAATAAATAAACTATGAAGGCTCAGTGGTTTGTTGCAGACCCAAGAGAGGACCTGTCAATCTCTCTCTCCAAGCTTAAAGGGATCAAGTGGATCACTCATCTCCCTCTCAGTCCACCCTCTCCCCTCCTTCCCCCCTTTCCCTCCTGGATCCTCTAGCCCACTCCTCCCATAAAACTGACTCGCTTCCCTTAATTTCCTTGGAGATTTATGTGGTGAGGTGGGATATTGGAGGCAGACCGGGCAGCTGGGAAGGAGAGATACGGTCCGGTCCATCATTTATGGAAAGATCAGATTCCAAAGTCTTTTTGGTCCAGAGGGTTCCCAGCCAACTTTCCCAACCAGCCTCTGACAATCCAAGTCAATGGGAGAAGCCGGACTCACTTAATGACCAAAGTGGTCAAAGAGGTTGTATATTTATTTGTTCGATTTATGTGCTGCCCATCTCTGAAGATTCAGGGTGGCTTACAATACAAATTAGTTATCGATATCAAAGCATTGTTGGAGACCCCACCCACCCACCCTGGCTCCCCTCTGGGAGGGGGTTTCCAAGGATTTCCAACAGGACTCCCCGATTGTGTTGGGGCTTTACTCCCGATGCCCTCCGCCTGGCAAACTCAGGATGCCTTTTTCTCACCATGTCCATGGACACATCCGAACAAGACTGTAATGTTTCTCTGTCTCATATAATATAGGTGTGTCTGTGGATATATACAGAATATTTAGTTATTTATTTATTTTGTCATGATTGTGTACATTGGAGGTGTATGGAGTGTATGTTGGACGTGGCAGCCCTTTGAGAGCTCTATGCCTGGAGATGTAGTCATGGCAACGGAGTTTATTTTTTTATTAGCTGAGAGTTTTTGCTGCTTCTTTGGTCTGAACCACTTGGACAGGGGGATTCTGGGTAGGCAGAGAGCCATTAGAATGTACCAACTCATGAAATTCTCAGGGGTCGTCCTGTCTTAGCAGTCTTGATCTTCCTGGGGGCTGATGAGAGAGCAGCCCAGAAAATGGGGGACCAGCTGTGTCTGAGGCCTCTGCCTCTAGAACAGAACAGAACAGAACAGAACAGAACAGAACAGAACAGAATAAAATAAAACAGAACAGAACAGAACAGAACAGAACAGAAGCTGGAAGGGACCTCGGAGGTCTTCTAGTCCATCCCCCTGCTTAAGCAGGAGAACCTAAAGGATCTCAGACAAGTGGCTGCCTAGTTTCTTCTTAAAAGCCTCCAGGGATG
Organism: Coluber constrictor foxii; assembly: GCA_038048745.1. Taxonomy (NCBI): domain Eukaryota; kingdom Metazoa; phylum Chordata; class Lepidosauria; order Squamata; family Colubridae; genus Coluber; species Coluber constrictor. The sequence continues at coordinate 1,252,622 of JAWJVD010000098.1, read as the reverse complement.
AAGCAGCCACAACTTCTGGAGGCAAGCAGTTCCACGGGTCAATGGTCCTCCCTGTTAGGACGTTTCTCCTTAATTCCAGGCTGCTTCTCTCTTTGTTCAGTTTCCATCCATGGTTCCTTGTCCTGCCCTCTGGAGCTCTGGAGAATCATTTGACCCGTCTTCTTTGTGGCAGCCTCCCAGATATTGAAATGCTGCTATCACGTCACCCCTAAGTCTTCTTCTCTTTGGACTAGCCAGACCCAAAATCTGCAGCCATTCTTCCTGTGGTTCAGTCTCCAGGCCTAAACAGGGACAGTGTGAGGATCTGGCTTCTAAGTTGCCTTTCTCAGCTTTGCATTAACTTTCAACCGTTGCTAAACGAATGGTCATAAGTCAAGGACTACCTCTATTGCAGGCATTCAGAGAATTGTAGAATGTAAGCTGTGAAGGGCACCTTCATGGTCATCTAGTCCAACCCTCTCCCCCGTGCAGGGACCCAATGCCACAAACACACCAGTTACTTAGATGGATCTCTCATTCTTGCATTTTAATGGGCTTTTCTTTATTTTTATCAGGGAGTTGAAGAGAAGGATTCAGAGCCAAATCTGAGGTCACTGCAAGGAACTGGACGTGACCTGAAGGAGAGTCCTATCCAGCTCCCTTGGGACCTCAAAGGCCCGAGGAGAAGCAGCCAAATGGCCAAGAAGAGAAGCCATTTCAGTGCTCGATGGGAGGAAAAAGGAAGAGGAGATCCCTCACTTCCCATCAAAGGATCTCCTCGGAAGGGAGATCACCTCAAGACTTGGAGTGTGGATCTCCACCATAGACGTCTGTCAATCTTGAACGGCTTGAACAGATGCTTCCCTCCATTTCTGCCCATTTCAGTGAGGTGTTTCTGCTCCTTTTTCTTGGAGAAGAATGATGGATCCATCCAGCCACCCACTCTGGAAGCTCCAGTCCTTCCTTTCGGAGGTTGACCAGGGATGCCAGAAGCCATCCTGCCAGGGAGCCTCTGGATGGCCCAGAAGAAGCCTCTCTCAGGTTTCCCAGAGAAGCCATCCAGGACCCTTGGCCTGCATTCTGTGGCTGTCTTGGCTTTGAGATTCTCCCCAGAAGCTTTCAGCCATTCCTTCTCCGGTTTATACGGCAGCCTCGGAGGTTTCATGTCTTCAAGAGTTTCTCTCTTGTCTTCCGGTGTTGTAATAGCCGCCCTTGTGTTTCTTTTGGACTGTCAGAAAATTTCTCAGCTCCTCCGTTTCTCCTCCAGCTCCCTGAAGAGTTCTGCCTTGTTTCCCACAAGTTGGAATTTTCCTTCAGGAGCTCCTTAGAGTAGACCTAGCTTTATACACCTAGGACTAAAAGTGTCAGGAGCCAGACATTCGTGAGTTTCTTCCTTCTTTTGGAACTTTATTTTACAAAATTAGGGATGTTTGTAGTACAATAGACGTTTCAATCCATTTTGGGATTCCTCGGGAGCTTTTCCAAGTTCTTCAAGTCCTCCTCCTGGTCCTCTCTTTCCCCATGGGATGTTCCAGCCCCTTCAGCATGGAGGATAATGAGTGATGGAGTCTCTGGCTGTGGAAGAATGAGAAGGGGAGATTTAGTAGTAAGCAGTGGTGGGATTCAATTTTTTTAACAACCGGTTATGTGGCCGTGGCTTAATTGAGGCGTGGCTAGGCAGGCAGCCGGGTGCATGAGAGCGATTGGCGGCAGCGCTCCTGGCTGGGAAAGGGTGGAGTGAGTCCCGGGGCTGCATGCGGGCAATGATGGTGGGCGGGGGTAAGTGGCCGGCGACCGGACCGGACACCGGTTTGGGGGTATGGCCAACCAATCTTATTACTGGTTCTCCGAACTATTAAAATTTTTTACTACCAGTTCTTGTGAACTGATGCAAACCGGGAGCAACCCACTACTGTCCTCCCCTCCCTCTTTTTCTCCCCACCACTTTCTTTTGGCTTTGGCTCTGGTGCCAAAGGAGGGAATTCTCTTGTGTGTGTGAAGTCCCCCTCCTTTTCCCCCCGCCCAGCTGGAGAAAGGCAGGAGAGGGCTGCTGCTGCCCCGATCAGTCCCAGCGCAGCGGCTGCCTGCAACGCCACTGACTGGCAGGGAGAGAGGAGCAAAGCAGAGCCCCCCCATCCCCTGCCCCACCTGTCCCCCCAAATGGCGCCCCACTGCAAGAGGCGCGTTTTCCCAGAGAGTGGCAGCTCTGGGTCCTCTCTCAGCCATTGAGTGCAGGGAGTGCGAGGCAATTCACTTCTTGCATTCAGGAGGAGTTTTCCTTTCCTTTGCAAGGTTTTTCCCTGCACTCAACGGCTGAGAGACGACCGGGAGCTGCCAGCCTGCACTGTGCCAGGCGAGCAGCAGAGCGAGGAAGCCAGAGATCTGCCGCCTTCTTGTCATCTGCAGTTTCCTCATCAGCACCATGCTCATGAGTAAACTGCAGACTAAGGGAAGCTTTGCAACACAACGAGCGAGGCCAATAAATAGTGGTGCGGAGGGGCAGGGCAAGGGGTGGGGCGAGCCAACAATTTAACAAATGGTTCAGCTGAACCGCCTACAACCGGCAGAATCCCACCACTGCCTATAGGGCTGCCCCATCTGTTGTCCCTGGTGGCAGATGGAAGATTGTGAATCCCACTCCTGACACCAGTTTCTGCGGAAAGAAACACAGCACCCAAAAACTCCAATAATCCAGGCTCTCTGCAGTTATTATTTATTTAGCGTCCATTGGAGGAATTTCCCCCCATAAAATAGTGGGAGGAATTTTTACAGACAGAAGGATGCACTCATATTTACACATTTCAGGAAAGGAGGAGAAAATGATAATCATACATATGCATATTTCATTTAATAGATGATGTAAGCATGAATATTCAGAATTAGCGACACTCAAGTTATCTCCCCGCTGTTGTATTGTTGCTACCCTCAAGAAAGAGTTATTGTGTAAACAAAAAGAAACGTCTTAGTTGCATTGCCACAGCAGTTTGGGTGAAATGTACTGAGAAATGAGGGGATCAATGTTGCTCCATACATTCCTTCTCTATTTATATCTTGCTAACATGCTCCCATTTCTCCAACAGATTTGTTTCCTCACAAATTTTATTTATTTCAAGAAAAATAGTTGGCCCACTCGTGCATGCAGAACAGCTTGGACCATTTTCTATGTTTGCACTGTGGAAAATGTTAAAAGTTGAAATTTCTCAGTCTCACATTTATACATTTCTTCTGGCTCCTCCTTCATAAAGAATTCAAAAATTTCCAAATTTGAAACATATAGATATGATTTTCTTTGATTCCTGCATACTATCTAAATGGAAAGAATATCTCCTTTCAAACAAAAGAATTTTTAACAATTCTTCCAGTATCATAATGGTGTTATATCTCATGTTTTTACATTTGTTCTGGCTGTCAGCTGCTCCTTTGTGTTGAGGTCTGGCCTCAGAAGGATAATGTAGCACTTGGGGATGAAGATGCAGCCCAGCAGACCAGCACTGGAGGCCAGGATGGAGAAGACCTGCACAGCCACCATGTATTTCCCTTTGGTGCTCAGGTAGGTGGGCACAAAAGTCACCCAGACACTGCAGAAGACCAGCATGCTGAAGGTGATCAGCTTGGCTTCGTTGAAGGCCCCAGGCAGGTTCCTGGCCAGGAAAGCCACCGTGAAGCAGATGGCAGCCAGGAAGCCCATGTAGCTGAGGGTGACGTAGAACATGACAACAGCCCCTTCATTGCATTGCAGGATGATCTCTCCAGGCTGGGAGTGGAGGTCAGAGTCAGGGAAGGGGGGAGAAACTGCTAGCCAGGTGGAGCAGATGATAACTTGGACAGCAGAAGAAGAAAGGATGATGGAGTTGGCCAAGGTCTTCCCCAACCATCTCTTCACTCGGTTTCCTGGTTTTGTGGCCAGGAAAGCCAGCACCACCGTGATGGTTTTGGCCAAGACAGAAGAAATGGCAACTGAGAAGATAATGCTGAAAACCGTTTGTCGGAGAAGGCAGGTGGCTTTCCTTGGTTGACCAATGAAGAGAAGAGGAGATAAGAAGCAAAGCAGGAGGGAGACCAGGAGGATGTAGGAGAGGTCCCGGTTGTTGGCTTTGACAAGGGGAGTTTCTCGGTATTTAATAAAGATGATTAGAACAAGGCCTGTGATTAAAAACAAGAGTAGGGCAAAAGAAACCAGGATGATGCCCAGATATTCTTTATAAGACAAGAAGGTTATGATTTTGGGGATACATTGGACTCTGTCCTCATTTGGGTATTTATCATCTGGACATTTGGTGCATTTTTCCGTATCTGAGAAAGCAAAAAAGCAATATTTCTTTAATATTCTGTCCTTTTCTCTTGCAAGAAAAACCTTTGGATAACAGCTGATACCACAGACATTTTCCAAGAAGTATTTCTTAACTATTTCATTAAAAAGAGCATAGAAGGATATTTTTTTTCTTAAAAAATGTAGCTAGGTATAGGAAATTGAGGGAAGTCCTAGGATGTTAATTATTTTCTGTGTAATGTGTAGAATCTTCATAGGAATCTACATTATTAGAGGTAAATAATGAATCATATAATCCTTTTAGGCAAACATCTTGAATCCTGCCCCATGGCAGTTAATATCCTGGACTTGGAGGATACCTACAGTATCTTGTGACATCTGGAAGCAACCTGGAATTAAAGAGAAACTTCTTATCAATGAGAGCAATTAGCCAGTGGAACAGCTGGCCTCCAGAAGTTGTGGGTGCTTCAACATTGGAGGTTTTTAAGAAGAGACTGGACATTCACTTGTCTGAAATGGTATAGGGTCTCCTGCTTGAATAGGGGGCTGGACTAGAAGACCTCCAAAGTTCCTTCTACTCTATTCTGATTGATTGATTGATTGATTGATCGATCTATATGACTGGCAGACAAGTTGTGTAATGAGTTCTCCCCATAACTATCCACAGCACCAGATTATGGCCCAGTGACACCTTCTCAGTGATCCTCAAGGGAGGCTAATAAACAATGAATTGCAAGGTCTTTCAGAAGGTGGACCTGAAACAATTCATCTAGTTTCAAAGATCTCAGATGTTCTTAGAAAGGTGAACTTAGCAGCACATATCCAAACTAAAAATCAGAAGTGATATTTCCTCTGCTGTTAGTAAAGCTTGCCCAGTCTGCCACCCACTCCTCCCATCTCTTTCCCAGCCCCTCCTTCCAAGTCTTTTTGATTTACTTCCGTTTAGATAAGAAATTGTGCAGGTTAAAAATAAAAAACAGGTGACCTTGGATCTGTCTTTTAACTTGCACTTTCATGAAAAAGTTCTGGATGGATCCAGTTCCACAAAGCCTCCCATTTTCCTCCGTGTGACCCACCTTCCTGAGTGGAGAAGGTCCCCTCCGGACAAGGAACGCAGTCGTAGCAGCAAACTGGCTCTCCTTCTCGAGCCCTCTTGACAAATCCAGGATGACAACTTTCCACACATTTGGACTGAGGCAGGGACTGAGCAGAAGAAAAGGAATGCCAAAGAAAAGGTGTTAGGACTCTCCGTCCATGGAAAATGGAGGGAGAAATGGATGGAGACAAGGAGCCTCTGATCTTCACTGAGGTAAATAGGAAACCTCTGACTACTCCTAAACAGATGCAGGAGGTAAAACAACTGGCAGGTTCTTCCTTTAGTTCCTCCCTTTTGCTTTCAGAATTTAACATTACAATAAAGTACTTTTCTATTTAATGTAGTCTAAAGGGATGGAATTGAAAAAAGATTTAAATATGATATATTCTTATTAACACCGATAATAAAGTTTACAGTAAAAGATTTAGGAAATTTTAATCTATTAGGTTTTTTAATATGAAATTAAACTGTGATGAAGAAAGAAACCTCTGACCAGTAAGATCTTGAAAGGTTTCCATTAAACATAGCAAAGCCACTCCACTTAGGTCCCGTCTGTTGAAGAACTTCCATGAGATGACACCACCTGGCATGGGAGGCCAACCACCCTGGAGACTCTAGGCTTTGTCCACTTGAAATGGGACCTTTGGAAAACAGAGAAAAGACACCAACATTTCTCTCACCCTATTGAGCAACTTTAGCTTTGAAAGAGCATCTTGTTTGATAGAAAGTCTCTGTCTTTCAAAATACGCCAGAATCTCTCTCTTGATATTCTCCTTAGGGAGAACCAAGAAGCTGCCAATGGTCAGATCTGCTTTTATCTCTCCACTTTGGTCCAAGTACAGTTCCTTCTCAGAAATATTCCAAAATTCATTCTTCTCCAGAAAGGGATGAAACTAGAATGAGAACATCCAGGAATTTGAAAAACAGAGAAGATTGTTTCTTATCCCACATTGAATCTTTCTTCTTCTTTCTTCTACAATTGTCTCATCTTCAAATATACTTAATTAGGATACAAATGCTGCCATCATCTTCATAAGTGAACAAGAAACTTTGAGAAAAATTTGTCAATCATTTACTGCCAAAATATAGAAAAAGTATATAATTGATACAATTGGTCAAATATAGGGAACACTCTAGAGCAGATGAAAATAAAATGAACAGGAAAAAAAGATGATTCATAAACTCTTTGAAAACAAGAGGTTGATTCCCAGAAAGCATGGGTTGATCAAGAAGAAAGTTGTCAGGCTAATCTTCTCCCTGGTCATCCTGATGGAAAACACCTCCAGATGTTCTAATTCTACTTGATTGTAATGCGACATTAACAAAATTTTGCAAATCTGAAAGAACAAATCTCCCACCAGCTTTCTCAGCCTGAAAAGTTAGCCAGGATCCTTTCTGTGTTTCTTTCTCTCCCATCATGCAGCTGCAGGATTCTCCCTCTTCTCTGATCCTTCCCTAGGCAGCCTCTCTTCCCCTCATCCCAGAAGTCATTCTCACACATCATTACACTTCCTAAATAGATTATGGAAACTCTGGTGATATCACTGGATTTCAGTAAAGGGCTCAATTGTGTGATGCCATTAGAAACCTGAGGCCTGGATAATAAGTGGATAAAAACTCTCTTCACAATGATACTGAAATAGTTTTTAACCCTTTTTAATCTTTCCTATGAAACTTGAAGGTGATGAATAAGGGGGATAACTGTTGCGTATATGGCGAGGAGAAACAAAGAGTAGAAGGAACAAGGAATGTCAACATTGGAGAAGCTGAAAAAATTAGAATTATCACTTCAAAAATATCCCCAAAACAGGGAAATCAGAAAGGAAATGGAGTTATTGAAACATAAAATTAATATACTAGAACAGGAAGAAATGATAAGGAATATAAAAGAAAACTATTTTGAATCAGCAAATAAACCAGGGAGATGGCTCGCCCACAAATTGAAAAAAGAAAAAGCTAAAAAATTGGTACAATATTTACGAGATGAGCAAGGAAATTTGCTCCATAGAATTGAGGGGGAAAAAATATTATTCAAAATTATTTTCAAATACTGTATAATCAAGAAAACATTAAAGAAGAAAATAATATAAATTACCTACAGGAGAGGAAGTTCCAAGTATAACAGATGAAGATAGGGAAATGTTGAATGGGGAAATTACATTAACAGAGTTAAGAGAGGCAATTAAAAAACAGAAAAATAACAAAACACCAGGGACAGATGGAATTTTGGCGGAAGTATATAAAAAATTCAGGAAGATTTGGAAGAAATTATGTTGGATATATATAACAAGGTATTAGACAAAGCCAAAATGCCAAATTCATGGATGGAGGCATATATAGCATTAATTCCAAAGGAAAGTACAGACAATCAATTCATTCAAAACTATAGGCCAATCTCACTGTTAAATGCCGACTATAAAATCCTGGCAACAATAACAGAAAAACTAAAAAAGATATTAAATGAAACAATTCATTTGGATCAAAACGGATTTTTACCCAAATGACAAATTAAGAACACTACAAGGATTATCATGAATATTCTAGAATACTATGAGGCTCATCCAGAAAAACAATTGGCAGTAATAATGATAGATGCACAAAAGGCGTTCGACAACTTGAATTGGCGGTTTTTAATTAATCAATTCATCGGGATGAAATTTGGCGAAATATTTATAGAAATGATGAAGACAATTTATTCTAAGCAAACAGAAAAATTAGAGTCAGTGGAGATCTTACAGAAAAAGTCGAGATAAACAAAGGGCTTAGACAAGGCTGTCCATTGTCCCCCCTCTTATTCGTCCTTTCATGGGAAATATTATTGGCACAGGTAGGGGGAAATAAGGAAATAAAAGGGTTAAAAATTAAAAGAGAAGAATACAAAACGGGCCTTTGCAGATGACATGGCATTTATATTAGAGGACCCTTTGGAAACAGGAGAAAAACTCCTACTAGAAATAGAGAATTGGGGAATAGTAGCAAGCCTGAAAATGAATAAAAACAAAACAAAGATAATTACCAAGAATATCTATAGATATTATTACAGATGCCAGTATCGGAAAGCTGTAAAAATGTAACAAGGATGTTAAAGATATAAATGTTGAATAAAATTTAATAAAATAAAAAAAATGCCATGGTATCTACTCTTTGGAACCATTATTCCCTGAGTGATTGAATTGGGCAGATCTGTTGAGATGGTTCCTTCTCCTCTGGATTCCTCCTCCAAAGGATCTAAGATTAATGGATCCATATTGGGACCCCAATACCTGCCATGGCTGCAGCCTTGGAGACCCCAAACTCTTTTCTCCCTTCTTCCTTCCCCTCCTCCATCTGGAGGAATAAGCGGCATTCAAGGCCTGGGACAGAGTCTTCATGAGGCTGTAAGATTGATAAAAATTTAGGGCCCGGATCCTGTTCCTTTTCTTCTGGGTCTCCAGTGGGGCTTTCTGGGTGCATCTTCTGCGGCCTTTGACAGAAAAGACGTTCTTTGAAAGAGAACAGCCGAAATAATAATCTTGAAACTTTTGTTCCACAAAGAAATGGGGTTCAAAGGCATCATCCATTGGCCTATTTTTTCCCAGATAACCAAAGTTCAAAATACTATGGATGTATCTGAGAAGTCTACGCTTGTTCATTTCATACCGTGCATAATTTGTGAGGATCCAGACTTTCCCTTCAATGGGTCCTGGGAGACGCATAAATGTTAAATGGAAAGGAAGAATTCTCCCCCAAATGAAATCAAATTCCATGAAGTGAACAAAGACGTTGGCTTGTCTCCACTTAGAGAGGGAATCCCTGAGGGCTGTTGTGTATCCAATTGTTGAGAACAGTTGTGATATAACCACACAAATTCCACTCCTGACAAGCACAGGAGTAAAAATCCTCATGAAAGACTCTCCATTTTCTGTGTCTGAAGCAAAGAGGCCAATCAGGGTCCATCTGAAATGGAGGAGAAGGTGGACAATTGCTAGGTACTGGAATCCTTCTTTGGGGAACATCTGGTGGAAAAAGGGGAATTTCCTTTTATCACTCAGAGCCCCTGAAGCAATGTCATGACTGATCTGAAAAAGCAATCACGAATGGTATTATATTTGGGATCAGATCAAGACCAAAATATTAGATTTTAATAAATCCAACCTGGATCTCATGAATGTATTAGAATAGTTTGTTAATCAGGCATTGTTTAAAATATTAAAGACAGAATATTATCAAGATTGTATCATAATAATGGAAAATAATAAACAAATTAAAAAAACAATAAAAATGTAAATCATATTACTGTATCACCTCTACAGTTTACCACAATTAGATTAACATGTGCAAATGCCAACTGGTGTATTCTATTCCAATAAAGGGCCTATTATAATTTTTGAAGATTGCTGCATCTTTTTTTGCTTCTATATCCCAGATTCTTTCTGGAGAAAATTTTTTAACTTCTTTCTCCAGTTATACAAGAAGCAGGCAGATCTCAAAGCCTAATAAGATTTGTCAGTTGCATAATCCAAGTTTGGTCTTTCATTGAAGTCTTGTCTGTTCCAACAGCCACAATTTTCAGACTCTATCAATTACCATAGCTTAAATTTTATGCCAATAATACCCATATTTTCTGAATTTAGACAAAGCAGAAATTGTGTAAATTCCCAAATCAGCTCTGAGGGCAGCAGCTGGAGTCCTTTTACCCACCCCAAGATCCTCCTCAGAGGCTGAGATTGGGTTGGTTCTGCTGGTGTTTCTCTCTGGAGCCCCAAACATCAGATTGATGGAAGAACATGGGGGAAAACTGGACCTCCGATACTTTAATCATTGGGGCTGAGGAAGCTGGAGAGCTGTGAGGTTTTCATTTCAGCACCACTTTCCCTCCTGCCCTTTCTCTAACTGAGCTCCTTGGATGATGAGGGAGCCAAGATTCAGGCTCAGAGAAAACAACCCCAGGTAAGGAAAGGTGTTACTTGCTCTAATGGCTGACCATCTATGGCTATGATGTCATTTCACAGAGACCATAACTTTTGAACTTGCTTTATAAATTATCAGATAATTATTAAGATAAAACAATTCAAGTCTATACAATCCAATTTGTAAGTATGAGAATATCACATTTATTTATTTATTTAATTTATATACCGCCCTTCTCCTATTGGACTCAGGGCGGTGCACAGCCAAAGATAAAAACATACCAATAGAAAATTTAAAATCAATTAAAAGAATTATACAGCTTTGGCCCACAATTTAAAACAATCCAATTAAGACCCAATTTACACTTTAAAAAGCTAAAAAGAAGCTAAAAAAGAGCTACAAAAAGAGCTAAAAACAGGGGGGGGGGTGTCCACGCCAGTCCTGCTTGATGGAAAAGTTTTTAGGGCTCGGCGAAAAGCCCGGGGATCTGGTATCCTTCGTATCCCCGGGGGCAGATTGTTCCAGAGGGCAGGTGCTGCCACAGAGAAGGCCTTCCCCCTGGGGGTCGCCAGCCGACATTGCCTGGCTGACGGCACCCTGAGAAGTCCCTCTCTGTGGGAGCGTACTGGCCAGTGGGAGGCTATTGGCGGCAGAAGACGGTCTCGCAAATACCCAGATCCAATGCCATGGAGCACTTTAAAGGTGGTAACCAACACCTTGAAGCGCTCCCGGAAGACCACTGGAAGCCAATGCAGCTCGTGCAGGAAAGGCATCACATGCTCCCATAATCCCCCGCACGGCCGCATTCTGCACCAGTTGGAGCCTCTGGGTGCTCCTCAAGGGAAGCCCCATGTAGAGAGCGTTACAGTAGTCTAGGCGGGAGGTGATGAGTGCCTGAGTGACTGTGCGTAAGGAGTCCCGATCCAGAAAGGGACGCAACTGGCAAATCAGGTGGACCTGATAAAAAGCCCCCTTGGCCACAGCTGTCATATGCTTTTCCAAAGACAGCCGTGTATCCAGGGGGACGCCCAAGTTGCGAGCCCTCTCCATGGGGGCCAATGATTCGCCCCCAATAGCCAGCAATGGCACCAGCTGGCTATATCGGGACGCCAGAAGCCACAGCCACTCAGTCTTGGAAGGGTTGAGTCGAAGCCTATTATTCCCCATCCAGACCCGCACGGCTTCCAGAACCAGGACATCACTTCAAGGGCATCATTGGGATGGCCTGGGGTGGAGATGTACTGCTGCATATCATCAGCGTACTGATGGAGCTCCACCCCATTATCTGTATAAATAGTGTATGCCAATAGGAATTTAGCAGGCTAAACATGTGTACCTATAACAGAACTTATAACAAAATAAAAGGGTGGGAAGGGACCTTGGAGGTCCTCTAGTCCAACCCCCTGTTCAAGCAGTAAACCAGGCATAATAGCAGAAACTGTGAGAGGATCCTGGAGTCTTCGTGGACAACCAATTAAATGTGAGCCAAGAGTGTGCAGCGGCAGCCAAGAAAGCCAATGCAATCCTAAATCGCATTAACAGAGGGATACAATCCAGATCAAGAGAGGAACTAATACCACCCTATAAAGCCTTAGTAACACCTAGAATCCTGCATCCAGTTTTGGTCACCACACTATAAAAAGGATCTTGAGACTCTAGAAAAAGTGCAGACAAGAGCAACCAAGAGGATTAGGGGACTGGAGCAGGGGTGGGTTCTAAATTTTTTTAGCATCGGTTCTGTAGGCGCGGCTTATTTTGTGGGCGTGGCTTTGAGGTCATGTGAATGGGTGGGCGTAGCTATCTGATCATGTGACTGAGTGGCCATGACTATGTGTATAGGGACTACTCAGAGGGCTGAAAACAGTCATTTCTGACAGGTCCTCGCACTTTTGACTGGTCCTCACACTTCTGACCATCCTCACATTTATGCCCGTGCAGCATTCTTAACAACCATGGTGACAAGATAGGACAAAAAACATAAAATGTGAGGACAGTTGTAAGTTCAAGGACTGGACAAAAGTGTGAGGACCAGTCAAAAATATTTTTTTCAGCCCTCTGAGTAGTACATATGCACAAAAGGATACAGCAATAGAGAGGGATGAAAGAAGGAGAAGAGAGATGAAAGAAGGAGAAGAGAGATGGAAGAAGGAAGGAGAGAGAGGAAAGGAGGAGAAAGGAGGAAGGAAGGGAAGGGAAATTAGAGTAGGAGTGAGGGTAAGAGGGGGAGGAAGAGAGGAGGAGAAGGAGAAAGGAAGTAGGGAGGAGAAGAAGAGGGGGAGGAAGAGAAAGTAAGAAGGAAAGAAAAGAGAGAGGTGATAGGTTTGAGGAGAAAGATTGCTGTACAATAAAAAAGATGAAAAGGAAAAAAGCCAACCCCAAACAAATATAAACATATTAAGATAAAGAATGAATTGTTAAACTTTAAAGAATAAAAGAGGACAAGTATGAATAAATAGCAATAATTAGAAACACACATACAAACATACAATGCATTTTCTTTGAACAGAGTATTTGGCTGGTTCACAAATTTAAACAATGTTTAGTCATTTCATTTCATTTCATCTCATTTCATTCCATTTTATTCATTGGATTTATATACCGCCCTACTCCCGAAGGACTCAGGGCAGTGAACAGCCACAGAATAAAACACATAAATACAAAAATGTTTAAAATAGAATAAAAATGAATTAAATAATTTGGCTGAGACAATTTAAAACCCCAATAATTTAAAACAAATTAAAATTTCCATTTAAAAAGGGGGAAAGACTTAGGTCAGGCCTGCTTGATGAAATAAGAAAGTCTTGAGCGTGCGACGGAAGGTACGCAGGTCCGGGATCCTCCGTATCTCCGGGGGAAGCTCGTTCCAGATAGTAGGTGCCCCCACAGAAAAGGCTCTCCCCCTGGGGGCTGCCAGAGCCCCTCTCTATGGGAGCGTACTGGCCGGTGGGAGGCTATTGGTGGTAGCAGGCTGGTCCCGTAAATAATCAGGTCCTAAGCCATGGAGCGCTCTAAAGGTGATAACCTAGACCTTGAAGCGCATTCGGAAGACCACCAGGAGCCAGTGCAGCTTGCGCAGGAGAAGTGTTACATGGGAGCACCACGTCGCTCCCATAACCACCCGCGGGGCCACACTCTGCACCAGTTGGAGCCTCTGAGTGCTCCTCAAGGGGAGCCCCAAGTAGAGAGCATTACAATAGTCCAGACGGGAGGTGATGAGGGCATGAGTGACTGTGTGTAAGGAGTCCCGATCTAGAAAGGGACGCAACTGGCGGATAAGGCGAACCTGATGAAAAATCCTCCTGGTCACGGCCATCAAGTGCTCTTCTAAAGACAGCCGTGAATCCAGGAGGACGTGCCAAGTTGTAAATTTCAATTACATTTACAATTTCTATATTTCCTTTTTGCCATATTTATTCCTCATCTATTTTTTTAAAAAAAAACCAATATTACCCTTCATCCTCATCTCTAATCTTAATCAAATTCAATTTTTCCCTTTTATTCTATATTATACCCCTTCCCATTGGCATCTATTTTTATATCCATCCTCACATTGGTTAATTATGTAATTATGTAATACAGTTGTTTAATACAAATTCAATACTTTAATATAATTCAATTAGTTATTTAACTGCCTTTTTTGTATATTTATCAATATGAACATGAATATTCCAATTATTTCCATGCAATCCAATTTCTTATAAATCAATTAATTATATTTACCAATAATAATAAACCAAATAATTTCCCCCATATATCCTCCAAACCACAACTTAACCGTTTCTGCTTTCAAGACAATATACAATTAATAGTATCTCAATTATTACAATTCCCTAGTTAAATAGAGCTTTTTTTCTTTTGTGTTTTAAAATCTTGAACTCTCCTCTTTTGCCCTAAATTTCCCATTGCTTGCACCTACCTTTTTTGGTGAGGAAAAAGAAAAGAAATCTGCCTCTGCCTAATTTTCCAACGTAACAGCCAACACCCTGCTTTACTTTCAATTTCATTTTCAGCTTGATTTGCATAAGGAGAAAAAAAAATCTGCTCCAGCAATTTAGCTCTTTGCAGCAAGCAGCTGAGCCCTGCACAAAACAGCTGAGAGCAAATCAGATGAGAGTCGGGAGGCCAATCTAATCAATGGGCTAATTAGCCTATTCTGAAGCTGAAAGGAGTTGTTTTTTCTTGCTGTTTGCTTGCAAGGAAGTAACTGCTGTCCCCTTTTGCCTCTAGTGCCCCCCTGCCACCCCCCTTGCCTCTTACCGCCCCCCTAAGGCATGGTACCGCCCACTTTTGGAATCACTGGTTTAACTACTTAACTACGGTTCTGCCAAAGTAGAATCCCACCACTGGGTCTACCCATTTATTTTTGCAGACACCGGTCTACTCATTTGTTTTCCTTTAACACTGATCAGCTGTAGGGCGGCCCTTTGAAGCCCCCCGGCAAGAGTTTAAACAGTTTTTTTCCCTCTAGCCATCAGCTGGAACACAGGAGGCAGCAATAGATTGGGAGTGGGGCCAAATAAAAGGTAAAAATGATGCGCGCGGGTGGGGGGGTGGGCAGGCGGGGGTGGGAGAACCGGTTCAGTGACATCATACTGTCACCGCTACTGGCTCGCGGGAACCGGGCCGAACCGGGAGGAACCCACCGCTGGACTGGAGGCTAAAACATATGATGAACGGTTGCAGGAACTGGGCATCGCTGGTCTAGTAAAGAGAAGGACCAGGGGAGACATGATAGCAGTCTTCCAATATTTGAGGGGCTGCCACAGAGAGGAAGGGGTCAAGCTGTTTTCCAAGGAACCTGGAAGCCAGACGAGGAATAATGGATGGAAACTGAACAAGGAGAGATTCAACCCGGAAATAAGGAGAAATTTTCTGAAAGTGAGAACAATCAACCAATCAGAAGTTATGGGAGCTTCATCACTGGAAGCTTTCAAGAAGAGACTGGACCGTCATCTGTCAGAAATGGTGTAGGGTCTGCTTGGACTAGATGACCTACAAGGTCCCTTCCAACTCTGTTAATCTCTATCTATCTATACTGTTCCAGACAAGTGGCTGTCCAGTTTCTTCTTAAGAGTCTCCAGTGATGGATCACCCACAATTTCTGAAGGGGAGACGTTCCATTCCTCACCATTAGGAAATTTCTCCTTAGTTCTAGGTTGTTTCTCTCCTTGATTAGTTTCCCTCCTTTGTTTCTTGTCTTGCCTTCTAGTACTTTGGAAAATAGGTGGACCTCATTTGATTTGATTTGATTTGATTTGATTTTTTAATTTAATTTAATTTAATTTAATTTAATTTAATTTAATTTAATTTAATTTAATTTAATTTAATTTAATTTAATTTAATTTAATTTAATTTAATTTAATTTAATTTAATTTAATTTAATTTAATTTAATTTAATTTAATTTAATTTAATTTAATTTAATTTAATTTAATTTAATTTAATTTAATTTAATTTAATTTAATTTAATTTAATTTAATTTAATTTTCAAATTTATATACCCCCCTTCTCCCAAGAGGGACTCAGGATGGTGAACAGCCAGAATTAAAATACATGTAATACAAAAGTTATAAAAAAACTAAAATGAATTAAATCCTCGGCTTCCCAATTTAAAACCCCAAATCCATAAAATCCCAATTTTTAAAACCCCAAATCTATAAAATTTAAAAAAACCCCATAAAAAACCATTTAGGCTAGGCCGGCTTGTTGGAATAAGTGAGTCTTCAGGGCCTTACGGAAGGTCCGGAGGTCCGGGATAGATCGTATACCAGGAGGTAGCTCGTTCCACAGGGTGGGTGCCCCCACAGAGAAGCTCTCCCCTTGGGGGCCACCAGCCGACATTGCTTGGCCGACGGCACCCTGAGGAGGCCCTCTCTGTGTGAGCGTATTGGCTGGTGGGAGGATATCAGTAGCAGCAGGCGGTCTCGTAAATAACCTGGCCCTATGCCATGGAGCAGTTTTAAGGTAAGAACCAACACCTTGAAGCGCACGCAGAAGACTACCGGCAGCTAGTGCAGCTCGCACAGGAGAGGTGTTACGTGGGAGTGCCAAGTTGCTCCCATAATCACCCACGCAGCCGCATTCTGGACCAGCTGGAGCTTCCGAGTGCACCTCAAGGGGAGCCCCATGTAGAGAGCGTTACAGTAGTCCAGACGAGACGTTACGAGGGCATGGGTGACTGTGCATAAGAAGTCCCGATCCAGAAAGGGGCGCAACTGATGCATCAGGCGGACCTGATAAAAGGCCCCTGGTCACAGCCGTCATATGCTCTTCCAAAGACAGCCATGTGTCCAGGAGGACACCCAAGTTGCAAGCCCCCTCTGTGGGGGGTCAAAGACTCACCCCCAATAGCCAGCAATGGTGCCAGCTGGCTATATCAGGACGCCGGCATCCACAGCCACTTGGTCTTGGAAGGGTTGAGTCGAAGCCTGTTTCTCCCCATCCAGGCCCGCACGGCCTCAAGGCACTGGGACATCACTTCGAGGGCATCATTGGGGTGGTTAGGGGTGGAGATGTACAGCTGAGTGTCGTCAGCATACAGTTGGCATCGCACCCCAAAACCACGGATAATCTCACTCAGCGGCTTCACATAAATGTTGAACAGGAGCAGCGAGAGGACTGACCCTTGTGGCACCCCGCAAACGAGGCACCTCGAGGTCGACCTCTGCCCCCCTGCCAACACGGACTGCGACCGGTCGGAGAGATAGGAGGAGAACCACCGCAACACGGTGCCTCCCACCCCTAATCCCTCCAGCCGATGCAGCATGATACCATGGTCGATGGTATCAAAAGCCACTGAGCGTGGAATTGCAAGGAAGGCAATTGGATTGGTGGGCATATGCCCAAATCTCCTCTAAATATAAAAAAGATAATCAGGAAGGTATTAACTTGAATAAGCACGAGTTGGACAATATTATTTTAGGGAAGGAAGACAAACTGCTATCAAGAATATATAAATTTTTGATCGAATACTGGATAGGAGACGAAATAATTAAAGATTCAATTATTGCCTGGGGGAGAAATATCTATCGATTTGGTTAAATGGGAAGAAATTTGGCTTAAATACATTAAACTTTTGTGGGCAACCTCGTACAAAGAAAATGTATATAAGATGTTATATAAATGGCATCTCCCTCCTGCTCGCCATTGCCAAAATGTATCCAAATCTCTCCCCAAACTGTTGGAGGTGTGGGGAGTTCAGCAGCTACTTTCATGTGTGGTGGACCTGTCCTAAGATATCTAAATTTTGGAAAATTATACAGACGTGGATTCTGGAAATTACTGGGTACAAACTAAATCTGAAAGCAGAACATTACTTACTGAATATCAGGCCAGATAACGTAGGCATAAAAATATGGTGTTTGTGCATATTCATTATCACATCAGCAAGAATCTGTGTAGCTCAGTTTTGGAAGGGGAAAGATCTGCCAGCAGAAGACATTGTTTTAGAGAAAATCATGGAGTACGCAGAAGCTGACAGATTAACCAAAGCACTGAGAGACCAAAAAGATTCCGCTTTCTTTCAATGCTGGGACAAATGGTATATTTGGTTTAATCATAAATTCTCAAAAGGTCAAAGATAATTTGAATTATTGTATGTTAAATTTGTCTAAAGTTTAAACGTTGTAAATACTTTGTAAAGTCTCTGTCGCGATCCTTTTTCTGGTTTATTTGCTTTGTTGTACTGTTTTAAATAATCAATTAAAAAATGTAATTTAAAAAAAAGCCACTGAGAGGTCTAACAGGACCAGGACAGAGGAACAGCCCCTGTCCCGAGCCCTCCAGAGATCATCCACCAATGTGACCAATGCCGTCTCTGTGCTGTACCCAGGCCTGAAGCCAGACTGGCACGGATCTAGATAGACGGTTTCATCCAGGTACTGTGGGAGCAACAACCTTCGCAATGAAGTGAAGGTTGGAGACCGGATGATAATTTGCCAAAACAGCCGGGTCCAGAGAAGGCTTTTTGAGGAGGGGTCTCACTACCACCTCTTTCAAGGTAGCAGGCAGGAAACCCTCTCCCAAAGAAGCATTTATAATACAGCCAGCCTCGTGTAACCTCCCGAGTGGCCAGTACCAACCAGGAAGGACACGGGTCCAATAAACATGTGGTTGTGTTTAACCTCCCCAGAATCCTGTCCACGTCTTCAGGGGTCACAGGATTGAACTCCTCCCAGATAACGTTCTCAAGGCCGGCCTCAGTCACCTCGCCGGAATCTACCCAGTCAGAGTCCAGACCTTCCCGAATCTGAGCGATTTTATCGTGCAGATACTGTGCAAAATCCTAAGCCTGCCCTTGTAAAGGGTTCTCCCGCGCTCCCTGATGTAGGAGGGAGCGGGTCACTCTAAACAAGACGGCTGGGCGATTATCTGCCGATGCAATAAGAGCAGAAAAGTAATTATACTTTTTCGCTTTTATTGCCACCAAATAGGTCCTAACATGAGACCTAATTAATGTTTGGTCGGATTCAGAACGACTAGCCTTCCAACCACTCTCTAGGCGTCTTTTCCGGTGTTTCATCTCCCTCAGCTCCTCAGAGAACCAAGGAGCTGGGCAGGCTCGGCGCCAGGTCAGAGGCCACAAAGACACGACTCGATCCAGAACACCAGTGGCCATCCTATCCCAGGCGGCCACTAGGTCTTCCACCGAGTCTTGAGCCAGAGTTTCAGGATTTGGCCCAAGCTCCCTTTGGAACCTGTCAGGATCCATCAGGCGCCTAGGGCGGAACCATCTGATCGGTTCCGCCTCCCTGCAGTGGGGTGCGGCGGTCAGAAAGTCGAGCCTCAGGAGAGAATGGTCCGACCATGAAAGGGGTTCAATAACTATATTCCCAACATTTAGGCCATTCAACCACTGACCAGAGACAAAAACCAAGTCCAGAGTGTGTCGTCCTGTGTGAGTGGGGCCAAGAATTAATTGTGTCAGGTCCATGGCTGTCATGGAAGCCATAAACTCCCGAGCCAACACAGACGCCTCACCGGCAGATGGCAAGTTGAAATCCCCCATGACCAAAAGCCTGGGGGTATCAACCGCCACTCCGGCAATAACGTTGAGAAGCTCGGGCAGGACCGCTGTCACGTGGCAGGGAGCTAGGTACGTGATCAGCAGGCCCACCTGCACCCTATGGCCACACTTCACCAGGAGAGACTCACATCTGGCTATTTGAGGTACAGTGGCCTCACTTGGATCAAGACTTTCCTTTATAATGACCGCCACTCCCCCACCTGTGCCCTGGGCCCTCAGCTGATGAAATGAGCGGAAACCTGGTGGGCACATCTCTACGAGGAACACCCTCCCTCTTGGCCCAACCAGGTCTCTGTAATCCCTGCTAAGTCCGTGCCCCCCTCTTGAATAAGGTCACAAATGAGGGGGGCCTTATTAACCACGGACCTAGCGTTGCACAGCATCAGCCTAAGACCCGGGCTCCACAACTCTGGACAACCCAGGGAACGAGAAGAGTCCTGGGGGCCGAGGCACATCACCATTTGAAGACAGCGGGTGATATGATATGATATGATATGGCCCCCTGCTCCCACCATATCAGCCCCTCCCAACTATGGCTTTAATGGGATCGCCCACCCTCCTATCAACATTGAGCTCCTCCTCACCCCGCCTCCCGCCTCCCGTTTCATGTCCCTGTGACGAGCCTGGCCTATGCCCCTCCCTCCCCTCCCCCTTCCCCAAATCCCCTAAAAGATTATACAAAGACATATCTGTGGCAGCCCCTCAAAATTTGGTACATAAATTTTGCCACATATTTGTGTCAGCCCCTCAAATTTTTCTACATTGGAAAAGAGAAATTCATGTCTGGTTATATTATAAATTAAGAAATCAAACTGAAACAAATTTGGAAAAATGGAAAAATTTACAATTATCATTAATGGGGAGAATAGCGTTAATCAAAATGAATGTATTGCTAAGATTGTTGTTTCTTTTCAAACAATTCCAATAAAGTTGGAGAAAAAATACTTTGAAAGTTTGAATAAAATGATGGAAATATATATGACAAGGGATAAAAGCAAGAATTAACCTTAAATTGCTCCAAGACTCAAGGTTTAGAAGAGGATTTGGTCTATCAAATTGGGATTTGTATCATCAAGCGGCGATGTTAACATGGATTAAAGAATGGATTTTATTGAGAAATTCAAAACTATTGATTTTGGAAGGACATGACCTACAACTAGGATGGCATGCTTTCTTGTGGTATGGAAAAAATCGGATTCACGGATATTTCCAGAGACATTGTGTAAGGAATGGCTTGTTGGTAGTATGGGAAAGAGTGAAAGAAAAACATTATATGGAAGTACCAATGTGGCTTTCAACAAGAGAAGCGTTGAGACATCCAAATATGATTAACATGGACAAGATTGTAAGATATAAAGACATTTTAACGGAGAAGAGAGAATTAAAACAGAAACAAGACTTAGAAAAACAAGGGATTGAGACTGACTGGTATACACGGCTGCAGATGCAATCAAGATATGATAAAGACTTGAACAATATGGTTTTAATTTGGGGGAATCAAAGCTGGATCAGATAATGATTGGAAAGGATGAAAAAATGATTAAAAGACTGTATAATTATTTGTTGCAAATTAGATTGAAGATGATGAAGTAAAAGAGACAATGATAATATGGGCGAAAAATTTTGGATACGCAATAGAATTAGAGAAATGGCAACAACTATGGGAAAGGAATTATAAATTGACAATGGCAACTGCATATAAAGAAAATCTATATAAAATGTTTTATAGGTGGCATATGCCAGCAGAAGGATTAGCAAAGATGTTTAAGGATAAATCAGCCAAACGTTGGAAATATTTGCATTTGCCGGGATCATACTATCATATGTGGTGGTCATGTTTAGAAGCAAAAAATTATTGGTTTAGAATACAGAAATGGTTGGAAGAAATATTACATGAATCTATAGAATTAAAACCAGAGGTTTTTTAATTGGATATTCTCCCAGAGAGATATAGTAAAGAAGATGTGCATTTAACTATACATATAATAACAGCAGCAAGAATTGTGTTTGCACAAAATTGGAAGACAGAAAAAAATCCATCAGAAGGTGAAGTAATAAAAAAGATTTTTGACTGTGCAGAAATGAATAGATTAAGAATAAGAGATAAGAGGAATCAGTGTATTTCAAGACATGGGGAAGATTTTATATATGGTTAGAAAAGAAATATGAAGATAAGAGGATATATAAATGATTTAGATAATAGAAAGTCAAATGAGGGAGAGGATAAAAAAGAAATAGAAACCCAGATGACACCAGAGTAAATGAAAAAGGAGGATGGGAGAGGGAAAAAGAAAGAAGATAATAAGAATAAGTGTACAATTATGATGATAAACACTGATAGAATAAATCTGAAAAGAAATTGAAAGAAAGTATATGCTATTAGAATACAGGAGTTGTTCGGATACCAAAGCAGAATATTCTACAGCAAAGAAGGTAGAAAGGAGAGAGGAGCAGAGGGTAGGGAGAGGAGAGGGAGGGAGAGGAATGGAAGAAAGGGAAAAGAAGAGGAAGGAAGGGTAGGGGAGAGGAGTAGGAGAGAAGGTGAGTAGGGGGAAAAGAAGAGAGGAGTGGGGGAAAGGAAGGGGAAGTAGGAGGAGGTAGGAGAGGAGGAAGGAGAAAGCAGGAGAGGAGTGGAGGGAGGGAAGGGAAAGAGAAGAGGAAAAAGAAGGGCTGAGGGAAGAAAGGGTAGAAGAGCAACTCCGAATGTAATTAAAATGCCTTATTTTAATGCTTTCTTTAAGGAAAACATTCATATGTAGGATTAATTATGTGCAAGAAAATGTAAATTTTATATTATGTGTATAAGAAATAAAATTGAAAAATTTTTCCAAATTTTTTTTGATACATTGCTATTATTTCACCCCAGTCCTTTTCACTACACTAGATATACCCAATTCCTGCAACTGTTCCTCATAAGTTTTAGTCTCCAGGCCCTTAATCATCTTAGTTCCTCTTTTCTGCCCTCTTTCCAGAGTCTTTCCATCTTTTTTATAATATGGTGGCCAAAACTGGATGCACTATTCCAAGTGTGGTCTTGCCAAGGCATTATAAAGCCATAATACTTCATGTGATCTTGATTTTATCCCTCTGTTAATGCAGCCTAGGACTGAATTAGCTTTTTTGGCTGCTGCCACATGTAGGGATGGAAGAATTAATTCGGGCAGAATGCAGCAAACTGCTTCCGTTTCTGGTGTCATGCATCTTCTTCCTGGATGATCTTCTTCTGGCTCTGGTCTGTGTTATCCGACCTTCCGAGTGGGGGAGCAGGGAGGAGGATTTCCCAATTAAAATGCTGTTGCTGTCCTGCATTTTATCTGCCTGTGTAAAACTGTATAAAAAATAAAGCTCTCTGCGAGAGCGGGAGACACATCTTTGATCAGAGCAAATGCCTGGCCTCTGATTTTCTACAGTCACATATTGCTGGCTCATATTTAAGTGATTGTCCACTAGGACTCCAAGATCCCTCTCACAGTTACTACTATGGAGCCAGGTTTCATCTCATCTGTAAGTAGACATTTGGTTTTTCTAGCCTAAGTGTAAAACATTACTTTTCTCTACAATGAATTCATTTAGTTAAATAGGCCCAGGATTCAAATCTATCTAGATCTATCTGGATCTTGAGCCTATTTTGATGTTGGCTATTCCTGCCACTTTAGTGTCATGTGCAAATTTGATGATTTCCCCATTTCTCCCCTCATCCAAATCATTGATGAAGATGTTGAAGAGAACTGGGCCTAAAATGGAGCCTTGGGGTCCCCCACTGCTTGTTTCCCTCCATGCAGACGTAGTTCCATTGAGGACCCCAGGCTGAGCCCATCTGGGGGTGATGCTGTCTATCCCACATATTTTCAGCTTCCCGAAAAATAGGTTGTGGTTTACTTTGTCAAAGCCTTTCTGAAATCCAAGTACTGTATACTACATGCACTGCATTTCATTGGTCCACTAATTTAGTCAGTTTATTCAAAAAACGAAATAACATTTATTTATGATCTGTTTTTTGATCCTGCATTAGTCCTAGTAAGTCATTCATATCTACACTGAATAAGAAGGGTTTAAATATACACTCCTTCCCTTCCTCCTTGGTAAGCATAGATCCTTCTTCTCTTGGCTCCTTTGAGCCCAAACCTCCCTCTCAAACAAGGGCCAACAGGCTGAGCTCCATTTTGAGGGCAAAACATTTTCTCCATCATAATTTTCTGTTTATTGAGTCAAATGCTGCACTAACATCTAGAAAGCAACAAACCTTGTTTTACCTCACTGATATAGATTAGATATTTCAAGACAAACTTGTTGCCAATATTAGATTATTAACTTACGCATTATTTCTTACAAAATCTATATAGCATTGAACTCTACCTAAAACCTTTTTCAAGGAATGAATTTTTCAAAAGTTTAACTAAGAGGATCATGGCATAAATTTTAGCCACAATATCTGCTAGTCTATTTCACCTATAATTGCTAGAGTAATTTTTATTCCATTTCGTAGATGGATAAAATGCTACTATTGCCAAATTCAATCTGACTGGATGGGGCAGGCCTTATTTATCTGTGAAAATGAAGATGCCAATAGATGCCCAACAACCAGGGATATTTTATGATCAGTTAAATTCTAGTTGTTAGAATATCTTATCCAGGGAATGTATTGCTTGCATTTCAGGCCTTTTATGATTAATCTCAACATGAACATAATGGGGTAAAATATTGAAATTTTTGCTAATATGGAGAAAAGCAGCTCTTGAATTCCATGGAGAAGACATGATTGCATCTATGGCTCACCCACCACCACCCACCCCTCACTTTACCAGAGGGAGGAAAACACACACAAACCTGCGGGACTTTGTAGGTGCCTCCTAATGTTGACATCTGGATGGAGATGCCCCTGTGAGGTGCATCAAGAAGAGCCAGGAGGTTCTCCTTCCTTCCACACCTGTAGTTGGGGACATTGGCTTCTCCAGTGGAGAGCATGTCCAGCAAGGCATCTGAAGTGTGGAAAGTGCTCACATAGTTGTTATGGATGTTGTAGCCCAGTGTGAGATTGTGCATGAGGTGGAGAATCTTGTTGACCAGTTGAATGTTGAAAATGAATAATAAGCAATAAAAAAATTCGTAAGAAGTCCTATTGAAAAAGAAGTTATTATAATCAACAGCTACAAGAAATACTTTTGTTATATGTAATATATATAATCCTCCACAAGCCTACTGAGCCTTAAACCAGCATTGATCCAAAAGCAATGATCAATTACACAAATATGGAAATGGGCTGAGGTAAAGCAGCTACAACTGATTCCACCACTACTTTAAATAAAACTCATTATCCAAGTGATAAATTAAGGATTGAACAGATGGAGGAAAATAATCTGCAACCCTTTCATCTTTTTTTCAGACCCCTTTTTGAGTCTCTTTCACAAAATCAGACCGAAGAGGGAAGCCATGGAAATCAAAATCATTCAGGAAATTAGACACATTCCCCAATATAGGAATAAATGAAAAAAAAAAAACCAGAAAAGAAGGAGAGTGTTAGAATGGAGGGATTGCAACTCCATCACCCTGAATGACTTACGGATCACGGAAAACAAGCTGAATGGAAGGAGCCACATTGAAAAGCAACTTTGTATGTAATCTTTCCGTTCCACTGGTGACTATACCAATGAGATGATCTCCTGGGCTATAAAAGCTCTGCGGAGGTTTTCCATCCCGGTGCCCCAAACTCAGCGGGCATTTCATTCTCAGCTTCCCAGAGACTGGATGGGACACCAGCAGCATCAGAAGCAGAAGCAGGAGGTCCATCATTCATGGGGTGAATCAATCAATCCCTTTCCTGTTTCTAAAGAAGAAGCAGAAGAATTCAAAGGACTCTCACAAATTGGAATATGATCCAGTTGCTTTCCTGATTCAAACACAGAGAAACACTCAGCTTCATTTGGAAAGGAGAGAGACAGACATTCAAAAGCACAGACTCTGACTGTCCCCAAACTCCCTATTTCTCTGCCCAAAGTCTCCCCTGGAGGATTTGGCCAAAGAGCAGAGCTGAGACTTTTATCATAATTCTCCCCCTCAGGAGGGATCCCTAGACAATTCAGCTAGTTCTTGCAGTCTAAGATTGTTGGAAATTCTCTGGACGGAAATGAAAGGGAAATAATCTCCATGTGATTCAAAATAACAGGGGCAGAGATGGAATTAAATCCATCATCTAGAATTGAGAGTTTTGGGAGCTCCATGCAGGGAATACATGGCATCTGTGGCTGAAATAACAAATATATCTGATATTTGTTTGCATAGTGATGAAAGACAAAACTTGGGGGGGGGCAGTTATTGCCAGAGTACGTCACAGATCTGAAATAGCTGCCAGCTGAGTTGGAACCAAAATTTACTTTATTTTGAAAGCTAATGCTCAAGGGCACCGCACAAAAGGGCTGATGCAGTAGTGGGGCCAGACTCCAAGAACAAAATCAACTTTAATGGAAAACTAGTTTTTCGAACTTTGCAAAGTTAAAAAAAAATCACAGGGAGAGGAAGAGGGAGAGAGAGATTCCTATTCTATTCTATTCTATTCTATTCTATTCTATTCTATTCTATTCTATTCTATTCTATTCTATTCTATTCCATTCCATTCCATTCCATTCTATTCCGCATGTTCTATTCTATTCTATTCTATTCTATTCTATTCTATTCTATTCTATTCTATTCTATTCTATTCCATTCCATTCCATTCCATTCCATTCCATTCCATTCCATTCCATTCCATTCCATTCTATTCCATTCCATTCCATTCCATTCCATTCCATTCCATTCCATTCCATTCCATTCTATTCTATTCCGCATTTTCTATTCTATTCTATTCTATTCTATTCTATTCTATTCTATTCTATTCTATTCTATTCTATTCTATTCTATTCTATTCTATTCTATTCTATTCTATTCTATTCTATTCCATTCCATTCCATTCCATTCCATTCCATTCCATTCTATTCTATTCTATTCTATTCTATTCTATTCTATTCTATTCTATTCCGCATTTTCTATTCTATTCTATTCTATTCTATTCTATTCTATTCTATTCTATTCTATTCTAACCTCACGATCGATGCTTGGAAACGTTGTCATGGCAACAGGATTTATTTTTTATTAGCTTAGAGTTTTTGCTTCTTCTTCAGGTTGATCCACTTGGACAGGGGGATTCTGGGTAGACAGAGATTCATTGGAATGTACCAACTCCTGAAATCCTGAGGGGGTCGTTCTTGACCTTCCTAGGGACTCAAGAGGGAGCAGCCCAGAAAATGGGAGGGGGATACGCGGTTGTGTCTGAGGCCTCCATTGAGGGGAGGAGCCTCCACTTTGGCACACATGGACCCCTTCCCTCCTCTCTCCAACCCTCCATCTTCCTTGTCCAGAATGTGGGTCTCCCATCCCTGCCGAGCCCCCATCACAGCCAAAGCAGCAAGGGGTTGGACTAGAAGACCTCCAGGGTCCCTTCCAGCTCTATTCTGATTCAAAATAGACTCCTAAAATCTTCCCTCTGCAGATGGCTTTGTATCTATCACCCCAAACTGTGGACTCTCAAGGACACTTTAGATTCCTTGAAACCCCCTAAATGGATTACACGGAATTCCATTCCTGAATAAAAATCCAAGGCTTTAGGTTTTCTCTTCCACTCTTACTCTTAGGTTTCCCATTGTGCTCAGGTCCAGTCTTACCTGGTAAAACCCTGCAACATCTGGGGAGGAAGGAAGAGCCCAGCCGCCCTGCCCTGGAGGCCCAGAGGAGAAGACCTTCCCCAGATGACCTGCACTGGGCAACCGAAGGGCCCCAAAGCCCCTGGCAGCCTTATTGCCTGGTTCAAAATCCAGGCCAATCCCCCCCCCCCGCCAATTCTATCCACAGGCAGTCCTTGACTTACGACCATATAGAGGGGCCTGGGATTTCTGCCCTCAGCCGTTGCAGTCATCAGGTCGAAGCAGACCCAAATTATGACCGTTTTCATGGAGGTCGCTATGCAAATCATGCACTCCTTCAGATCCGGTTCGGGCAGGACCAGGGAATCCTTGAAACTCCCTCCTGCTTCACCTGGGCCAAAATCTCCCCCTGGCTTCTCTGGGGAGCCAGGCAGCCATTCCCAGGGGGCAGGTTTGAGGGGGGGATTCAGCCCGGGGGCCTCACTGCCTCTCAAAGAATTAATGACCTTCTGGGGAGTCCCACAACCTGATTCCTCCTTTTAGAAGGACACAGTACAGGAAGTCCTTGACTTTCAATCACAATTGGGACAGAGAAACTCGTCATAGAGTGAGGCCTCCCCTGACCGTGGCTTGCAACCTTCCTCTTTGGCTTCCCCATTGACTTTGCCTGTTGGAAGCCATGAGAAGATGGCAAATGGGCACCACGTAACCCTGGGACCCTGCGACTATTGTCCGTGTGAGCCTGGATTGCGATCCCGTGACTTCAGGGACACTGGGACAATCTGCTTCTATGGTGCGTTTCTCAGCTTTGTCGTAACTTTCAACCACTGCTAAATGAATGGTCATACGTCAAGGACTGCCTGTATTGCAGACATTCAGAGAATCACAGAGTGGGAGCTGCGAGAGGAGACCTTCGTGGTCATCTAGTCCAACCCTCTCCCCAGTGCAGGAACCCGATGCCACGAATACACAATTGACATAGGCGGACCTCTCATTCTTGCATTTTGATGGGCTTTGCTTTATTTTTATCAGGGAGTTGATGAGAATTATTCGGGGCCACAACTGAGGTCCTTGCAAGGAGCTGGACGTGGCCTGGAAGGAGAATCCTATCCAGCTCCCTTGGGACTCAAAGGCCTGAGGAGAAGCAGCCAAAAGGCCAAGAGGAGAAGCCATTTCAGTGCTCGATGGGTGGAAAACATGGCTAATTTTCCATAATTATTCAAAACTCCCTCCAGTGTGTGTGTGTGTGTGTGTGTGTGCGCGCATAAGTTTAATGTAAGAGTTTGAAAGAGAAGAGTCCAGCTGCTTCGGTGGTGGTGTCAGCCACTTTCTGTTCTGCTAATTCTTTGTGTGTGTGTGTGTGTGTGTGTGTTTGTGATTTTGTTGTCTGCACTCGGGCTGATTTTCCCACGGAGCAGGGAGCTCTTTGAGGGAGGTGGGCTCTTAAGAAATGGGAAAAATAGAAAAAATCCCCTTGCTCCTCCACTCCCTCTCAGTCCCCTCATCTGCTCCTTCACAGCCGAATGCGGCTCCTTCTCCAAAGGGGTCTCCGCCCGTCCTCCTTTTACGGCCAGGAGGGCCTGCGGGATTGGGGGGTCTCTCACTGCCCCCCCTCTCCTCTGGATCCCTCCAGGAGGCCCAAAGACTGCCCACCCTCATCTCTCCAGAAGTCAGACTGGCCAGCAGATCAAGGGGAGGACCCCGCAGCCTCCGCCATTTTGTGGTGGCCTCTTTTTTCCTGAGGCGATTCTCCCTCCCTCCATTTTGAGGGGAGATTTTCTCTCCTCTCCAGCCAGGAGTCGGGAAGGTTCCCCAAAGGGGGGGAGGGAGGTTGGGGGGGGAGACCAGCAGCCCTTCCCAGTTCTTTCGGGGGAGCCCTAGAGGAGCCCAGGCCTGGAGGGGCCCCCGGATGTCATCCAGCTGGACCCCAGCCCAAGCAGGAGCCTCCAAGCTGCCTGTGGGCCCTTTGAGGGCGGCCTGTGTGGGTGGGTGTGGCGGAGGCCTGCAGAGCAGAGGACCAGGGGCCGGCCATGGAGGCCCTGAAAACAGGGACTGACATTCTGAAACAGGCTCCCTCTGTTGTGTATATAGCCAAATTGTGCGGGAAATTCAAATGGGAATCTTTATTGTGATTAGTTAACAACCGTTGCTGAACTGTATATAAGGAGGGCTGTTGCCGTGAGTTTTTGCTGGAATCTCACCCTGAAATAAAGAGCTGTTGTCACTTGCTTGCTTGTGCCTCTCGTTATTCCCGTGCTACAACATTGGCGATGAAGGTGGGATTGAGGCTACAAGAAGCTATGCAAAAAGAGCTTTGAACTTCAGCCAGGGTGACTAGTGAACTACGGAGACAAGCGGTAATGTCTGCCTACGTTCCGCCAAAACCCTTTGACCCGACCAGAGAGAAGTGGGGGTTGTATCTAATCTGATTCAAGTGCTCCCTAGAAGTAAGCGACATGCAGGGCCTTTCAGCTAATCAGAAAAGGGCGCTATTTCTGAGTCACTGCGGCCCTGATGTATTCGAAATGGCTGAGTCCCTTTGTGAGCCGACGCCAGTCCAGATGGTTCCATTGGACGTTCTACAAGCAAACCTGAGAGCCCTCTACACTCCAGTGCCCTCCAAATTTGTCCAACGTTACGAGCTGCAACAAAGAATACAATGGGAGGGAGAACCAGTCAGCGCTTATGTGGCCGCGCTCTGCAAAGCCGCTACACACTATAACTACCGTGATATGGAAGACGCGCTCCTCGAGCAATTGATATGTGGTGTAAGGGACACTCGACTGCAAAGGCGGCTACTAGCCAAGCCAGACCTATTCTTAGCTGGCGCGTTGGACAAGGCAAGGGCACACGAGGCATCCACAAAGGCTTCTGAAGTGCTACAGCGGCTGTCTCTGGGCAAAGAGACACCTAAGGCAACCACTGTCCACAGAGAAGAAACGCAGACCAGTACAGAGGAAGAGTCGGATGAGGACATCTTCCACACAGAAAAGAAGGGTGATCACAACCACTGCAAAGACAACTGCTCGACATGCGGCGGAAACCATGAGAGATGTCGTGTAAATACAGAGATGCTGTGTGCAGGCGTTGCGAAAAAAAGGGCCATCTTGCCAAAGTCTGCAGAGCCCCGTTTCCCAGGCATAGCAGGCCATGTGGTCACGACGACCAGTCAGAATTGTCGTGCTCAAACCAGCCAATCAGAGACAGCGGCACAAAAAAACGGCGCGAAAATCAAAAACGAGACACCTACAGCACACGAATAAGCCAAGTCAGCACGCCTATTGAAGAAAAAGTCTTTACAAGCATACGAATCGATAGGAAACTGTGCAGAATGGAAATCAACACCAGATTGTCGCTCTCAATAATGTCCTGGGACACACTCAAGTCATTACTACCTCATCTCCGGAAATCTCAGCTATCCAAGCAACGGATTCACCTCCTCGACTACCAGGGGAGCAGAGTTCCAGTAGAAGGCGTCAGAACGTTCCGGATCACCTACAGCAAGATCCAGAAGGAGCTTCCCCTGACCATCATGAGCAAGCCGCTTCCCAGCCTTTTGGGCCTCGGGTGGGTCCAAGCCCTCGGCATGGGTTTTACGGGAGTGCACAGCTTCAGTGGAGCGGCTATGAAAGACAGCCTCCTGAACGAGTTTCAAGACGTTTTCGACAAATCGCTAGGCAAGTACGTGGGGACCCCCTTGACATTCAATTTAGACTCTAACATGACCCCAATTAGACTGAAGGCTAAAAGAGTGCCATTCGCGCTTAAGCCTAAAATTGATGCTCAGTTGGACAAATTGATAAGGCAAGGGGTGCTGGTTCCCGTAGATCACACAAAATGGGAAACCCCGATAGTCAGGCCTATAAAATCAGACGGCTCTATCAGAATATGCGCTGACTACAAATGTTCAATCAACAAGGCCCTACAACAAAGCACATATCCAGTGCCAATAGTCCACCACCTGTTGCATTCTTTGGGCCCGGGAAAATTTTTTGCCAAGTTAGACTTAGCGCAGGCGTATCAGCAATTGCCTGTAGATGACGCTGCGGCTGAAGTGCAAACCATCGTAACGCATAGAGGGGCCTTTAAGTGCACTAGGCTCCAGTTTGGGGTTAGCATCGCCCAGGGATCTTTCAGAGTACAATGGAGCGCCTTCTCCAAGGACTCCTGGGGGTTGTCCCCTATTTTGACGATGTCCTCATTAGTGCCCTAGACGAGGCCCAGCTTAGGGAAAGAGTCAAGGCAGTTCTCACAAGGTTCAGGGAAGCTGGCCTTAGACTCAAGAAGTCCAAATGTAAAATAGCAGTACCATCAGTAGAGTTCCTGGGGTACAGGATTGATGGTTCGGGCATACACCCCACAGAGAGTAAGGTTAGAGCTATTCGGAACGCTCCCACCCCGAAATCCAAGGCAGACTTGCAGGCCTTTCTGGGCCTCCTGAATTTCTATTCGATGTTTCTCAAAGACAAGGCTACAGTTGCCGAACCGCTACACCGTCTGCTTGGAAAAAATGTTCCATGGGTCTGGGGCAAGGCTGAGGATAGGGCATTCCGAGCAGTGAAACAACTTTTGTCCGAGGACAGTTTCCTTATACAGTATAACTCTGCCTTGCCGCTGATTCTTGTTTGCGATGCGTCCCCATTTGGAGTTGGCGCCATGCTAAGCTATAGACTCCCGAATGGCCTAGAGGCGCCTATCGCATATTACTCTTGCACACTGTCTGGTACGGAACGTAATTATAGCCAATTGGACAGAGAGGCCTTGGCGGCTGTTGCCGGTGTGAAAAAGTTTCACGAATATCTGTTCGGCCGCAAATTCGAACTTGTCACGGACTATCAACCCTTGTTAGGACTTTTAGCCAGAGATAGACCAACCCCAGCCGCCCTCTCCACCCGAATGACCAGGTGGTCAATTTTTTGGGCAGCATACTCGTACAGACTACTTCACTGGCCGGGCCGGACCTTGGGCAATGCTGACGCTCTAAGCTGCTGCCCTTTAACAGACTTGTTGAAAAACCCGACCCCTGAGACCCCGGTACTGCTTTTGGACATTGTGTCTATGGGGCCTCTCTTGTCAAAAGAGGTGGCGAGGACATCCAGCAAAGACCCGGTGATTCGGACTGTTATGAGCTGGGTCATGAGAGGGTGGCCCACCAAGGTGGACAGCGGGGACTACCAGGTTTCCTTTGTGAAGAAAAATGAATTGTCTGTTGTGGGGGGATGTTTGCTGTGGGGAGATAGAGTGGTCATGCCTACTCACCTTAGACCAAAGGTGTTAGAATTGCTGCACGAGGGCCACCCGGGCATTGTTAGAATGAAAGCGTTGGCCCATAGCTATGTGTGGTGGCCCCAGATTGACCAAAACGTTTCTGAGTGGGTAGGGAAATGCAGACCCTGCCACAGTCCCACCCGGATCCCCCAGTAGCTCCAGTTAGAGAGTGGGAGAAACCCAAAGGCCCATGGGGAAGAATTCACATCGATTTTGCCAGGCCATTCCATGGCCAAAATTTCTTAATCATAGTAGACGCCTACTCCAAGTGGCTAGAGATAGCCTTAATGCCCTCGACCACGTCAGAGGCAGTAATCAAGGTCCTATGCAAACTGTTTCAACACACGGGCTACCGGACACCTTAGTGTCGGGCAATGGGCCCCAGTTCACGGCCACCCACTTCGAGGGCTATTTAGCTGGGTTAGGGATTAGACATGCCCTGTCAGCGCCCTTCCATCCGGCTTCTAATGGCTTGGCAGAAAGGTTCGTCCAAACGGCCAAGGAGGCCCTCTCCAGGCTCGATGCCGGAGACTGGCAAGCTAGGATAGACCAGTTCCTTAAGGTACAGCATGCCACCCCGTGCACTGCCATGGGGCGCAGCCCTGCAGAACTGTTAATGGGTCGGAAACTTGAGATGCACCCTCGATAGATTACACTCTAATTACTCCCAAGAGAGGTTTGAAAGGGAAGAAAAGGGTCTAAGGCAATTCCAAGTCGGTACCACGGTATTTGCCAGAAATTATGCAAACGGTCCATTGTGGGTTGAAGGAATTGTCATTGGAATAACTGGGCCAAAATCATATACGGTGGACGTGGGGCAGGGAAAGGTCTGGAAGAGACATATCGATCAATTGTGTAAACGATTGAACTGTGAAAATTGTGAAATGCCAAAACCTGTTGAACCTGACTTTACAAGTTTCCCCAAAACAGCTATCTCAAGCCCGAGTGAACCTGAATACTTACCGGGTAAACCCCGGAATACTTACCGGGCCGGTGCTCCCAGCCAGGGATAGCCACTCCCCCGGAGGAATCCAGAAGGTTCCATTGGCGGAGCCAGGAGAGACAGGAGGTCCCTCTGACCGGCTCGACGCCTCCCCAACAACTGAACTGTGCAGGTCAACCAGAGTGAAGTCACGCCCTGGTCACCTGCGGGATTTTATGTGCAAATACGTAAATACTTAGGACAAGTGCCTTCTGGGTGGGGAAGGGTGTTGTGTATATAGCCAAATTGTGCGGGAAATTCAAATGGGAATCTTTATTGTGATTGGTGAATAACTGTTGCTGAACTGTATACAAGGAGGGCTGTTGCCGTGAGTTTTTGCTGGAGTCTC
Source organism: Coluber constrictor foxii (assembly GCA_038048745.1). Lineage (NCBI taxonomy): Eukaryota > Metazoa > Chordata > Lepidosauria > Squamata > Colubridae > Coluber > Coluber constrictor. Next base: position 1,219,092 of record JAWJVD010000098.1, on the reverse strand, counting down.
ACCCTGAAATAAAGAGCTGTTGTCACTTGCTTGCTTGTGCCTCTCATTATTCCCTCGCTACAACACCCTCCATTTCCCTCATTCCCCTTCCCCCCCTCCCTCCCTGTGTGGGTGTGGCTGAGCCCCCTTTGGGCCCTTTGAGGGCTCCTGTGGCCCCCACAGCCCTCCTCTCTCCTCCACCTGGACTCAGGGCCTCCTGTGACCTCCCTGGGCCCCCCTTGGATCATGCAGGGGATGATGGGCCTTTGCAGGCGGAACGGAGGGCTTCTTCCCACAGGAGCCGCCTCTGGATACGGGGCTCTGGGCACCACCTGCGGGGCTTGGAGGGAGCCATGGCTGAGCGAAGGGGGGCTGCAGGGACGGGAGAACCGCAGCAGAGTTTGGGAAAAGAGCTGGGATGGTGGGAGAGGGATGGAAACCAGGCTTTGTGGATGGATGGATGGATGGATGGATGGTGTCAGCCTCTCAACTTGCATTTCATTCAGGGCTGACATAGTAAAGAGGGGGTTAAATTCCTGTGGGATTAGTAAGAGAGAGTGCCGTAGAATGATTTAGATAATGACCAATAAGGATAAGGAAGCAAGCCAGGAAAGGGAGGGATTATGGAGCAGAGGTCATTTCCTGGCTGCATATGAGTCCGTGAAGACGTTGTTCTAACAAATAAAAGTTTTTTTTTCTTTATTATCAAAATGTGAGAGGCATTTTATTTCCTTAGACAACTCGAACTCGGACAGATGGATGGATGGATGGATGGATGTCAGGGATTCCCCACAATCTCTGGACAAAGCTTGATGGAGACTTCCAGAGATCTCTCTGTGTCTCTTCAGAGGATCCATCAGTGACTTTGATCCCCTCCTCCCACTTGGGGCCCCAGAGATGGCTTTGGATGCTGGTTTCCAGTATTCCCAGTGAGGCCATGGCTCAGGATACTGGGGCTGCTCCCAGAGCAGAAAGGCTGGGCGTGAATCCCATCAAACTGAAGAAGGGAGAATGTTGCTGTGACCCTCCCTGGGTTCCCTTCTCTCTCTCTCTCTCTCTCTCCTGCCAGGTGTTGGGAGGAAGAATGGAGGCTGCTGCTTTCACGAGGCTTTTTCCAAGTCCTCTTTATGGATCTCTGTCTTGCCTGAAGTGAGTTCCCATCTGCCCCTTCCAAATGCATGGGCTCCCATCATCCTCAGCCACAAGTATGCCGTTAGCAGATGCCAAAGACAGAGATTCAGAGGAGGCTGTCCTGCCCCCCAAGGAGGAGCCGGTGGGCTCAGTGGTTACAGCCGGAGAAGTTACAGCTCTCCTGGAAGCTCCTGCCAGCCATTCCTGGTCCAGGGAGATTTTGGGTTGAGAGCTTCATTTGGAATATCTGGGAAGGTTTTGTGACTCTGCCCGAGTCTGAAGGGCCAGGAAGGGGCTGAATTCACAGGGCATCCCAGGTTTTGTTCAATGTTGGCTTAGAGAGTTCTAAGAACCAACCAGGATGGATTCCAAACCAGGATGAGAGTCTTTAGGGTTGTATGTCAGTCCAATTAATTGTGGCATTTCTGATGACCATAACAAATCATGGTTTCTGTATTATGCAAGCCGGCCAATCGCTGGTGGTCTCTTCAGGTGTGCTTGTTGTTTTCCAAAATGGAGGCAACATGTGGAGAGTTGTTGGTCTGCATCAGTCTTCTTCAAACTTTAAGATGAAAGGACTTCAACCCCTAGAATTCCCCACCCAACAATGCCTGGACTTCATCTCCCAGGATTCAATGGCCACCATGCTGGCCAGGAGATTCTGGGAATTAAAGTCTAATCATCTTCAAGTTCCAAGTCTGAAAAATGCTGGTCAACATTCTTCCCTTCCATCAGGAATTAAAGCCCTGCACCAAAACTTGGCTAATTCACACATTGCTGAATAAGCCGGAGACAATTTTGTGGAAGAATCCTAGTTTGTTTGGCTAATCCCTGGTTAGGCTTCCTCCTTTTAAGCTCTTGTTTTATATCTCTGGGTTGATTAGCAGCCTCAGCAACAAGCCAGGAACAAGCGGAGAAACTGCAGATACACCTCACATTTCCAAAATAGTTGCTTGAGGCCAACATATATAATTCTTTGGTTTTAATCGCAATATGTCTGTCTGTTTTAATTTTTCTTTCATTTTTAAATATATCTTTTAAATGTTCCTTCATTTTCTCCGTCTCTTCTCTCCTTCTGATTCTGGGCTTCATCTGAGCAGGATTTCCTAAAAGAAAGCAGATTTCGCATTCAAATCCTCCAGTTCTCAGGTTAGACAAAAGTCCCGCCTCTCTCTCTCTCTATTGGCTGCTTCTATTCCTGGCCTGCCCCCTTTCTTATGACAACCCTGTCGCCAATCAAACGGGGGGAAGAGACGGTTGCCAGGGAGCTTCCCTGCCCTCAGCCTGATGGAGAAGAGGTTGAAGAAGCCAAGCCAAAGGGGGGGGGGGGAAATAAAGAGCAAAATTCCAAGCTTTGGGGGGGGGGGGGAAAGAAAGAAGCAAAACCTCCCAGAATTGCAGAGGGAGGGGGGCTTAAGCCCCTTCCCCAGAAAAGGCTGAAATGAAGAGGGTCTCCTCAGCTGGGGGCTTTGGAGGGGCCCCAGGGGACCCTATCTTCCTCAGAGTCACGGAGGGTCCTCTCCAAGGTGAGGCTGGCTACCTTCTCCTCCCAGGCAATGTGGGATCCCCCTTGGAAGACCCAGCCCTGCATGGCTTCTCCCCCACAGGAGCCTCTCCTGGAAGACACGGAGCCCAAGCGAGGCTGGAGAAACCCCAGGGGCTGCATTGTCCCCCAACTTTCAATCCCGGGAGTCATAAACCATGTTAGTCTCTTCCCAGGAATGCCCCAGATCCCCTCCTCATTCCTGCCCATCCTGGGTTTTCTCGATGGGTCTGGGCTTTGCTTTCCACCTTGACTGTCCCATGTGTGGAAAGAGGTAGCTGAGTAACATGGGATATGTTCTCCACCCTTCCCAGGACTCAGAAGATGGAACCTGGAGATCTACTTCCCTTCCCCGCAACGAGGCTCCCCAGCTTCCTTCTCCCAAGAGGGGCTCCCCACTCAACCGGGCAGAATCCTGTCTGGCATCCCTGCAAGAGCCCCCTTGCCTGCCCTGGGCATGGGAAAGGGTGACAGGGGAACATGGGACATGGGCTTCTGCCTTCCCAGGTCTCTGAAAATGGAAGTTGGATTTTGTAGATCAGCTTTCCATCTGCAACAAGAGGATTGTCACCCCCTGACAGATGGCACCCCCTCCCCTCCCCTCCCCTCCCCACATGGGGTGAGATGCAGCCTTGATTTCTCCATCTATTTTCCCTCTTATTTTCTAACTTCTCTCCCTCTGTGCGGATGTGATTTTTTTAACATTGCAAAGTTTGAAAAACTAGTTTTCCATTAAAGTTGATTTTCTTGGATTTTTGTTCTTATGCGATGCCCTTGAGCATTAACTTTCAAAATAAAATAAATTTTGGTTCCAACTCAGCTGGCAGCTATTTCAGATCTGTGACATGCTGTGGCATTAACTGACCCCTGGGATTTTCTCTTTAATCACTATGCAGACAAATGTCAGATTTATTTGTTTGTAAAACCACAGGTGCCGTGTATTCCCTCCGGGGCCACTTTCAAGCATGGAGACCCCAAACCTCTCAATTCTACATGACGGATTAAATTCCATCTCTGCCCCTGTTATTATGAATCACATGAGGATTATTTCCCTTTTATTTCCCTCCAGAGAATTTTCCAACAATCTCCAAGTCCAAGAACTACTTGAATTATCCAGGGATCCTTCCTGACAGGTAGAATTATGATAAAAGTTTCAGCTCTGCTCTTTGGCTGAATCCTCCAGGAGAGACTTTGGGCAGAGAAATAGGGAGTTTAGGGATAGGCAGAGTCTGTGCTCTTGAATGTACGTCTCTCTCCTTTCCAGGTGAGGCTGAGTGTTTCTCTGCATTGAGAAAAAGCAACTGGAGTTTCCACTTTGTGAGAGTCCTTTGATTCTTCTAATTCTTCTTTAGAAACAGGAAAGAGATTGACTGATTCAACCCATGAATGATGGACCTCCTGCTTCTGCTTCTGATGCTGCTTTTGTCCCATCCAGTCTCTGGGAAGCTGAGAATGAAATGCCTGCTGAGTTCGGATAGCCAGGATGGAAAACTTCCACAGAGCTTTTACAGCCCAGGAGACCATCTCATTGGTGTAGTCACCAGTGGAAATGAAATACTGCATACAAAGTTGCTTTTCAACGTGGCTCCTTCTCTTCAGTTTGTTTTCCGTGATCCGTAAGTCATTCAGGGTGATGGAGTTGCACTCCCTCCACTCTAACACTCTCCTTCTTTTCCGTTCTTTATTTTTCATTTATTCCCTTATTGGGGAATATGTCCAATTTCCTGAATGATTTTGATTAAAGTGAATAAAAGTGAATAAAATAATAATGGGAATAAGGTAAATGGGAATAAAAGTGAATAAAGTAGGACTCATACATACCCTAAATGACCCTCTCTATTCACCTTATAAGGGAGAAATGTGCTTGGTTGGAAATTCTATTAAGAATCAGTTAAAGCCCATTATTGGTAAATATATCTTCTGATGGGGCCTAGCTGCCAAGGAAGGACAAGCCATATGGAAAACATTTGAGGGGCATCACTGTCAAAGACACAAAGTCATGTATGTTACAAAGAGTCACTTATGATCTAAGGACAGCAATAACTCTCCCTATTAGTAATTACAGAACTAAGGAAGGTTGTCTAGCTAAAGATAATCTTATAAACTAGAAAATAATGGTTTAGTAGTGGTTTAGCAATTAGGAAGTGTGTCAATTATCATATAACAAATGTATGTTAACTGTATATGGAAAAGGCATGAGCTCATGTTAACCATATATGGAAAATGCATGAGCTCACCAAACCCTTTGTCTTGGAAAGGTATAAAAGCAGTTGTATCATAGCTTTCAGGTGTTCAAAGTTTCAGGTACAAATTTGGCTTTGAAACTTCGGAAATAAAACTGTCTCTGGCTGACCTAGGAATGTTGTTTGGTCCCTTCATTCCATAACACCATGGCTTCGCTCTTTGGTCTGATTTTGTGAAAGAGACTGAAAAAGGGGTCTGAAAAAAAGATGAACAGCCTGCAGATTATTTTCCTTTCTCACTTCAATCCTTAATTTACCACTTGAATAATGAGTTTTATTTAAAGTAGTGGTGGAACCAGTTGTAGTTGCTGTACCTCAGCCAATTTCCATATTTCCATATTTCCATTCCCATATTTCCATTTCCATATTTGTGTAACTGATCTTTGCTTTTGGATCAATGTTGGCTTAAGGCTGAGTAGGTTTGTGGAGGATTATATATTAAAAACAGTGTTTATTTTTGCTTTTGATTATAATAGCATGTTTTAACAACAGGAATGTTTATGGCTTTCATTATGGCTTACGATTCATTTTCGCCATTCAATTGGCCAACAAGAATTCCCAACTCTTACACAATCTTACATTTGGCTACAACATCCATAACAACTATTTGAGCCTTTTACGCACTTCAGATGCCTTGTTGGACATGCTCTCCACTGGAGAAACCAATGTCCCCAACTACAGCTGTGGGAGGAAGGAGAACCTCCTGGCTCTTCTTGATGCAGCTCACAAGGCCGTCTCCATCCAGATGTCAACATTAGGAGGCAGCTACAAAATCCCTCAGGTTTGTGTGTGTGTTTCTCCTTCTGGTAAAGTGAGGGGTGAGTGGTGGTGGGTGAGCAATAGATGCAATCATGTCTTCTCCATGGAATTCAAGAGCTGCTTTTCTCCATATTAGCAAAAATGTCAATATTTTACCCCATTATGTATATGTTGAGATTCATCATAAAAGGCCTGAAATGCAAGCAATACATTCCCTGGAGAAGATATTCTAACAACTGTTTAACTGATCAAAAAATATCCCTGGTTGTTGGGCATCTATTGGCATCTTCATTTTCACACATAAATAAGGCCTGCCCTATCCAGTCGGATTGAAGTTGGCAATAGTAGCATTTTATCCATCTAAAAAATGGAATAAAAATCACTCTAGCAATTATAGGCCAAATAGACTAGCAGATATTGTGGCTAAAATTTATGCCATGATCCTCTTAGTTAAATTTGAGAAAATGTATTCCTTTCAGAAGAACCAGAACGTTTTAGGTAGAATTAAAAGCTATATAGATTTTATAAGAAATAAAGCATAAATTAATAATCTAATATTGGCAACAAATTTGTCTTGAAATATCTAATCTCTATCAGTGAGGTAAAACAAGGTTTGCTGCTTTCTAGATGTTAGTGTAGCATTTGACTCAATAAACAGAGAAATATGATGGAGAAAATGTTTGCCCTCAAAATGGAACTCAGATTTCTGGCCCTGATCCAAGCCCTTGTTTGAGAGGGAGGTTTGGGCTCAATGGAGCCATGAGAAGAAGGATCTATGCTTACCAAGGGGGAATTGAACCCCTGTTCTTCAGTTAAGATATGAATTACTTACTAGGACTAATACAGGGTCAAAAAACAGATCATAAATAAACGTTATTTCATTCTTTGACAAAAATGACTAAATTAGGGGACCAATGAAATGCAGTGCATGTAGTATACAGTACTTGGATCTCAGAAAGGCTTTGACAAAGTAAACCACAACCCATTTCTCGGGAAGCTGAAAATATGTGGGAGAGACAGCATCACCCCCAGATGGAATCAAAATGGGATCCTCAATGGAACTACATCTGCATGGAAGGAAACAAGCAGTGGGGGACCCCAAGGTTCCATTTTAGGCCCAGTTCTCTTCAACGTCTTCATGAATGATTTGGATGAGGGGAGAAATGGGGAAATCATCAAATTTGAAGACAACAATGAAGTGGCAGGAATTGCCAACATTTCGGAAGATAGGCTGAAGATCAAGATGGATCTAGATAGAGTTGAAACCTGGGCCTATCTAACAAAATGAAATTTAATGTAGAGAAAAGTAAGATTTTATACTTAGGCTACAAAAACCAAATGTCCACTTACAGAAGAGGTGAAACCTGCCTCAGTAAGTGTAACAGTGAAAGGGATCTTGGAGTCAAAGTGGACAATCACTTAAATATGAGCCAGCAATCTGTGGCAGCACCCAAAAAAGCCACTGCAATTCTAGGTTGCATTAAGAGACGGATAAAATCAAGATCACATGAAGTATTGGTACCGCTTTATAATGCCTTGGCAAGACCACACTTGGAATAGTGCATCCAGTTTTAGTCTCCATACTATAAAAAAGATGTAGGGACTCTGAAAGTGGGCAGAAAAGATGATTAAAGGCCTGGAGACTAAAACATACGAGGAACTGTGCCAGTCGGGCTTCAGGATGGGATACAGCACGGAAACGGCATTGATCGCATTGGTTGATGATTTCTGGAGGGCTCGGGACAGGGGTTGCTCCTCTGTCCTGGTCCTCCTAGATCTCTCAGCGGCTTTTGATACCATTGACCATCCCTCCAGCCGGACCATGCTGCATCGGCTGGAGAGATTGGGGGTGGGGGGGAACTATGTTGCAGTGGTTCTCCTCCTATTTCTCTGACCAGTCTGAGTCTGTGTTGGCGGGGGGGCAGAAGTCGACCTCAAGGCGCCTTACTTGTGGGATGCTGCAAGGGTCAGTTCTCTCGCCCCTCTTGTTCAACATTTATGTGAAGCCGCTGGGTGAGAACATCCGTGGTTTTGGGGTGAAGTGTCAGCTGTATGCTGACGACACGCAACTGTACATTTCTACCCTGGACCACCCCGATGATGTCCCGATGCCTGGATGCCTGTCCCGATGCCTTGACGTGATGTCCCGATGCCTGGAGGCCATGCGGATCTGGATGGGGAGAAACAGGCTCAGACTCAACTCCTCCAAGACTGAGTGGCTGTGGTTTCTGGCGCTCCGGTATACCCAGCTGGTGACATCGCTGGCTATTGGGGATGAGATCTTGCCCCCCTCAGAGAGGGCTCGCAACTTGGGTGTCCTCTTGGACACATTTATATTTATATTTATATTTATATTTATATTTATATTTATATTTATATTTATATTTATATTTATATTTATATTTATATTTATATTTATATTTATATTTATATTTATATTTATATTTATATTTATATTTATATTATTTATATTTATATTTATATTTATATTTATATTTATATTTATATTTATATTTATATTTATATACCGCTCTTCTCCCCAGGGACTCAGGGTGGTGTACAGCCAAATAAAAACATAGAGTGCAAACATTAAAATACGATTAAAAAGATATATATAAATTTGGCCCCATAATTAAAAAACAATAACAACCAATTAAAACATTTCAAAGTGTTAAGCCAGCCAGGCTTGCTGAAAAAAGGGAGTTTTAAGAGCACGGCGGAAGGTACCGAGGTCTTGGATTCTCCTTATCTCTGGGGGCAGTTGGTTCCAGAGGGTAGGTGCCCCCACAGAGAAGTCCCTTCCCCTGGGGGTCATCAGCCTACATTGTTTGGCTGATGGCACCCCAAGGAGGCCCTCTCTGTGGGAGCGTACAGGTCGGTGGGAGGTCACTGGTAGCAGCAGACGGTCTTAAAGATAACTAGGTCCTATGCCATGGAGCGCTTTAAAGATGATAACCAACACCTTGAAGCGCACCCAGAAGACCACTGGGACCCAGTGCAGCTCACGCAGCAGGACTGTTGTATGGGAGCGCCAAGCAGCTCCCGTAACTACCCGTGTGGCCACATTCTGGACCAGTTGGAGCCTCTGGGTGCCCCTCAAGGGGAGCCCCATGTAGAGAGTATTGCAGTAGTCCAGGTGCGAGGTGACATGGCTGTCTTTAGACTATCATATAACGGCCGTGGCCAGGGGGGCTTTTTATCAGGTTCACCTGATTGCCCAGTTGCGTCCCTTTCTGGACCGGGATGCCTTATGCACGGTCACTCATGACCTCGTTATTTCCTGTCTGGACTACTGTAATGCTCTCTACATGGGGCTCCCCTTGAGGAGCACCTGGAGGCTCCAACTGGTCCAAAATGGGGCCGGGCAAGTGATTATGGGGGCGACTTGTCACTCCCATGTAACACCTCTCCTGCGCGAGCTGCACTGGCTTCCAGTGCTTTTCCGGGGGCGTTTCAAGGTGCTGGTCACCACCTTTAAAGCGCTCCATGGCTTAGGACCTGGATATTTGCAGGACCGCCTTCTGCCACCGATTGCCTCCCACCGACCGATACGCTCCTACAGAGAGGGCCTCCTCAGGGTGCCGTCGGCCAAACAGTGTCGACTGGCGACCCCCAGGGGGAGAGCCTTCTCTATGGGGGCCCCTGCCCTATGAAACAAACTGCCCCAGGATATGTAAAGGATCCTTGAGCTCCGTGCCTTCCGTCGTGCTCTGAAGACCCTGTTGTTTTATCAAGCCGGTCTGATGGACCAATGATTTTAAATGGGCTTTTAAAATGGTTTTTAGTTGGGGTTTTAATTGCGGCCAGATATTTGAATTATTTTAATTGGTTTTTAATTTTTGTCCTGTTATTGTTTTAGTATGGCTGTACACCGCCCTGAGTCCTTCGGGAGAAGGATGGTATAGAAATACAATAAAATAAATAAATAAATAAATAAACAAACAAACAGTTGCAGGAATTCAGTATGTCTAGTCTAGTGAAAAGGATTAAGGGTAACGTAATAGCAATGTATCAATATTCGTTGGGCTGCCACAGAGAAGAGGAGGTCCACCTATTTTCCAAAGTACTAGAAGGCAAGACAAGAAACAATGGATGGAAACTAATCAAGGAGAGAAACAACCTAGAACTAAGGAAAAATTTCCTAATGGTGAGGAATGGAACGTCTCCCCTTCAGAGATTGTGGGTGGTCCATCACTGGAGTCTTTCAAGAAGAGGCTGGACAGCCCCTTGTCTGGAATAATATAGGGTCTCCTGCTTGAGCAGGGGGTTGGACTAGAAGACCTCCAAGATCCCTTCCAACCCTTTTATTCTATTTTAAGTTCTGTTATAGGTACAAATGTTTGGCATGCTAAATTCCTATTGGAGCACAGTGGTTTATACTGATCATGTGATTTATCATACTTAAACATTGGATTGTATACCCTGTGAAGAAGACTTGGGTTCTTTTGTCTTAATAATGATCTGATAATTTATAAAGCAAGTTATGGTCTTTGGGAAATGACATCATAGCCATAGATGGTCAGCCATTAGAGCAAGTAACCCCTTTCCTTACCTGGGGTTGTTTTCTCTGAGCCTGAATCTTGGCTCCCTCATCATCCAAGGAGCTCAGTTAGAGAAAGGGCAGGAGGGAAAGTGGTGCTGAAATGAAAACCTCACAGCTCTCCAGCTTCCTCAGCCCCAATGATTAAAGTATCTGAGGTCCAGTTTTCCCCCATGTTCTTCCATCAATCTGATGTTTGGAGCTCCAGAGAGAAACACCAGCAGAACCAACCCAATCTCGGCCTCTGAGGAGGATCTTGGGGTGGGTAAAAGGACTCCAGCTGCTGCCCTCAGAGCTGATTTGGGAATTTACACAATTTCTGCTTTGTCTGAATTCAGAAAATATGGGCATTGGCATAAAATTTAATCTATGGAAACTGAGAGACTCTGAAAATTGTGGCTGTTGGAACAGAGAAAACTTCAGTGAAAGACCAAACTTGGATTATGCAACTGACAAATCTTATTAGGCTTTGAGATCTGCCTGTTCCTTTTATAACTGGAGAAAGAAGTTAAAAAATTTGCTCCAGAATCTAATTGTGGTAAATTGTAGGGGTGATACAGTAATATGATTTACATTTTTATTGTTTTTTAATTTGTTTATTATTTTCCATTATTATGATACAATCTTGCTAATATTCTGTCTTTAATATTTTAAACACTGTCTAATTAACAAACTATTCTAATACATTCATGAGAATCAGGTTAGATAATATTTTGGATTTTATCTGACCCCAAACATAACACAGCTTTCTTCATTGCTTTTTCAGATCAGTCGTAAAATTGTTTCAGAGGCTCTGAGTGATAAAAGGAAATTCCCCTTTTTCCACCGGATGAATCCCAAAGAAGGATTCCAGTACCCAGCAATTGTCCAAGTGCTCCTCCATTTCAGATGGACCCTGATTGGCCTCTTTGCTTCAGACTCAGAAAATGGAGAGAATTTCATGAGAATTTTTCCTCCTGTGCTTGTCAGGAGTGGAATTTGTGTGGTTCTATCACAACTGTTCTCAACAACTGGATATACAGCATCCCTCAGGGATTCCCTCTCTAAGTGGAGACAAGTCAACGTCTTTGTTCACTTCATGGAATTTGATTCCATTTTGGACAGAATTCTTCCTTTCCATGAAACATTTATGCGTCTGCCAGGACCCATTGAAGGGAAAGTCTGGATCCTCACAAGTTTTGTAGGGTATAAAATGAGCATGCATAGACTTTTCAAATACATCCATAGTATTTCGAACTTTGGTTATCTGCCAAAACAAAGGCCAATCGATTCTGCCTTTGAACCCCATTTCTTTCTGGAAGAAAAGTTTCAACATTATTATTTCCGCTGTTCTCTTTCAAAGAACGTCTTTTCTGTCAAAGGCCGCAGAAGATGCACGCAGAAAGCCCCACTGGAGACCCAGGAGAAAGAGAACAGAAAAAGGATCCCAAATCACTACCATGATTACAGTCTGATGAAGACTCTGGCCCAGGCCTTGAATGCCGCTTATTCCTCCAGATTGAGGAGCAGAAGGAAGGAGGGAGAAAAGAGGTTGGGGTCTCCAAGGCTGCAGCCGTGGCAGGTATGGGGGTCCCGATATGGATCCATTAATCTTAAATCCTTTGGAGGAGGAATCCAGAGGAGAAGGAGGGGAACCAACTCAACAGATCTGGCCAATTCAATTACTCAGGGAATAATGGTTCCAAAGAGTAGATACCATGGCATTTTGATATTAAACTCTGCTCATTTGAAAAGAGTGAGAATCAAATAGAAATAGGAGATAGGCAGCATTAACTAACAGCCAACAAAGAAGCAGCCGGAACCTCTCCAGCGATGCTCCGTGTGAGGGATGGAGGCCTCCGGATGACCATGTGTCTCGGTCAAACCGGCTGCTTCCGTCTCCTCCAAAGGCTGAGAGAAAAGGGAGTCTGGCTTCAGACCATACAGTTAGGCTGATCTGCCCCCGGCCACTAGGTGGGGCTAGAGCAACAACAGTACAATAGATTCTTGTTGTGGCATGACAACCTTTATAAATTTGGAAGAGACCCTGAGACCATCTAGCCCAACCCCTCCTCTCTGCAGGAATCCCAGTTAAAGATTCTCTGGCTGATGGCTGCTCAGTCTTTGCATTCAGATAATCCATGAAGAGGAGACTGAACGTCTCTGCTTTACTGGCTCAGCTCTAAAACAGCTCATCCTTTTATCATATTCTTTTCTCTCCTTCAGCTAAAATCTCCTCTCTTGTAACTAAATTCATTTTTCTGTGTCTGACACTCTGGAATAATAGTGAGCAGATCTTAACAGTCGTGTGTAACGTGTGTCAGTGATTGGAAGAGGGCTGCATCCTCCCTTTTCCGACCGAGAGATTGTGTCAGTTGGAAAAGGGGCTCCCAGACTCCTCCAGATCTTCAGCTCTTCTCCTTCTTCTCTTTCCTCAAGGCTAAGAGCAGCTCCTTTGATCTCTTCCTTGGCTTATTTCTCCTTCCCTGAAGTTCTCATAGGTTTTGTGCAAATTCTCCTCCAAGTGTGGTGCCTGCGAGGGGACCTGGTCCTTGAATTGGGGTCTCCCCAAACCACAATGTTCACTTCCTGAGGTTCTTATGGCTGCATTTGCCTTCTTTCCATGAACTTCTCCCTTCAAACACAGATTCTGTTTCCACTTAACTATGATTTTGAGATCATTTTCACAAACATGCACGTCAAGTTTCGTATCCCTCATCATTCTTCCAGTCCATCATTTATGTTCTTATATTGGACTCTATTGTTAGTCAAGTCCTAGTTGCTAAAACTCAGATATTTTTCTACTTCTTTTTATTCATGCACCTTTCTCTGTGTGGAAATCATAACTATTGTTTCTGGAAACTTGATATTCCACTTACTAAATTTTATTTTATTCAAAAAGGTAAAATGCAAGTTTTGGAAAATAAAACTATTACAAAGATAAAACAAAATTAGATGAAACTTTTTTTTATAAAATTGTGCACTAAAACCAGATAAAACTACATACATATATATTGTTCCTTAGTTGAACACTGACAGATGTACATTTCTGATGTACATTTGGATTGAACTACTTCTAATGATGTAAAACATGAAGCTGACGGTCCGAGCAACGTCCCATCAAGGAGCTTTGCCAGCGACTTAGGCACAAAAAGCTTAAGAGCAGCAGGGACATCGTAGCCTCCCTTTGGGCGGAAACAATTAAGAATGGTGCTGGCTGATCTTTGGCCCAGGGCAGCTGCCTGTTTCTTGAACCCTTGGCCTGAATGGCCACCCCCAGGGATTCGAAGGTGGTACCTGCTCTATTTTCTGGCCATTTAGATACCTTGAATCAAGTTTTGGCCTTTTTGATCTTTGTTTTCTCATCATTGATGCCCAGTTGATTGTAACTGCAGTCCTGGAGAAGGGCTCGCAAGGCTCTTGTAAGGCCTTCTGGTGTCCTGGAGAGGATCACAGGGGCATCTGCATAGAGCAGGAGGGCGATGCTCTGGTCACCTATTTTGGGGGGGGGTGTGTGATTTGGTTTGCTTAGCCATTTTACCATGCCAGCTATGTAAAAGTTGAAAAGCAGGGGGAGGGGCAAAATGCCCCCCTTTAAGCCCCTTTTGAGTTTTAACTGACTTCGAGAGGAATCCCTGCATATGACACCTCACCTTGAGGGATGTTTTAGTATGTAGGGCAGGTAATAGATGAAGAAGCCTGGGGTCAATTGAGGCAGCTTCCAGCTTCTCCCATAGCTTAGTCCTGGGAACCGTCTCAAAGGCTGCCTTGAGATCTCTAAAGCAGGCGTAGAATGATGCAGGTCTATTTGATACGTATTTTTCAATCTGTTGATGAAGAACTAAGCACTGATCGGTAGTGCCTCTCCCCTCTCTAAACCCGGCTCCCTCTTCAGGGATCCAATTCTCAAGAGCCAGCCACTCTCCATCTGGAGGTGTTTTCCATCAAGATGACCAGGGAGGAGATTAGCCTGACAATTTTCTCCTTGATCAACCCATGCTTTCTGGGGATCAACCTCTGGTTTTCAAAGAGTTTATGAATCATCTTTTTTTTCTCTGTTCATTTTATTTGTCATCTGCTCTAGAATGTTCCCTATAATTGACCAATTGTGTCAATGATATTTTCTCTATGCTTTGTCATTATATGACGGACAAATCTTTCTCAAACCTTTTCATTCACTTATGAAGATAATGGCAGTATTTGTATCCTATTTAACCATATTTGGAGATGAGACAATTGTGGAAGAAAGATTCAATGTGGGATAAGAAACAAAGTTCTCTGTTTTTCTAATTCCTGGATGTTCCCATTCTAGTTTCATCCCTTTCTGGAGAAGAATGAATTTTGGAATATTTCCAGCATTAAATTGTACTTGGACCAAAATGGAGAGATAACGGCAGATCTGGGCATCGGAATCTTTTTGGTTCTCCCCAATGAAGATGTCAAGAAAGAGTTTCTGGCGTATTTTGACAGACAGAGACTTACTGTCAACCAAGACGCTCTTTCACGGCTAAAGTTGCTCAATAAGGTAGGAGAAATTTTGGTATCTTTTCTCTGTTTTCCAAAGCCTGAGGTCCCATTTCAAGTGGGCAAAGCAGGGATGAACTGCTATCAGTTAGGCAAACCGGTAGTAAAAGATACTTTTAAAAAAATTCCGATCGTGGAGCACAGGTGTGATCATCAGAACATTTTTTTTTTACTTTTTAAAGCATTTTTTTACTACGTATTTACCTGAACCAGTATTTTAAAAAATGCTTTAAAAAGGTAAAAAAAAGCATTGGCCAAGCCCACCCAGTCATATGATCCCATCAAGCCATGCCCACAGAACCGGTAACAACAAATTTTACATTTCCCCACTGGGGCAAAGCCTAGAGTCTCCAGGGTGGTTGGCCTCCCATGCCAGGTGGTGGCATCTCACGGAAGTTCTTCAAGAGACGGGACCTAAGTGGAGTGGCTTTGCCATGTTTCAAGATCTTACTGGTCAGAGGTTTCTTTCTTCATCACAGTTTTTTTTCTTTTTGAAAAAAAAATATTTTTAAAACAAACAAAACATAAAAAATCCATCATTCATTACAATTACAAACAGTGTGTCGATCGGTTACAATTCCTTTGTGCTTCATCCCCATATTCATATTTTAGTAATTATCTATTTTCTCGTATTTTCAACCCAATATGTATCCTTTATTATTGGGTTATTATTAACCTCATTTGTTATCTAACAATGACAGTCATTCCAAAGAAAGAAAGAAAATTATTTTCACTTATTATATTATAACGTACATTTTATATATCATATTTCAGTTCTGTGTTTTATTATCCAGCCATTGATAAAATAAATCCCATATCATATAGTATTGTTTATCTTCTTGTTCTCTAATTGCAAATGTCAATTTGCACATTTCTGCACAGTCCATGATTTTCTTAATAATAGCACTATATGCACTATATCCTAATAGCACTATATGCTCCAGATAATAATCAAGGTGACTTCTATAGAAAACTGCATATGAAAATAATTGAATTGGAATAGGATAATGTCTGCATCACGGGAGACTTTAATGGTATAGTCAATGAGAAATTGGACTATAAATCACATAAAATAGTAAAACATAGCAGAAAGATACTTCCGAAATTTTTTTTTAAGATGATAGAGGAAATAAACATAAAGATGTGTGGAGAGACAGAAATGGGAAAAAAAGACAATATACTTTCTATTCTGATAGACATCCATCTTGGTCTAGATTAGATATGATATGGACGACAATGGAATTGACTTTGAATATAGAACAAATTGAGATAGAAGCAAATACTTTGGCAGACCATAAACCAGTGACAGTGAAATGGAAAGGACAGAGGAAAAGATCTAGATGGACTTTAAATAACACTGTATTGAAAGAAAAGGACTTTGTCCAGAAAATGGAGAGAGAATTGGCCTTTTTTCCCCAAAGAGAATAGGAAAATCTTTGGGACAAGATGAAGGCTTATGCCAGAGGCTTGGTAATGGACTATACAAAGACAAGAAATATCAAGAAAAGACAAATTAATAAAATTTTAGAAGATGATTATGAGAGATTTGAAAAAGAACTTCAGAAATCTCCACAAAAAACAAGATATTAAAATGAAAATGGACACAATAAAACATAAAATGGAATTAATAGAGAAAGAACAGCTAGCCCAAAAAATTAGAAACACTAAACAGAACTATTTTGAGAATGCTAATAAACCAAGTAGATGGTTAGCTTACAAACTGAAAAAAGAGAGAGAATCAAGGAAAATAATACAACTAACGTATTTTAGTATTTATTATTAGATTTTTATTAGATGACCAAAGACAAAGTAAATTTGGGAATAAGGAGAAAGGGAAAATTATTCAAGATTATTATCGACTTTTGTACGAGCAGGAAAATATAGAGGAGGAGAAAGTGGTACAATACCTCCAAAAGGCAAACTTACCTCAGATCCCTATTGAGGAGATGCTAGAGGGAAATATAACTATGATGGAACTGACTGAAGCAATTAAAAGGCAAAAAAATGGGAAGGCACCAGGGCCAGATGGATTACCAGCAGAATATTATAAGACACTACAGGAATCCCTGAGCCTCCCACTCTTAGAAGTTATGAATGAAGTTATGACAAAGAAGGAAATACCCAAGTCATGGTCAGAGGCATACATCACATTGATCCCAAAGGAGGATACTGACCTGCAACAAATCAAAAATTATAGACCCATATCCCTGTTAAATTCAGATTATAAGCTTTTTGCTTCAATACTGGCAGAAAGACTTAAAAGATATTTAAATAACTTCATACATTCGGACCAAAATGGGTTTCTGCCAAAGAGACAAATTAAAGACAACATGAGAATAATCTTGGACACTTTGGAATATTATGAGGCCCACCCCGAAAACCAAATGGCATTGATTTTTCTGGACACACAAAAAGCTTTTGATAATGTGAACTGGCAATTTATGTTGCTTCAAATGGAAGAGATGGGCTTTGGCAAGAAATTTACTCAAACAGTAGAAGCTATATATTATAAACAAATGGCAAAGGTAATGATAAATGGAGAATTGACTGATTCTATTGAGATAAGAAAAGGTACTAGACAAGGTTGCCCATTGTCCCCTCTGCTGTTTGTATTAATATTAGAAGTACTAAATAGAAGCATTAGAGAAGATAAAGATATAAAAGGAATGAAAATTGGAAAGGAAGAATATAAATTGCAAGCGTTTGCAGATAACCTGGTTTTTATTCTTGAAGACCCATTAACATCAATATCTACATTGATAGATAAAATTGGAGAGTTTGGGGAAGTAGCAGGTTTGAAAATTAATAAAGATAAAATGAAGATTTTGACAAAAAACATGCTAATAAAACAAAAAGAAGAACTGACAGAAATATCAAAGATGCAGGTCACAAATAAAGTTAAATATTTGGGGATATATCTGACTGCAAGATGTAGTACACTTAAAGAGAATAATTATAATATACTTAAGGAACAGATCGGGGCAGACTTGGCAAAATGGGAAAATTTACATTTATCATTGATTGGGAGGATCAACTATCAAAATGAATATTTTGCCTAGAATTTTATATTTGTTCCAGACAATTCCAATTAGTTTGGGGAAGGATAATAATAACTTTATTTGCGGTCACAGACCAAAATGCAAATATAATTACAAAAGAACGTGGGGAAAGTAACATCATAAACAGTTGGCCACCAGAAGATTGGGGAAAGATTATTTTGAAGAATTGAATAAAATAATGTTAAAATATATTTGGCAGGGAAAAAAGGCAAGGATAAATTCAAGATTATTAGAAGATGCTAGAATGAGAGGGGGGTTTGGTTTACCTAATTGGGAACTTTACTATCAAGTGACAAGTTTGATGTGGATTGAAGAATGGATTATGGTAAGAAATACTAGATTACTGAATTTAGAGGACATGATTTGTTGGTGGCGTGGCATGCCTTTTTATGGGATAAGGGAACAAAAGCACGGGGGTATTTTAGAAGACATCACATAAGGGAGGCTTTGTTATTAAATTGGGAGAAAATTAAAAAACAACACTATTTGAAAATCCCAGTCTGGGTATCAAAAATTGAAGCATTTTCACATTCAGTAACATTTAGAAGGGAACAAATTGTTAGATATAGTGAATTGATGGATGAAAAGGGTGAACTTAAATCGAAGCAAGAATTGGAAGTACAATGTTTTAAGATGAATTGGTTTTCTTATTTGCAAATACATGCTAGATATGATGAAGATTGCAAGACAGAAGATATTCGTAACACTTTGACCAATTTAGATAAAATTCTAACAGGTTCTGATGATTAGGTAATTAAAAAATTGTATGGTTATTTACTAGAGGTGAAATTGGAAGAAGAACAAGTTAAAGAAACGATGATAGCAGGTGAGGAAAATTTTGGTTATGGAATTGATTTAGAGAAATGGCAAAAATTGTGGTCTCAAAATTATAAAATGACAATATCAACAGCATATAAAGAAAAAATGTATAAGATGTTTTACAGGTTCTTCCCCCAACAAGAATAGCCAAGAATAGCCGACAAGAATAGCCAGAATGTTCAAAGACAAATCTGAGAAATGTTGGAACGGCTGAGGGAGTCAGCCTTGACATTTGCTGCCCCTGATATGTGAGCCGCCTGCAGAAAGGAGAGGTGAGCTTCCGCCCAAAGGCCCAAACAGAGGGATTCCTGCATGAGGAACCTCGAGCGAGGGCCTCCCAGCCTGTTCACATGAGCCTTGGCGGAGACGTTGTCCGTTAGAACTAGCACGTCCCGACCGAGAATGTGACTTTCAAAGCTCTGAAGAGCAAGGCAGATGGCTCGCAGTTCCAAAACGTTTATATTGAGGCCCCGCTCCTGATGGGACCACTGGGCCTGAGCCAAGTGAGGGCCAAGA